>JAGDQO010001443.1:600000-775148 GCA_018342035.1 Solanum appendiculatum
TTTATTCAAAATAACTCGCAAACTATTTTGAATTTTATGAAACTAATTATTTTAAATCATTTGAAATTGAAGAAGCTCGATGATTAATCTATATTATGGAGGTCCAAAATTGGGTGTCAACAGTCAATACTAGCCTCAACACAAAAAATCGTCAAACAAACAAAAACAACCCAACAATTCAACTTCTAAGCATGATTCAAAACTCATCAACCAAACCATTTCAACACTACTTACCAAAGATGGAATCAAAGAAAAGGGGAAAGAAGACATACCATAGATGCTAACTCCACACACAAAACTTAAAGACTTCAGGGAAGAGAGTTGAGAGGGGATTTTAGGAAAAGAAATAGAGAATTTTGGCTCTTTGAAATGAAGAAACTACTCCTTTTTATGCCAACTCCTCGACCTTTTATTACATGGAACTATTCGATTGCTCGCATTCGCGAGACTGAGGCGCGTTCGTGCTATTCTGCCCATCAGAAGTCCATGTTCGCACTTGATAGGGTGCATTCGCAGAAGGTTTAACCTCAGCATTCGTGGACCCATAACCGCATTCGTGAACCCATATCCATGTTCGCAGATGACCCCTGAATCCTGAAAAAACTTTTGGGACCTTTCTGTTTTAATCGGCAAGGAAGGGGTTCAATGGGCGATCCGCCCACTCCCATTGGGCGAGCCTGGGTGCCCGAAGACCATCCCAAGTCCAATTTTGAAGGTGTTTCAACCCCAAACTTCAATACCAATCAATCTTTTGCTTCCAAACCTGTCCAAACAATCATCAAAGACTTTGAAACCATGAGGATTAGTCAAAAACAAAAATCAAACATAATCTAGAATTCAAAAACTAGAAATTAAATTTATTTGGTTATTGATAGGTTGCCTCCCATCAAGCGCACAATTTAACGTCGCGGCACGATCCAAGGTATATCACCCTTTGTGTTACCACTTCGAAGCAATGAACTGTCTCCTCAAATTTAGATCATTTTCTCTCTAAAAAAACATGGGGAGTGCATGAGAGCATCAAGAGCTTCACTCGATCTCTCCACTTTGAAGACTTGAATTTCTTACCCAACTTTGAATCATTCTTCCGTTTTGGATCTTTGGGCAGGATTGAGAAAGTCACTAGGCCACTTAAGCTTTGCTTTGCATGATTTTTGGCCCTCAATTGGGTGACACTCGATTTCACATGAACTAAAGTTGCCATTAATGATTTTTTTGGCTTTTTCTTGCAACTTTAGTATCTGTATTTCATTTTTGGCTTCTTTGGATTGGTTGCATTAGCTCAAGATATCTTCAATATCCTACTCAACCCCATTTCTTGTTCTCGAATTTGCTTCCAAGGTTGCAATCCCAAACTCGAATTGGACCTTCTTGTAGCACCAAGCAAGGTGCAAGTCACAATACTTCTCTTCAGTCTTTCTGGCCATTGGATAAGGAGGTGTTTCTTCCTCCACTATTGTTCTCACTTTATCCCTAAGAGTTGTGAGTCCAAACTCAAAGTTGACCATATCATAGCACCGAGTTAGGAGCACTTTACGAAGCCTTCTCTTTTCTTGGGAGAGTAGGTGTAGGGCTCTCTTATTCCCAATGAGCTTTTCCTCCATGACCCTAAGCCTCAATTGACTTATCACATTTGTTTCACCACAAGCCATGAGTCAGTATAGGACATACCAATCCCAATAATATGATGATCACAAAAAGCCATAGAAACAAAACAAAAGAAAGTAAAGACAACTATTCACAATTTAGGCAGAAATAAGTAAACTAGAAATCCTAAATCAATTTAATATGCCTAATTGTTCCCCGACAGCGGCACCATTTTTGATAACACTCAAATTACCCTCAAAACAAGTTTAAAGAGTAAGCGGTCGTCATCAATAAAAATACCCAACTAAAAGTCAAGGTCGAATCCCACGAGGAATAATTTATCGATAATTGAAAAGACAAAGGATAAATAGATACCAATTTAAATATAAACATGCAATCTACTAGATTATCAAATAGAAAGTGATTTTGGTAACTAAACAAAGGATTTGGGCAAAGAAAATATCAAGCAAGGGATAATTGGGATTTAGGAAATTACGAATCCAACCCTCATTCAAAGATCCATTGCCATCTCAACACATGAAAATCAATCAAGGGAGGTTAGATAATCATCAATGAATACTTATCACCTTTCGGTCTCAAAGTACTTTCCCACGAAATTTTCTTTCGGTCTCAATCATGTTCAACAAGAATACAATCCAAAGACTTAATCTAAACCCCTATTTTTAGAAAGTTTAGCATTAAATAAAGTAAACCTAAATTATCTCCTTTTGCTCTCAAATTTAGGAAACAAAGTCAAACATGATTATGTAACTCCTTCCACAGATTTTGGAAAAAGGAAAAGAAAACATTTTGGCTACTGCCTTTGTTCTATGGGTCCAGTCTATGGGCCGTAGAAGCTTCTCAGGACCGTAAAGGGCTTCCGTAGAAAGTGGGTTTGAGTTTAGGGAAAATTAAGTTTCTGAAGTTGAGTTTATGATTGATCAGGATGGTCCGTTGAATGGTCTATGAGTCATAGGTAGGTCTCGTAGAAAGGTCCAAGACTTAAGGAATTTTAAGGTCAAAGTTGAGTTCTATGGTTGGGGTCTATGGACCATAGAAAATTCTAAGGGCCGTAGACAGGTCTCGTCAAAGTAGTTCAAAATTAAGGGCTTCAGTACTTTTCTATGGTTGACCAAGATGGTCCGTGGAAAGTCCTACGGACCGTGGGTCCCAACAGTAGGAGGGTTTGACAGTTATTTTTGAGTGGTTTTGGGTATTTTTCCTACGTGTTTAATACCAAATCTATGTCATTTTTACCCCTATTCTAAGCCCTATATAAGTATTATAAGTCCTAAAACTACCCATTCTAAAATCATTCTCCTAATTCCCAAATTCCCTCCAAGTTCTTCCCCCAAATTTCTCTCTCAAGCTAAGGAAGGAGAAGCTAGGGGTTTCAAGGTCAAGTCTCAATTTCACCATAGCTTTTGGGCTTTGATCATCAAGTTATGCTAGTATTTACCAAGGGATTCCTTTCTCCATTGGGTCCCCAAAGATCCCAATTTTCCAAGTTAAATTTAATTGATCAAAGTTTGGGTTTTCAACAATTTTCATGGGTTATTGTCAATTATGATTCAATTGCATATTTTCTATCTTCTAATGCACTAAGTGAAGTATTTACATGATTTCGAGTTGAAATCATATGAGCCCATGCGTGATTCATGATTTTTGACTATGAATATATGATGAGGCTTATGAACTATGAACTATGATTCTATGACGAAATGCATGCTTCTACGAGTTTGATGTTTATGAATTAAGGATGCTTTTCGATGAAAGTATCAATGATAATTGTGAAAGGTTTTCTCACATATTAATATGATCATGATTGTGAAAGGATTTCTGACATAAGGATTCATAAGGTTGAAAGGTTTTCTCACATAAGTTGAATCAAGATTTAAGGAGCTATTCAAAATGACTTTAGCTTTGATTGGTATCTTAATTGTGCCTTTTCATGGATGATTAAATGAATGTGATTAATGAGTATTCCGTGGGATTTTACTTAGCACCAAGAGGATATTGAGATGGAGGCTCTCCCGTTAGTAGAGGTCGGGTCTCTAATAGCAATCTCCTTGTCCCTACCTACGTGCCCTCGGGATGTCTTAGCTAGTGGATCCACGTAAGCTAAAAGTTTATGGTCCTTACCTTGGCAAGTAGGATATTTCTTTTTCGTGTGGGATAGACACTGAATTACATGTTTTAGCTCACATGGTCTATGTCGGTTAATGGTAAACATCCCATAATAATGAACTAGGCTACTTCCGAGTATCTCACAAAGTGTTTTAATATGTTAAGCTTGCATTGACCATGATTATCACTTGTATTTTCTAACATCTTATCTTATTATTTAGCTTGGTCATTGCATTTTACGAAAAGTCCTTACAATATGATTTCACACCTTTTATGCATTGCTATTATACATAGTACATTCCATGTACTAATGCATACTTGTGGCTACACTGTTTAACTTATGTAGGGTCTAACGCTCCTATATCACATACTTGTGGCTAGTTGATCTCATTGACATTTCAAAGATCAAGAATTGGTGAGTCCTCATATTTTGAGGACCATTGCACTTTTATTGCTTTCTTTCCTTCAGTTTTCAGACAATTGTACGTGGTGTATGGGTTACGTCCCAACAACTTCTTTTGATGTATTAGATGGCTTGTTGAGACTATGTTAGACTTTAGGTTTTTCAAACTCTTTTGTTGTATGAGAATGCTCATTTGAACTCTCTTTATTTTTATTATCTTATATGATGCATGCTAAGTGGCTTGTGTAGAGCATTTCAGGGTTCTATACACCATGTTACACCTAGTGTATACTTTGGGTCGTATAAACTTGGTATTCAGAGAACAAGGTTTAGAAAGGTCCTAGGATATCTCACAAGCCACATCGAGTAGAGTCTTGTTCATGAGTGTGAAGCACGCCACATTTATGAATAGGAGGATAAAAAATGTTTAGGAAATTCCACTTATTTCATCATTCTAAAGTCGTGCGATAGAGTGTAACTCTGTATGTCTCTCTCACCTAATCGTTATCCACTTCTTTTTAGGATATGGCCCTTCGAAGAGCATACGTTAGACAAAATGCAAGTGAGAATATGGAAGAAGAAGCTCCTCCAGTTCTGGCCGACCCTTTGGCTGAACAAGTGACTCATGCCAAATTTCGTGATGCTTTCCAAGTATTGGCTCAAGCTATGAAAGCTCAAGCCAATAGAGAGGCTAATATTCTTGTGAACCCAAATGTGGGTACGGCGGCGGCAAGGATAACTGATTTCACTAGGATGAACCCTCTGGAATTTCATGGTTCCAAGGTTGATGAGGATCCTCTAGAGTTAATTGATGAGGTTTACAAGATAATGGGAATTATATGAGTGACTACGGTTGAGAAGGCAGAGTTCGTTGCTTATCAAATTAAGGATGTTGCTCAAGTTTTGTTCAACCAATGGAAGGAAGAGAGGGCGGTTGATGCGGGTCCTCTTGATTGGGAAAAGTTTAAAGTTGCATATTTGATAGGTTCTTTCCCCTTGAGATAAGGGAGGCAAAGGTACTTGAGTTCATTAACCTTCATCAAGGGAATATGAGTGTGAAGGAGTATGCCTTGAAATTCACACATTTGTCCAAATATGCTTCTTCTATGGTTGCCAATTCTAGGGCAAGGATGAGTAAGTTTGTTTCGGGTGTGTCCGAAATGGTAGTTAAGGAATGTCGTACCACCATGCCTATTAAGGAAATGGACATTTCTCATTTAATGACTCATGCTCAAAAAATAGAAGAGGAGAAGCTTAAGGAAAGATTTAAGGAGACAAAGAGGGCAAAGACCGGCGATGGTGACTTTTCATATTCGAGATCCGATGAACATGATCGTTCTAGCTTTCGACAAATATTTCCGGTCAAGATTCCTCTAATGCTCCAGATCCAAAGTTCAACAAAGATAGGGTGTCTAACCCTAAGCCTCAAGGAGGAAATGGTGGTGGGTCTTCTTTGTCTACTTGTTCTAGGTGTGGAAGGAAGCATGACTAAATGCTTAGCTGATACGAATGGTTCCTTTAATTGTGGTAAGAGTGGTCACAAGATGAGGGATTGTCTGTCACTTGATACTAAGGGAAGAGATGGTAGGAAAGCTTCACCTAGTGGTTCGGGTTAGAGTTCTCCAAACCAAAACCAATTCTATGCACTTCAAACTCGACATGATCAAGAGGGTTCCCCCGATGTGGTTACCGGTATGTTGAAGGTCTTTCATCTTGATGTTTATACTTTGCTTGATCCCGGTGCTACTTTGTAATTTGTGATGCCACATATGGATATGAGATTTGATGTGTCTCCGGATGTGTTGTTAGACCCTTTTTCCGTCTCTACTCCTATTGGTGAATCCATTGTGGCTAAGAGAGTCTATAGAAATTGTCCCGTATCCTTATTCCATAGAGTCACTCATGTTGATCTAGTAGAGCTTGATATGTTTGATTTTGATGTCATTCTTGGTATGTATTGGCTCCGTTCTTTTTATGCTTTTGTTGATTGTAGAACCCGAGTGGTTAAATTTCAGTTTCCAATTATCTCGTACTAGAGTGGAAAGGGGAAAATTCTATGCCTAAGGATCATTTTGTTTCTTGTCTAAAATCTAGGAAAATAATGTTTAAGGGTTGCATATATCATCTTGTTCGGGTTAGGGATATAAATTCCGAAATCCCTATTTTTGAGTAGGTCCCCATTGTAAATGAGCTTTTGGAAAGGTTTTCCTATGATCTACCCGGTATTCCTTTCGAAAGGGAAATAGACTTCAAGTATTGACCTTCTTCCAGATACGCAACCTATTTCTATTCCTCCTTACCGTATGGCTCAGGTAGAACTTAAGGAATTAAAGGAGCAATTGAAAGATTTGTTGGATAAGGGTTTCGACCGAGTATCTCTCTATGGGGTGCTCTAGTCTTTTTTCTTCGTAAGAAGGATGGTTCGCTTTGCATGTGTATTGATTACCAAAAATTGAACAAGGTTACCATTAAGAATAAGTATCCTCTTCCAAGAATCGATGATTTCTTTGATCAACTCCAAGGATCAAGTTACGTCTCTAAGATTGACCTCCAGTCGGGTTATCGCCAATTGAGGGTGAAATAAAGTGACATCCTGAAGACGGCTTTCTGAACAAGGTAAGGACATTATGAGTTTTTCGTGATGTTGTTTGGGTTGACCCATGATCCGACAGCTTTCATGGGTTTGATGAATAGAGTATTTAGACAATATCTTGATATGTTTGTGATAGTGTTTATCGATGATATCTTGATTTATTCTCGAAGTGAGAATGAGCATGCCGATCATTTGAGGATTGTATTGCAAATTCTTAAGGATTATGAGTTATATTCTAAGTTCAATAAGTGCAAGTTTAGGTTGAGATCCGTGTCTTTTCTTCGTCACATTATTTTTAGTAAGGAAACTGAGGTTGATCCTAAGAAGACGGAACTGGTCAAGAATTGCCCTAGACCTTTATACCCATTGGGTATTCAAAGTTTCTTGGTTTTGGCCAGATATTATAGAAGGTTTGTGGAAGATTTTTCTTCTATTGCCTCTCCATTGACCTCGTTGACTCAAAAGAAGGTTAAGTTTCTATGGTCGGAAGCATGCGAAAAGAGTTTTCAAGAGTTAAAAGATAGGCTTACCTCTGCTCCGGTGTTGATTTTACTTGAATGCTCTGATGGGCTTGTCGTTTATTGTGATGCTTCACAAATTGGATTAGGGTGTTTTCTTATTCAAAATGGGAAATTTATTGCCTATGTCTTTAGGCAACTTAAGATCCATGAAAAGAACTATCCTACCCAAGATTTGTAATTAGCGGCAGTTGTTTTTGCGTTAAAGATTTGGAGGCATTATTTGTATGATGTCCATGTTGATGTATTTACCAACCAAAAAAATTTGCAATACGTGTTCAATCAAAAAGACCTAAATCTTCACCAAAGGAGGTGGCTTGAGTTTATGAAGGATTACAACATGAGTGTCCTCTATAACCCCGGTAAGGCGAATGTAGTGGCGGATGATCTTAGTCGACTATCAATGGATAATATTGCTCATGTTGAGGATGATAAGAAGGAGATGGTCCGTGATGTTTATAGATTGGCCTAATTGGGTGTTCGCTTGGTTGATTCTAATGAAGGTGGTATAGTTGTTCATAATGGTTCAAAATCATCTTTTGCATCGGAAATAAAGGCTAAGCAATATCTTGATCTGGTATTGGTTGACTTGAAGAAGTCGGTCTCTGGAAAAGCCATTGAGAATTTCTCTCAAGGGGAGATGGGGTACTTCGATATCAAGGTCGGTTCTATGTTCCAAATGTTGATGATTTGAGGGAACAAATTTTATCGGAAGCCCATAGTTCTCGCTATTCCATTCACCCAAGAGCCACAAAGATGTATCGTGACTTGTGGGAGGTCTATTGGTGGAATGGGATGAAGAAGGAATTGCGTAATTTGTGGCGAAGTGTCCAAATTGTCAACAAGTGAAAGTCGAGCATCAAAAGGCAGGAGGTTTTTCCCAAGATATTAGTATTCCTACTTGGAAGTGGGAAGATTTGAATATGGACTTTATTGTTGGTTTACTCCGCACCCGACGGCAACATGACTCGATTTGGGTTATTGTGGATCGTATGACGAAGTCACCGCATTCATTCCCAACAAGGTTTCTTATTCGGCGGAAAATTATGCTAAGTTGTATCTAAAGGAAATGGTTAGGTTGCACGGGGTGCCCCTATCCATTATCTTCGATCATGGTACCTAATTTACTTTTCAATTTTGGAAGTCTTTTCAAAAAGGTCTTGGTACCCGTGTCAAGCTTAGTTCGACCTCTCATACTTAAATTGATGGGCTAGCAGAGCGTACTATCCAAACTTTGGATGATATGTTGAGAGCTTATGTGATTGACTTCAAAGTTAATTAGGATGATCATTTGCCTTTGATTAAGTTTGCATATAATAATAACTATCATTCCAGTATTGGTATGACTCCATTTGAGGCTCTTTATGGTAGGAGGTTGATAACGTCCCAATATACTTCTTGAAAAAAAATATAAACAGTCGTATGCAATATATTTACCCAACTATGAGTCGGGGTCGATCCCACAGAGAATATGGAAGAATATTGTCAATAGCAAATATTTAACTTGGTAGACGTTTTTTAAAACGGGGGAATTTAAATTGATATAAAAAATAAAAAAATAACAATATCTTCGAACTAAGTATTTATTTGTATTTAGATTATTAGAAATAACTAGGATTGTGTTCCCCATGATTTCATAACATAGCAAGGATATTGTACTAGTGATCTATTTCAATTTTTAGCATACAAAATCGGTAAGTTATGTATCTCCTAAGTGATTGGTCGTCTAAATAAGGAATTTCACCATGCAACTTGGTCGGTCTACGAGTGTATGCTTTACTAACCCTCACCATTGACCCCAGATTAGCCCTCACATATTTGGGTTAGGCTATTAGATAGCGGATTATCAATGCTAAATCTCTGCTGTTTAATCTCTTTTCCCTTTCCTTACTTCCTTGGTCGGGCAAATAGGAATATGACAAGTTCTAACGTTGGCCACCGTTAAAAAGAAATAAAAATGAAGAGATTAACAATACATGCATAAAATTATTCAAGAATCACTTTTTACATTAACTTACTTTAATAATTCATCATGGTTCTATAACCCTAGTTATAAAATTTGGCTACTCATTATCTCAAAAAACACAATCCAAATTTATTACAATAAATATGCTTGTGTTAATCATAAAAATTTAAGAACAATAGCTAAAATATCTTTCAATAATCACGAATACAAATAAATAATAAATGAGAAGAAAGAATAAACCAAAATTCAACAGCCTCCACGGCAGCTCTTCCAAAGTTCCTAAGCTATTAGGTTCAAAATTGTATGTTGTGTATTGTTTCTAGAGTGGCTGTTTGAAAGAATAATTTATGGAATTATTTATAGATGGAGAAATTCTAAATAAAATAATTGAGTCCAATACATATTAGGAAACCCAAACCCAATTGAATTCCTTTTCCGTGTGTGTTATTTATGGAACTGCCATCAATTTTTTCGTCAATTCTTGGCTGATTCGAAGACTGCCACGTGGCAGCAGTAACTTCTTTTCTTTTGAATTCAATTGTGCACAGGTACATATATATAAATAATATTATTATATTATCGTTTTTCCATTAAGCTACCTGCTTGATTTCCTTATATGATTTCTTGATTTTAATCCATTTGTGCTTCAAATTTCTTCATCTAAAGTGTCAAGAGTTTATCCGTGATGATCTGACATACATGACAACCCAACTGATAGAAGAAAGGGTTGAGCTCACACAAGAAATAGATCAATTTGGCTCAGATATTCATGACCTGGAGGCTCACTTGAACAAAAAGATTGAGGCGTCTGATGCCCAATCACCAATTTTTGTGGATGATGACCAACTAGTGGAGCAAAAAGAGGAATTCCAATCATTCAACTATACTGTATTCCTTAATGCCGATGTTGAGAAAGAGTACAAAAGTGAGAATGTTGTAAATAATGTTGCTTTGGAGTTGAGGCATCTTGGATCTCATTCAAAACACTTGACTATAGATGAGGAACAAGGCCCCGACATCCTAAAGTTTTCTAATCCACATAGACAAAACGACATTCCTCACATAAGGGCCAAGAAGTGCAAGATGCGACATTTATTACTTGGTTCTTTTATCTTTATACCACCGCCCCTAGAGAGGAGCAGAAAAATTGATGCAAAGTTAGGGGTACAATTCATAAGTTCAAAGTGGAAAGAAAAGTAGTGAATTTACTTGTGTCGTGCCACGACATTAAATTAGGCGCTTATTGGGAGGCAACCCAATTGGTAGTGTAGCTTCTTATTTTATTTTATTTTTAATTTTATAGTGTCATTTTTTCTTTTGGTCTTGTCTTTATAGGTTTTGGAGAAGTCTGAGTATCCAAAATTTGGAGCTAAGGAGCACGTTTGAGCTTAAGGGTGGGGTGACGACCCTTGATGAAAATTAAGAGAACATGCTACTAGCTAGGCCTAGAGGCCTCAGGGAGTTTTCCTAACCCTTGTTTTAAATTTTATTTGATGCTTTGGGGACATAGCATCTTTTTAAGTGTGGGGTGGAGGAATGAATTCCTAGTTTTTACTGCTTTATCGAGTCTTTTTGTATTTTTAGGTGGGTTCCTCGGCTTTTGTTTTCGGTACTTTTCCTGAGGATAGTCCCTTTGAACCGATAGGGAGTAAATTTTTATTTATTTTTTTTTTAGAGAAAAGAAAAGACCCTTTTGAGTTGTGTGATACTTGCTATTTAGGCCTAATTTTAAGTAGTACGTTCTTGTGAATGCTTGATTGCTAATGAAATTGCAGACTCTTTGACACTTAGGCTCATGGTTGTGACTTTGTATATAACTTATTTTATTTTGTAGTTTGTTATGACCCTGTCTCTCTTAGAAGTAGAATTGATCCATCTTGATTGATACTTGTGCCATGTGTGGTGAGAATTTGTTTATTCCATGTTTTGCATCTTAGTCTAGAACTTGCCCTGCATGTTATTGAAGCGAAATAAAAAGTGTTGCTCAGTTTAGGAGATGATAATAGGCTTTGTTTGATTTGTCTTGTAAATTTTAGCCTTTTCAGATATTATATCACTAGTTCGCCCTTTTGAGCCTGTAGCCTTTTGTTGGTAGCCATATTTTGCCCTTAACTATTTTGTTGAATCCCTAGTTTTTGCACCTTGCTTCCTTGAGCACTGTAGCATAGACTTATTATGATTGTAAATCTGAAGAAAAAAAAGGGATGGTTGAGTGAAAAAAGGTAATCAATGATAGCTACAAAGTGATGAAAAAAGCCCTCTTTGAAAGAATGTGACATGAAAAAGAAAAAAAAAAGGAAAAAAAAATCTTTGAGAAAAAAATAAAAAAAAATTGTGAAAGAAAAAAATGATTGAAGCATTATTGAGATGATGAGAATTACTTGTGAAATAATTGTTGAAGAGAGGACTGAAAATAAAGAGAAGAAAATAATGGGTGATGAAGTCTAAAAATGCAAAGTTCTTAGGGAAGTGTGAGTCACTATTATATAATTTTCCTACCTGTCCCTTAGCCTACATTACAACCCGTTAAAGTCCTATTTGATTCTATTCAAGCATTCTTAATTAGCGGAGATGTACATAATGGGCAAGCCTATGGTTCTTTGTGCATACATGTGAATTTTATTTGTGAGTGTGAGAGTTGTTCTTTGATGCTAAGTTCTTAATTTATATTCAATCTTTTGAATTGAGTGTGTGGACTATTTCTTCTTGTGAGGGCACTTGTTTCATGATAGATAGGTGATGTTATTAACTTTCTTTGATGAGAGTAGGTGAGCAAGCTTAAATTTGATGAGTTCAGAGTCTTTCCTTGAGGTTAGGAGGTTAGAGGTTTGTTGTTTATTTGGATGTCTTGCATAATGAGCGGGAATTGTACTTGATGTTTTCAAATTTCAATATGGCCTAATTGTTTGTATCAACCAAAGTGATAGCTTCCTAGTATGATTTTTGAGATGAGCTTTAATGTTTGCTCGAGGACGAATAAAAGTTTAAGTGTGGGGTGTTGATCTGAGGCCAAAAATATATTTTCTTATCATTAATTGCCTCATATTTATTATTTATATTTGTCCTTTTTGAGCATGGATTTTATGGATTGTGCTAAATAGTGTATTTTATTTGTAGGATTAAATTGGTGGGAAGTTGAAGAAGTTTGGAGCTAAAATGAATTAATTATGAAAGATTGAAGAAGGAAAATCAAGCAGGCAGCTTAATGGATTAAATTGAATATAATAATATATTATATATAGAAGTGCAGTTGAAAGAAGAATTTGAATTGAAGTGCTGCCTGAAGTTGCCACGTGGCAACATGAATACATCTCCTTGTTAAAGTAGACGTAGGAAGAAGTTGTTGAGGCGGTGCACTTCACGTAGGGATCCAATTCCGTTTTGGTTTTGGGTTCCTAATTTGTTTTGGACTCAGTTATTTTATTCAAAGTTTTCTACATCTATAAATAGTCCATAGAAATAATTATTTCAAGGGGGGAGACTTTTTAAGGAAGACACTTTGTAAGGAAAAATTGTCAATACTTTTTAGGGTTCTTTTCTTCTTCTTTTTCTTAGGTATTAGTAGCTAAAGACCCTTGTTCTGGGGCTGCGGCTATGGGTAATTGTTGAACATCGATTGTTTTGAATTAATGTTGGTTATCGCTTAAATTACTTTTGTGTTCTTGATTTAGTATTTCATGCTAGGCCACCATAGAAATAAATCTATTGTCTATTCTTGGACTCGAGAGATGAAGAGGTAGATAGACCAGAGAATGCAAAGAGCTTGTTCTAACTTTGTTTAGATTCGTGTTCAGGAGTGACACCCGGATGAACACCTCGCTTGGTTACGAAACAGGATGAAATATAAATGCTCGCCAATTAGGACTGCCTATCCCCGCTCAACGATGTAGTTAGACAGCTAGTTGGAGTAGGCGATTAGAGGTCGAGAGATCTTGATCATAAAATCAACCCTATAAATCAGTAATTTGATAACCTTAGTTAATTCATTGCATGAGATGCGATACATGAAACCCTATGCATGTCGCAGCCCTGGAATTGTCCCAATCACTGTAAGTTAATCTTAGTATTTAATTTTTGCATTCTTTTATTTCTTTTGACACTCTTAAATAAATAATTAGACTAGTATAATTTAGTAAATAGTTAATTGAAAAGTATCTGTGGATTCGATATTCCGGTTCTTTAAGAGCCACTTATTACTTTGCGACCACGTACACTTGCGTGTGCAATTGGAAGCAACACGTGCCATTACTTGCAAAGCACGCATTCAAATATAGGAGTTGTGAGGGTTAGTTAAAATCACACACACATTGACTAAAACTTCAAAAACATTCCCAAGGCTTGCCTATTAGGAAGGCGGATCGCCTACCAGGGTAGGCGGGCTCCAGACTTCACCAGAACAAATTGGACTTAGACCCAGCAAAATAATCAGTTCCATTTCACATTTCAACTAACAAAAACCAGATTTTAAATTTGACAGGCATACATATTCATATAACTCATGGACGCAGTTTAAGTCATAAACTACGATGCTACTAATAAAAATCAAGCACACAATAACAGTTAAAGGGCCCAAGCCCATACCTCACATGCAATTTAAACTTAAAAATCTCAACAGAGATTTGAAAACCAACCTTAATAGGAGCAAGAGTTGAGAAAAATGAGGGATTGGGGTTGGGTTGACAAAAAATCCCAGTAAATATACTCCTCCAACTATGAAAACACTTAACAAGGACTCACAATAACTAAAAAAAGGAAAAATATGAGAAAGGATTCGAAAAGGTCTTCAAATATCAAAGGTTCAAATTTTTGAATTTGAAAAGACCCTTGATCTTCTTATACCAGACTCGTTCGGTGATCTCGACTAATGTTGCTGAACGTGTTCGGTGAATTTCCATTTTGAGCTTAAGCTCCCCGAACATGCCTGAACAAACACCAAACGTGGAGACTGATTTGGTGGACCCGATGGAGTCTGCATAGTGCACTTCGATGAATCACCCTTTAGAGTTCTGATCATCGATTTCGATAGAACACTTTTCCATCTATTCAATGCTCAAAAGGCGGACAAGAATGAGTCCGCTCAATGCCTTCGGCATCGTTAAGGTTTTGGCATCTCCTATGCTTCCCTTTTTAATCTTCCAACCTCTTATCAACTTGCATTCACAACACACGTTATTCAAAAGTAATAGAAACAAAAAGTAAAGACTTGGGTTGCCTCCCAAGAAGAGCCTCATTTAACGTCGTGGCACGACATAGTTCTTAAACTCAATAATCATTCTTGGGGTTCCAGATAGTGTCACTAGGCAATGTTCCTTTTTGCCTTGGATTGAGATGAGTGACAATTTGGCCTAGTTGGACTCCAGTTGTATAATCGAAACTGAGTGAGATGTCACCGTCTGGGATGTGGAGAAGTCATTTTACAAATTCTTCAACACTTTATCGGAACCTTCAACCTCGTTGTAGATCCTAGCAAGTATATCTTCAGTCCGACTTCCTTCTAGCCCAGCTGGTTCTTTTCGGTGTGCACGATCATGGGGAGGCACATACCTATCCTTTTCCATTTCCCTATCTCTCTAATTTCCACCCCTCCAATCATTCCAACTGCCATCTCTATCCTTGTTCTAACCTTGATTCCTACCTTATCATTGATAATTTGTGTGAGAACCCCCCATTTGATTTCCTAAGTATTGAACTTCCTCATTGTATAATGCCTCAAATTTGGCGTCATCCGGGTGCTGCCGCCCACTGTAGGTTCCAACCGCATGAACCGACTTGTGTCCACCTCCCATGACATGTTTGGAAAACAATTCAAGTTGGGTCATCATTTTAGCTATGTTTTCATCTCTTTCATGGTCCCTCTCGACTTGCTCTTTACTTAAGCTCACTTGTAGGGTAGGCACTTGATCCTCTCTAGTATGCCATGCTCGGTTAACCTTCATCATACCATCTAGTAACAAAGCAACCACTTCATACGGTTGCATCATTAATCCCCCTTGGATAACTGATCATCCACACCTTTATTGGTTGAATCAAGGCTGCAATAAAAGTATTGTAGCAGGAAATTTTCTAGAATGCCATGCGTTGGCTATTGCAAAAGCAGCTTCTTGAACCTCAACCACGTCTCATGTAGTGGTTCTCCTCCAATACACTTGACATTTTGGATCTGGGTTCAAAGTTTAACCATCTTCGAGGGTGGAAAGAATCTCTCCAAGGAAGAATCAGTTAGCTCTTCCCACGAAGTGATACAATCATTTGGCAATTCTGCCGACCATCTTGTAGCCTCTCCTGTAAAGAGAACGGGAATAAATACAACCATACGGACTCTTGAGAGATATTCTTGAACACACAGGGTGCACATACCTCTATGAAATTTCTAAGGTGTTCATGGGGATCTCCATGAGCTAGGCGCCCAAAATTTTCTTTTAATCTGGAGCAATTGTATCATTATTTAGGCTATGTGAAACACAACCTTCCCGAGTGCGGAGGGTATCCGGATTGCTCCTGTGGTTTGAATGAAATTCATGTGCATATCATTAAAATCACCCACGTTGTCATTTTGACCAAACTGACTATTATTGTAAATTCCATAGTCACTCATTGCGTAAACCTACAAATCAGCCAACAACAACACCAAACAAAAATAGTCTACCACAAATAAACAAGATTAAATTCTAATTTCTCAATTAGAATTCTCAACCACCATTCCCCGAAAGCGGCGCCATTTTTGATAACTCTCAAATGTCCTCCTTAAAACCAATAAAAAGGGATAGCGATCGTAGTCAATAAAAAACCCAACGAAGAGTCAGGGTCGAATCCCATAGAGAATGGTATATCGTGGAGGATTCCTATCAAGAAATTTGGATGTTAAGATCACTCATTTGTAATAGTAAGAAAAAGTGGGTGGATAATTCCACCAATTTAATATAAAGCTTAGATTGTAAATTATCGCAATTAAACTAAAGTATCGAAGAATTCAAGAAGTAACAAGCAATCTAGGGGTGCGGGGATTTGAAATCGGTATCACATAGGGGTAATTGTGCTTCTCTATTGTGATGAACACTCATGAATAGGCTAGGTCATCTTCATTGACGCGAATCATTTTTATCTAAAAGCATCTATGCATAGAATCTCCTTTCGGTCTCATCTAAATGCCAATCTAAACAACCCAATACCTTACTCTATTCTCTCTTCCAAGAATAGGGCAAATAGATCCAACCCATAACCTCTATTTTCAAGAAAGCTATAAACATCAAACCTAAATAGCTAGTATCACACTAATTACCCACAACAATTAATCTCTTCCGAGCATCAATCAGAGAATGCAAGTAGGAATTAAGTTTGAAAACTTAATCCATAAATAACTCTATGCTAATTAGACCAAATTCATGTATGAACAGAAGCAAAACAGAGCATAACACAATACCCACTACATTAAATTAACATCCAACCCCATGGATGCAACACTAGATCTTGGATCTATCTATCACAAAAAGTAAAGATATTATACCTTCCATTAAAGTAGCCATGGGTAATATGAAATTAAGCAAATATAAGCTAACCACTTTGGATTCAACTTAAAATTTTCAAAGTCAAGCACAAAGTTGTAAAATCCTAAAAGCTAGAAAAGTGTTCTTCCGAGATAAAAGTCTTTTTCTATTCTAAGGTCTAAACTGGAACCTCTCCAAAAAGTCTGTCTAAAAACTCTCTCATTTGGGCTATTTATAATTTCCCAAAATTTGGGCCCAAAGTCCAATACACAACTGAATCGGTGACATTAGTCAGGCTCATCCAGCTTGCTTGACAAATTGCCGTTTGCTTCTCTACTCACCTTTTAATTCTCTAGACTTTAGGGGTTTGAACCTCAGTTGGTGAACTCGATTGAGTCAGCCTTTCACGTTTGGTGAATTGCCGAATACCACCTTTGTTGGCCTATCGGACATTTAATCTTTTTTTGTTGTACTGTCACTTTGGGAGACATTCGTGCTCATTGGGCGATCTGCCCTTCTTGTTAGGCGATCAACAATGTATAGTTTGAAAATCTTTTTTGCATTTTCAGCCATTCTTTTAAACATCAATCCTTGACTTGTCCAATTGCCTTCATAACTGCAAATCATCAACATTTTATCAGAATAGGACAAAATTAGGCACTGAGGACACTAATTATTGAGCTAAATGGACCTTAAATGCGTGAAAATTTACCACTCATCACTTGTATTCTATGGGTCCAGTCTACGGGCCGTAGAAGTCATCTGTAGAGAGTGGGGTTGAGTTTTGGGAAAATCAAGTTTCTGAAATTGAGTCTATGATTGTACAGGATGGTCTGTCGAATGGTGTACGAGTCGTAGGTAGGTCTCGTTGAAAGGTCCCAGACTTAGTGAAATTTTAAGGTCAAACTTCAGTTCTACGGTTACGGTCTACGTACCATAGAAAGTTCTACGGGCCATAGATAGGTCTCATCAATGTTGGTCAAAATTTAGGGCTTCTGTACTTTTTCTACCATCGACAAGGATGGTCCGTAGGTCCAACTCGTAGAAGGGTTTGATAGTTATATTTAAGGGGTTTTGGGGTATTTTCCCTATGTGTTTAATACCAAAGCTATGTCGGTTTGACCCCTATTCTAAGACCTATATAAGTACACTAAGTCTTAAAACTACCCATTCTAAAATCATTCTCCAAATCCCAAATTCCCATCATGTTCTTCCCCTAAATATCTCTCTCAAGCTAATAAAAGAGAATCTAAGGTTTCAAGGTCAAGTCTCCATTTCACCATAGATTTTGGGCTTGGATCATCAAGGTATGTTAGTATTTACCAATGGAGTCCTTTCCTCCATTGGGTCCCCAAAGATCCCAATTCTCCAAGTTAAATTCAATTGATCAAAGTTAGGGTTTTCTCCAATCTTCATGGGTTGTTTTCAATTATGATTCAATTGCATATTTTATATCTTCTAATGCATGAATTGACGTATTTACATGATTTTGAGTTGAATTCATATGAACATATGCATGTTCCATGATTTTTTACTATGAACACATGATGAAGCTTATGAACTATGAACTATGATTTTTTGAAGATATGCATGCTTTTATGTGATTGATGTTTATGATTTAAGGATGCTCTTCGATGAAAGTATTAATGATAATTGTGAAAGGTTTTCTCACATATTAATATGATCATGATTGTGAAAGGATTTCTCACATAAGGATTCATAAGGTTGAAAGGTTTTCTAACCTAAGTTGAATCAAGATTTAAGGAGCTATTCTAAATGACTTTAGCTTGGATTGGAAGCTTAATAGTGCCTTTCCATGGATGATACAGTGAATATGATTAATGAATATTCTGTGGGATTTTACTTAGCAGTGAGAGGATATTGAGATGGAGGCTCTCCCGTTAGTAGAGGTCGGGTCTCTAGTAGAAATCTCCTTATCCCTAACTACATGCATCCGTAGGATGTCTTAGCTAGTGGATCTATGTAAGCTAGAAGTTTATGGTCCTTACCTTGGCAAGTAAGACATCTCTTTTTGGTGTGGGATAGACAACGGATTCCATATTTTAGCTCACATGGTCTATGTCGGTTAATGGTAAACATCCCACAATATTTAACTAGGTTACTTACGAGTGTCTCACAAAGTGTCTTAATTTGTTAAGCTTGCATTGACCATGGTTAGGACTTGTGTTTTCTAACATCTTATCTTATGATTTTGCTTGGTCATTGCATGTCATGAAAATTCCTTTTAGCATGATTTCACACCTTTTATGCATTGCTATCATACTTAGTACGTTTTATGTACTAATGCATACTTGTGCCTACATTGTTTCACTAATGTAGGGTCCAACACTCCTATCTCGCGTACTTGTAGCTAGTTGATCTCATTGATTATTCAAAAATCAAGAATTGGTGAGTCCTCATGTTTCTGGGACCATGACACTTTTATTACTTTCTTTCCTTCAGTTTTCAGACCTTTGTATTTAGTGTAAGGGTTACGTCCCAACTACTTCTTTTTATGTATTAGATGGCTTGCTAAGACTATGTTAAACTTCCGCTTTGTCAAACTCTTTTATGATATGAGCATGCACTTTTTAACTCTCTTTATTTCTATTATCCTGTATGATGCATGCTAAGTGACTTGTGTAGTGCCTTTCAGGGTTCTGTATGCCGTGTTATATCTAGGGTATACTTTGGGTCGTGACATATTATCAATCTAATTCTCCACTTCATGAATTCTCTTTCAAGCAACCCACGAAGATCGGAAGCTAGATTTAAGTGTGCACTCTGAAATCATTGATTAAAGAATGAAAATTATATTAAACCCTAGTCATGGAAGCATGAAATAACATACAAAAGCTTTAGAATGAGCAATCAAGACCCAAATGAATTGCCTATTTCTAGCACAAAACCCCAATCTCAATTAGTTATTACACCCACAATTCTAGCAAATTAAAGTAAGGAAATGAAGAAGGGAATAAGGAATTTTACTGATAAGAATATAATCTTCACATCCAAAGGTGAATTGTGAGGCAAACAAGGCTTCCGTATTCGTAGTCCTTCGGGCGCGTTCACGAAGAGTCTTTTCTCTGCCAGATTTTATATTTTCAACCCTTGACTTCTTTTTGCCTCAAGTTCAATTGGTTCCTTTAAATGTCATCTAAATCAGGTCTCCATTCATTTTCCTGCAAATATGAAAAAGACCACATTAAAAACACCAATTCTAAGCCAATGCAAGCCAAAATAACTACAAAAAGAGCCTCAAATGAGTGGAAATCCACCACTCATCACACAATATAATAGAAAATACGAGAATTAAAGTAAAAAGTCTCATATCAAAGAAGAGTTTAACATGAGAGCAGAAGTGTAATCATAGTCTTGACAAACCAATCTAATACATAAAAAATGAGTGGTTGAGACGTAACCCATAAGCAACGTACGACATTTAAAAACTAAATACATAAGAAAGCATAGTAAGGATAACACAATCCTTGAGATATGAGGACTCACCAATTCTTCACTGATCAACCAATCAACTAGCCACGAACAGGAGGAGAAGAAGCATCAAACTCTACATTATTAATATGCATTAGTACATGGAATGTACTAAGCATGGAGAAATGCATGAAAACATGAGACATGATCACAAAGGGATATACGGAAAACATGATATGCAGGACCAAGCAAAAACATAGTAAAATTTTGAAAGAAGAATCATAAATCATGAACATGATCAATGCATCTAAAAATCATAATAAGAGCTTTATAAGACTTTTGAAGTAACTTTAGTTCATTTTGTGGGATATTAGCTTTAACTGATAAGAAACCATGTGAGCTATAACATGGGATCCGATGTAACTCCCACATTAAGAAAGGAGAGTCTACTTGCCAAGTTACAACTCTGTATCATTCATTCATATTCTATTTGTGGATCACTAGCTAGGTCATTTAAGACAATCCTACGGGGGCACGTAGTTTGGAACTAGAGATTGCTACTAGAGAATCCACTTTTCGAGCCTCTACCGCAAAGTTCTCTTGTTAAATCCCAGTGGAAGTAGTCTTAAACATACTCATATCTTCATACTTGGAAAAGCATAATTAAACTACCAATCCAATCATAAAGTCATTATAGACTAGCTCCTTTAAATCATGAATCATACCTATGTGAGAAAACCTTTCACAACCATGATTCCTTAATATGTGAGAAAACCTTTCACAATTTCATTGATGCTTATCATAAAAGCAACCTTAGTTCATATAACATCCTTTTCATAAATCATGCAAAGCTTTTCATAAGTCATCATTCATAAGTTCATAGCTTTTCATATGTCATCATTCATAAGTTCATAGCTTCATATCTTACTATTTAAAAATGTATTTCTCAGAACCTAGAAGTCACAAGTATAGAGCTACTAAAAAACGAGCACAAGTCCCAAAAGTGGACCAAAAAAATACAGACTTGTTTCAAAATGCAAACGACTAGTCAAACTATACAGAAGGAGACATGTAAGATCCAGGACGTCATAAGCTCACCCTAATCTCCGAATCCCACGGCAACAGGCTCGAAGTCAGTGCTGATAGCTGGTATTCATACTTGCATCATGAAATAGATGTATAGTGTAGCATGAGTACCAAAATAATGGGTACTCATTAGGAATGATAGGTCGACTGAGCAAGAAAATTAAAGGCAGTATGAAAAGCGAGAATTAAACACAACAGAGGTGACAAAGTAGAAGTCTAATAGGAATGCACACGAATATAGAAAAGAACTGAAATGAAGCAAGTAAATAGCTGACTAAAACCTAACTAGACCCCATAAGCCGAGAATGTATACTCGTGCGTAAGTTTTAATAAAAAGCCAAACAGACCCCCATAAGCCCGATAGGTAGAGAGAGTAACTATAGCTACTCAGAATAGAACCCAGTGAATAAAGAGCCATAGAGTGGGTAGCCCAGATCTCGAACCACAGATAGGCCTCCCTAAGTTATCAATATATCTATGCCGATAGATATAACTCAGTAGAGGATAATGAGCTGGAATCACAGACTGTGGATGAAGATTAGATGTCGAGACCTTAAATCTGTGACTAGTAATTTCTCTACATGACAAGACCATGAATCTACGAAGAGTAATAGAGCAGCGTGACCAAACCTTAAATCTGTGAGCAATAATAGAGCATTATGGCCAGACTTTTAATCTGCCAACAAATGAGTTGCCGAAGAATCCCATATCAAATCATCATAGAACCATCGTGGAATGACGTCCACTCCCAAGTAATCAAAACAATACTCCAAGTCTGAAAAAATTCCAATGTTAAGTTGCCAAACGAGGTCTGATATCTCAACAGTAAACTACTAGGTTGTAGAAAGAGGGAGTTATGGATAGAAGGTCATTGGAGCTAATTTATCACCTAACTAATGGTGATTCAATCATATCCAAGTCTACTACATTAGTCTACAAGAAGCTAACCAAATTGAAATGACATTGAAATAAATCTAACGGCTATCAGCTCCAAAGCCAGCAAATCTAAGGCAAGCACTAGTCTACACCTAGCCTAAGGCCAAACATACTTCCAATAAAAACTATAAACAAGTACACACATTCCACAAGGTAAAGATGATCGCACAAGGAAGAACAACATGATAAAAGTCCCAAAATTCCTGATAAAAGCCTAAAACATGATTTCTAACTAACTTAGCATGATTAAGTAGTTAGCCAATCAAAATTTACACTAATCAACATGCATTTATATTCTCAGTCTCAATTTAAAGGATGGAAAGACATAGCATACTTCAAAGTAGACTGCACGTGGTCCAAATTCATTATTCCAGAGCTTTTCCCTTTCGAACAGCCTTCGAATGCATCCACGCTATCAAAAATAGAATCAGAACATCAAGATGTTCATTTAGACACAAAATTACTATAATTGGTGATGGATAAAAAATTGATTCTAAAATAGAAATGTGCAACATGCACTTGGAATCCTAAAATGAACTCTGTTAAAAGGTCCAATTTAGCTCCACAAACTTGTATCCAAAAATGGGAAAACAATTCGAGTCTCGGAACACCACAAAACACTAGCATGCAAAAAATTCATAGTTTAAACAAAGCTAAGAAGCTGGGCATCCTCTTTGAAGAGGAATTTATCATAGCCATGCACTTTCCGAAGCCCCCCGACCACTCCAATGCGTAGCCTCAACATTCCCAAACACCCACGACTTGAAATCACCCAAATTGGACTTTGAGAACTCATGAAATTCTAGTATGAAATATTGATAAGAAACTAAAATTCGTTAGATATTTATTTAAATGACCAATCACACAACTCATCACGATCGGGTGGGAAAGGGTCGCGATCATGGCCCACATACTAATAGCCTATGCGACCGTAAAGGTCAAACCTTGCGATCACACTGACCAATAACGGTCAACACCCAGGGATTGCCCCATCGCGATCGTAGGTAGAGGGCCACGCGACAGCAATGGTTAAGCATAGTGCCCTCCAAGATCATAAAGGCTTCCACAAGACTGCACTAAAGAAGGGCACCAACTAAAAACACCAAGTCTCAAAGTCCCCAATAGGATGCTCAAAATTCGTTTGGAATCCCGTTTATCCAAATGAGATACGTTAAAATACCAAATTCACCATTTCATACTCAATAGAGCCGTCCAAAATTCCAACCGAGGTTATCTCGATTAAAAGTAGGTCCTACACCAAAGCTCCATTTTAAGCCAAATTCCACAAGGGAGCTCGCGATTAGTCAGGAAGCCTTGAGATCTGTACGAAAGGTCCTTCAAGACAAAACTTGATGTTCTGAAGCTAACAAAACCATTACAATTACATTCTGAGGCTCTCTTCATGAACCTTTGAGTGATGTCAAGTATTCATGTCATAGAAACTCCAAAACAGGGAAACTTGAACAAAATCCGAAGAACGACTAGGTGACCAAACTTTCAGTCCCAACAAAATATAAATGACTTGGGGTTGCTATAGAAATGCTTTAAATGACAAAAGGAAGGCAATAACACAGATATGACCTGGAGTGTCATTACAACATCCACTACTAAAGAGGACTTTCATCCGCGAAAGTTATTGTCAAGAAGTGCTTGAAAGATCAAACAAGTGGGGAATCTACTCTCGCATCGCGTGATCGGTCTCCCAAGTAGCCTCCTCGACTAAATGATACCTCTAATAGATGTTAACAACATAAATGACTCTCGAATGCAACCTCTCTATATCTCTTGCTGGAATAGCAACAGGCTCCTCCATGAAGGTCAAACGATCATCCAACTCGACTGAATCATATTGGAGCACATAAGACTCATCAGAAACATACTAGTCCAGCATGGAAACATGAAAAACTGGTGAATAGGTGAAAATGTAGGAGGTAGGGCCAACTCATAAGTGACATCACTAATAGTCCAAAAAATCTCAAATGGACTAATATACTAGGGGTAAAGTCTGCCCCCCTCCCAAATCTCATCATGCCCTTGATGGGTGACACCCGGGGGAACACCCAATCACCAACTCTGAATCTCAAAGGCTGACACCTACAATCAACCTAACTCTGGTGCCTACACTAAGCTATTCCAAGTCTATCTTGAATCACCCATATATGATCTATGACCTCCTGAAAAAAATAGTATCACGCGGCCTAGGCTCTGAAGACTGAAACAAACCAACTAGAGAGCGACAACGCCTACCATACAAGCCTTGGAATGGGTCCATTTAAATACTAGAGTGGTAGCTATTCTTGTATGCAAATTCCGCTAATGCAAAAATCTTGTCACATTGACTTCAAAAATAATAAAACACAGGCCCGCAACATTTCCTCCAAAACCTTAATAGTGTGCTTCGACTGCCCATCGGTCTATGTGTGAAAAGTTATGCTAAGGTCAACATGGGTATCCAACTCCTCCTAAAATTCCTCCAAAAGCTAAAAGTAAACTGAGAACAGTATTCTATAATGATAGATACCGACACCATGTGGAGACGAACTACTTCTTGAATGTATATAAGAGCCAACCTCCAGATACTAAAATAAGCCTAAACAGAAAGGAAGTGTGCTGACTTGGTCAATCGATCAATGATTACTTAGATGTTGTCAACACCTCTAGATGCCTGAGCAATCCCATTACAAAGTCCATGGTGATACACACTCACTTCCACTCTGGAATGGGCAATCTCTAAAACTCACCACCAAGCCTTAAATGATCAGCCTTCACCTACTGGCAGCACAAGCAATGAGACACATAGTCCGTAATATCTCTCCACATACTACTCCACCAATAATGCTGCCAAAAATCATGATACATCATCGTGGTGCCCTGATGAATAGAATATCTTGAATCATAGGCCTCACAAAGAATAAGGTGTATCAGATCTCTTACTCTTGGAACACAAATACAACTAGCAAAATCTAAAAACCCCATCTGAATATAAGGTATCCTTCCCGGCATCACCTCACAAATTTGATCTCTAATGGCCAGCATTACCCTATACTAAAACTGACTACCATATATCTGTTCCAACTGAGAAGGTTGAACTTCTACATAGGCTAACACCCGCCTAGAATCTGAATCATCAAGTCTAATCATCCTATTGGCTAAATACTGAATGTATGAAGCCAAAGGTCACTCCACAACAGAAATTAAGGCTAAACTACCCATATTCACCACCTTTCGGGTCAAAGCATCCGCTACTACATTTGCCTTGCCCAGATGGTATAGAATAGAAAGGTCGTAGTCCTTCAAGAGCTCAATCTAGTGGCACTGCCTCGAATTAAGGTCCCTTTAACTCATATCATATTGATTACTCTTGTGGTCAGTTCAAAAGTCACATCAAACTCCATACAAACACTTCCTCCAGATCTTAAGTGCAAACACTACCACCGTCAACACCAAATCATGAGTGAGGTATTTGTACTCGTGAACTCTAAGTTGCCTTGATGCATAAGATATAACCTGACCCCGCTGCATCAATACACAATTAAAACCAACATCAGATGCATCATAACACACCATTAGTCCCTCGTCCTGCGCTAGGATAGTTAAAAGTTGAGCAGTAGTGAGCAACTCCTTAAGCTTCTAAAAGCTCAACTCACACTCCTCAAACCAGTCAAATGGAACAACAAGATAGGTAACCGGGTCAAAAATGCTGCAAAATTAGAGAAGCCCTCCCAAAATGTCTGTAGTAGCTTGTTAATCTAAGGAAGCTCCAAATCTCTATAAAAGAGGCTGGCCTGGCCCAATCATGAATAGCCTCAATCTTTACCAGATCCACCATAATTCCATCCTTGGACACCAAGTTCCCTAAGAATTTTACAGACTCAAGAAAAAACTTGAACTTTGAGAACTTGGCATAAAGCCACTGATCTCTCAGTAAAGAAGTACTTCTTGTAAGAAAAACAAAAACCCCATGGATCCACAAAGGGAAGGCTTGTTCTAGACCACGTCGCTAGATTGAGACTGTCAGCTTCCTATTTGAGTAAGGAATGAATATCGGGCCCTACTGACGTTCAACCGACGACCAGGCAATGCCTCGACTCGAGTTTCTACTGTAGGATTGAGTGAGGGGACGAAAGCTGCTAGTGGGGCTGTGCCCATTCACCCTCTTCTTCCACTTTACAATCGGAATAAGGAACCTTAGAATTCAACCTACCTTCATTCATCTTCTTCGATCTTCCTTGGAATATCCATCATCTTGGTCTCGACCACGTTGAGCTCTCCCTGATCGAAACTTCCTATTTTGCCGCCTCTTCGATCGTCTCCGAACCCCTAAAACAGAAGATTGGTGACCTAGATGGTTAGGGTTTTGTCAGAAATAATCTTCAATCTACGATTCCTAGTGCGCTGAATCGAGAACAAGCTCACTTTCTTTCATCTTGTTATTGCTATGCATATTTTGGAATATGTTGTTGACACACTTTATCATAGTGGATTGGCCAGGGTCTTCTTCGGCAAATGGGACCTCGATCCCGAAGCCTTCGAAGATGTCTGGAGCACAATCCTCAAATGTTTCTTATGCTCTCCACAACTCCGTGAGTATACCAAAATATTATCGATGGACACAATGAAAAAAGAATAAGGGTATGGCATAAACACACACATCATCAAGTCCATAAAGGTGGTAGGGGCATTAGTCAACCCAAAAGACATCACTATGAACTTAAAATGGCCATAATGAGTCCTAAATATGGTCTTAGGGATGTCTGTAGCACTAATCATCTACTGATGGTAATCGAATCTCAAATCAATCTTTGAGTACACCACGGTACCTTGAAACTGGTTAAACAAGTCATCAATACAAGGCGTAGAATAACAGTTCTTCACTATCACCTTATTCAACTGCATATAATCACTACACATATGCGTAGACTCGTCCTTCTTCTTCACAAACATGACCGGGGCACCCCTAGGAGACATACTAGGCTGAATGAATCCCTTACCCAAGAGATTCTAAAGATGAACACTGAGCTCCTTAAGCTCTACGAGGGCCATACGATAAGGCGGAATAGAAATAAGATGAGTGCCTAACTCTAGTCAATGACAAAGTCAATATCACACTTTGGGGAAGGCTAGGTAGGTCAATAGGAAACACATCCACAAAATCATGAACAATAGGGACTGAATAACCCATAGGGACCTCCCTACTAATCATCTACAAGTAAGCCAAGTACGCTAGACACTTGCTACCCTTTATCCTCTGAGCCCAAATAAAAGCGATAACCTAAGTCAGTATATGGATACAAGAGCCCTACCACACCACTGAAGGGATATCAGGTCTGTCTAAGGTAAAGGTCTTGGAAAAACAATGGAAGATTGCATGCTAGGAGGATAACAAAGCCCTGCCAATAAAAACATCAAAATCCAACATATCCAGCACGATAAGGTCAGCCGGAGAGTCACATTGATGTGAGGTAAAAAATATACATATTTAAACATTATTTGCCTCAAATATAATCTTTTCATTATCATTTTTAGCATGAATTTATGAATTATTTTTATGTTGTGTATTTTATTTGTAGGATTAAAGAGGTGTCAAGATGAAGAAATTTGGAGCACATATGAATTAAAATCAAGAAATCATAGAGGGAAATAAAATTTGAAAATCTTCTCATTGCTGCCATGTGTCAACCACTGAAGACCTTTCCAATTATCGAATGCGACTGGGCAGATTATTAAAGGCGGTGCAGAAAAACGTGAAACACAATTCCTTTGTGTTTTGGATTTTTCAATTTATTTTGGACTCAACTATTTTATTTAGAATTTCTAAATTTATAAATAGTCCACAAAAATTATTCTTCAAAAAAAAATGAACCAACACACAATCTACAACATACACATAGCGCTTAGAACTTTATAGCTTCGGAATATTGTAAGAGCTGTCGTGAAGGCCGGAGAATTTTAGTTTATTCTTTCTTCTTCTTTTTATTTATTTGTAGTCATGGTTATTGAAAGATATTTAGCTATTGTTCTTAAAATTTTCATGATTAACGCTGGCACGTTTATTTTTATAAATTTTGATTGTATTTTTGAGATAATGTGTAGCTAAATTTCATAACTAGGGTTGTGGGAACAAAGATGAATTATCAAAGTAAGTTAATGTAAAAAGTGATTCTTGAATTATTTTTATGCATGTATTATTTTTCTCTTCACTTTGACTGCTTGTTATGGGAGGCCTCCATTAGAACTTTCCTTATTCCTACTTGCCTGACCAAGGGGGTAACGAATGGTAAAAGAGATTAATGAATGGAGATTTGATGACTACAAACTTCAACTAATAGCTTGAACAGCCCAGAGATTGCTAATCTAGGATCAAGGGTAAGGGTTAGTAAAGCACACACCCTTAGAACGACAAAAATTGCATGGTGACATTCCCTATTTTAGCGACCACCTACTTAGGAAATACCTAACTTACGACTTTGCATGTTAGACACTACACAAGGTTACTACTATAAGGTTAACTGCGTTAAGGACTTGTGGGAAATACGTATACCCTAGTTTTATCTTCTATTGATTCTACAAAACATTCAATCCTACTTTCTTGGTTACTTGTTACTAAAATCAATCAATCAAGCTTTTGTTTTACAAAAACCCCCTTTTATGGAAATAACTCGACTAAAAGTTTAATTAACAATCAATTACGCTAAGTCTAGACCTCATTCCTCGTGGGATTGACCCTTACCTCTGTTAGGTTATTTATTTGAAAGACGACTACTTATACTTCTCTAGGGAGGTGTAATATTGGTGTTATGAAATTTTGGCACCGTTGCCGAGGAATGTGGCTTAGAAATTTTCTTTAATATTTATTTTAACTTGTAGTCCTTGTTTTTTTGTTCTTTTAGTATTAGTTTTAATTTACTTTTCTTTATTATTATTATTATTATTGTTATCATTATTATTATTATTATTATTATTATTATTATTATTATTATTATTATTATTATTATTTTTCTTATTATTATTATTATTACTACTACTACGATTATTATATATATTTTTTTTACTCTTCTTGAGATGTCATTTGAAAAAGTATGTAGTGATAAGTGTTCTAGCAATTCTTGTACTTTTGATATAATGGTTTCTTATAGGTTAATTTTTTTCAACAAAATAACTTGTATGGGGACATGGAAGATTTGCTGACACTCTTCCATAAAACAATAATTAAGTGCATGCATGAGGTTGATACGTTTGGCCAGGATATTTACAAATTAAATGCTAAGTTGAGTTCAAAGACTTATGATTTTGACACCCAACAATTTAGTTATAAAATGTGTGAGGAAGAAAATATGCTTATCAGCCAACTTAAGGAGCTAAAATTGGAGGGCAGATTACTTGATCATACCGTTGTCGATGTTGTCACTGTTGATTAGAGTACACTAGAGTTATTTAATGAAGTAGATAATATTATTTCTAAAAAATCTAATGTGTGTAAATATGAGGGTGTATATAATAATATAATTCATGAGTTAAGACACCTTTAACCTCATTCCAATTATTTTGCCAAATTATGTTTAGATGATGAGATGTTAATCGAGCCATCTGAGCCTACATAAGAGGTTATGGAGGAGGTACAATGTGTCTATATTCTTGAATTTATTGTTCAAAAATTAGAGAATTACATTCCTCACTTAAGATCCAAGAAGTGTTAAATGCGATATCTATTGCTTCGAACCTTTATTTTTATACCACCACCCCTTGAGCGTACTAGAAAAATTGATGTAAAATTAGGGGTGCAATTCTTATCTTCAAAGTGAAGGTAAAAAAGTAACACTGATGCTGTCGTGTTGTGACGTTAAATCAAGTGCTTATTGGGAGGCAACCCAATTCGTAGTGTACCTTCTTATTTTATATTATTTAGTGTCACTTTTTTTTGTTTTTGTTTTTATAGATTTAGGGGAAGTCTGAGTACCCAAATTTAAGCTAAGGAATACGTTTTGAGCTTATGCGTGGGGTGCATGTGACCAGGGGAGAAAATATGTTGTTATGTAGGCCATAGAGGGCCCGAGGGGGGTATTTCTCACCCTTCTTCTTCACTTTTCTATAAAATGCTTTTGGTACAAAGCATTATTTTAAGTGTGAGTGAAAGTTCTTCTGATAGGTGGGAGCTAAAGGGTGAATTTGCCATAGGATTTTATTTTATTTTAAAAAATACAAAAAGATTTTTTAAATTATTATTTTTATTGTAGTTTTTAGTGGCATATCTCATCCACCCATTGGTTTTTCTTATGTCCTTGGTTCTTTTCTAAGGGGTGCCCTTTTAGCTGGCTATTAATTTTTAGACTAACTTTTATTTTATTTTGTTTTATTTTTGAAGAGAAAAGAAAATACTCTTTTGTCTTGTTTGATATTATCAATTTAGGCTTGAGTTGAGTAGTACTTTTCTTTGAGTGCTTGAGAATAAAATTTAAAATAGAATTCTTGACATCTAGGCTCATGGTTGTGACTCTATATAAGTTATTCTTATTTTATAGGTTGTAACGACCCTGTCCATCGTAGAAGTATAATTGATTCATCTTGATTGAGACTTGTGTCATATGTGGTGAGGTTATTTTCATATATTCCATGTTTTGCATCTTAGTCTAGAACTTGCCCTGCATGTTATTGAAGCTAAATAAAAAGTATCGCTTTGTTTAGAAGATGATAATAGTCTTTCTTTGATTAGTCTTATAAATTTTAACCTTTTCAGTAATTGTATCACTATTAACCCCTTTGAGCCTGTAGCCTTCCATTTGGTAGCATTATATTTATCTTGATCCATTTTTTAGTACCCGGCTTCCTTGAGCACTGTATCATAAATTGTGAAAATATTATTAAATCTAAAGAAAATGGATGGTTGAGCAACGATTGTTACTTGTGATGAGAAGGACACTCTTAGAAAGATTGTCATATGAAAAATATTGCTAGAAAAAGGAAAAATTATTGAAGCATTATTGATATGATAAGAATTACTTGTGAATGTAATTGAAGATAGGGCTGAAAAAAGTGTATGAAAATAATAGGTGATAAAAAAAATGTAAAATGCTTAGGAAAGTTTTAAGTCACAATTACATAGTTTCCTACCTGTCCACTATCAAACATTACAACTCGTGAAAGTTCTATTTGATTGTATTCAAACATGATTAATAATGGAGATGTACATAATGAGTAAGCCTATGGTTCTTTGTGCATATATGTGAATTTTTTTGTGAATGATAGAGTTGTTCTTTGATGTGTAGTCCTTAATTTATATTCAATTCTTTAAATTGATTGTGGACTACTTCTCCTTGTGAGAGAACTTGTTTCATGATAGGTAGGTGATTTTATTAGCTTTCTTTGATGGAATAGGTGAGCAAACCTGATTTGATGAGTAGATTCCGTCTTTGAGGTTAGGAGGTCAGAAGTTTGTTATTTTATTCTATATCATGCATAATGATTGGGAAGAGTAGTTGATATTGTGATTTATTACATGGGTTGATTATTTGTATCAACCAAGGTGGCATTCCTAGTTTGATTGTTTTGAGCTTTAATACTTGCTTGAGGATGAGCAAAAGTTTAAGTGTGGGGGTGTTGATGTGAGGCTAAAAATATACATATTTAATCCTTATTTGCCTCACATATAATATTTTCATTGTCATTTTTTAGCATGAATTTTATGAATTTGTAACACCTCGGATTTCGAAAAAGGGAAAGGATTGAATATATTGTCACTACTAGTTCAGGTCTATGAGACTAGTCTACGGTTCGTAGAAATTTCTACGGGTCATAGACCAGTCTTGTAGAAAGGGGAAAATAATTTTTCAAAAATCAAGTTTTAGTATCTTTTCTACGGTTGACCAGGACGGTCTGTCAAATGATCAACGAGTCGTAGATGGGTCTCGTAGGTAGGTCCCAGACTTAGTGAAATCTTAAGGCCAAATTTGAGTTCTACGGTTGGGGTCTACAGACCGTAGAATGTTCCACTGGTCATTGACAGGCCTCACCAAAAGTTTGTTAAAATTAAGGCTTTTGAACTTTTCTACGGACAGTCGGTCCAAATCGTAGGAGGGTTAGAGAATTATTTTTAAGGAGTTTTTGGGTCTTTTCGTAAATGTTTTAAGCCTATACTATGTCGTTTTGACCTATCCTATGTCCTATATAAAGACTTGAAGTTCTAAATCTACCCACTTTAAAATCCATTCTCCTAATCCCCCATAACCCAACCAAATTCATTCTCCCAAATTCTCTTACAACCTAAGGAAGAAGAAGAAGCTAGGGTTCACTAGAAGGTCTTTGATTCACCATTCATCTTAAGCATTGAGTAGCAAGGTATGTGGGTATTCATTCATGGAGTCCATTCCTCCAAGGGGTCCCCAAGGTTTTCAATTTCTCCTTAATTCTCTTAGGGTTCTTCTTTCTCCATGGGTTCTATTCAATTATGATTCAATTATTGTTTTTCAATCTTCTATTGCATGATTTAATGTAATTACTTGATATTGAGTTGAAATCATATGAACCCATGCATTATCAATGATTTTTAACTATGAATCTGTGAAGAACTCATGAACCTATGAACTATGAATTTAAAAAGCCATGCATGTCCTATAAAAATGATGTTTATGATGATAGGGTGCTTTTAGATGAAAGTATAAATATTAATGTGAAGTTTTTTCTCATATACGAATATCATCATGGTTGTGAAAGGTATTTCTCACATATGGATTCACATTGGTGAAAAGTTTTCTCACCTATGCTTGAATTGTAATTTAAGTAGCTATTCTATGTTTTGATTTTAAGATATGGATTGGTATTGATCATTGCCTTTCCTATGTTATAATGATATTTGACTTTTATCTGTTCTGTTGGGATTTATACTTAGCACCGAAAGGATTTGAGGTGGAGGCTCAAATAGGGTAGTCTCTAGTAGCAACCTCTAGTCCGTAATTATGTGCCCCATAGGATTGGCTTAAATGTCCTAGTTATTGGATCTCCTTCAGCAAAAGATGATGTGTACGGATGCTAGCTTGGCAAGTAGAATCCCCTTCTTTCGGTATGGGGGATATACAAAATTCCATGGCATAGGTCTCATGGTTAAGTTAAAGCTAATATCCCACAAAAATGAATATATTTCTTCAAAGCTTTCTTATGTCTCTTATTTTTAATGTGTTGACCATATTTTATGAGTTATTTGTTGTTGATTCTTTAAAGCTTCCAAATTTTCAAATGCTGGTCATGCATTACATGTTTAAGCTATCTATGTCATCATGTCTATCTATGCATATTGCTACATACCTAGTACATTTCATGTACTAATGCATACTTGTGACTACATTGTCTCATTAATGTAGGGCCCTATGCTCCTACCTCTCACACCCATGGCTAGTTGATCATTCTAATGGATTCAAGAGTTGGTGAGTCCTCATGTTTTGAAGACCGAGACACATTTACTTGCTTTATGTCTTTCTAGTTTTCGGATGATGTCTGTGGTGTATGGGTTATGTCCCAACCACTCCTTTTGATGTTTTAGATGGCATGTTTAGAGTATGTTAGACTTCCTCTTTGTCAAACTCTTTTATGATATGAGAATGTTCTTTCGATTACTTTATTCCTTTTATCTTTTATGATGTATTCTAAATGACTTGTGTAGAGCCTTTTGGGGTTCTATACGCCATGTTACACCTAGGGTATACTTATGGTCATGAAAGAATTGTTCTTATGTTGTGTATTTTATTTGTAGAATTAAAGTGGTGTGAAGATGAAGAAATTTGGAGCACAAATGAATTAAAATAAAGAAATCATATAAGGAAATTAAGCAGGCAGCTTAATAGATTAAATTTAGTATTATATATATGTGTGTCTGTGTGTATATATATATATATATAAAGTTGGTTAGCAAAATTGCAAATTTTCAAATCTTCTCATTGCTACCATGTGTCAGCCACTGAAGAACTTTCCAATTATATAATGCGGCTGGGCAAATTATTGAAGGCAGTGTAGAAAAATGTGGAAACCCAAATCTTTTAGGTTTTGGGTTTTTCAATTTGTTTTGGACTCATTTATTTTATTTAGGGTTTCTACATCTATAAAACAGTCCACAGAAATAATTCTTCAAAAAAAAAGAACTAACACACAATCTACAACATACACATAGAGCTTAGAACTTTATCGCTTGGAAATATTGTAAGAGCTGCCGTAAAGGCCGGAGAACTTTGATTTCTTCTTTCTTCTCCTTTATTATTTATTTGTATTTGTGATTATTGAAAGATATTTGAGCTACTGTTCTCAAATTTTCATGATTAACACTAGCATGTTTATTTTCTTAAATTTTGATTCTGTTTTTGAGATAATGTGTAACTAAATTTTATAACTAGGGTTGTGGGAACCATGATGAATTATCAAAGTTAGTTAATGTAAAAACTTACTCTTGAATTATTTTTATGCATGTGTTGTTTTTCTCTTTGCTTTGATTGCTTTTTATCCGAGGCTTGTGTTAGAACTTACCTTATTCCTATTTGCCTAACCAAGTGGGTAACGAATGGAAAAAGAGATTAAACAACATATATTTGATGACTACAAACTTCATCTAATAACTTGAACAAATCAGTGATAACTAATTTGGGGTCAAGGGTAAGGGTTAGTAAAGCATACACCCATACACTGACAAAAGTTGCGTGGTGAAATTCCCTATTTGGGTGACCAACTACTTAGGAGATACCTAACTTACCAACTCTTCTTGTTAGACACTAGACACAGTTACTTCTATAAGGTTTACTATGTTAAGGACTTGTGGGAAACACGTATACCCTAGTTTTATCTTCTATTGATTCTACAAAACATTCAATCCTGCTTTCTTGGTTACTTGTTTCTAAAATCAATCAGTCAAGCTTTTGTTTTACAAAACCCCCCTTTACGGAAATAACTCGACTAGAAGTACAATTAACAATAAATTAGGCTAAATGTAGACCCTATTCCACATGGAATTGATCCTAACCTCTGCTAGGTTCTTTATTTGAATGACGATCGCTTATATTTTTCTAGGGAGGTGCAATTTGGGCGTTATCACATGTCCTTGGATAGTTAGAAAATATGATCTATAAACACGATCTATTACGAAAGACTCACCCATGTGGGTCAAGATATGCAGCGGCATCTCTAAAGGCTATGAACTCATACTCAACCATGAAGCACAATACATACATACATATGAAAAAGTAGAGCCTGTATCAAATAAAGTCGAGGCGCACTGATGGCATAAAAAAACATACCTATGATAACAACATCTTATGCCTCAGCCTCAACCCTTGCTGCAGTTGCATACAGATGAGTCTGTCCGCCTCTACCTAAGCATCCAACCTACCACCAGAATTGCCTCCCTAGGGTCTACCCTGAGCCCAATGATAACAACATCACTGGTACTGATCCTGGGAACCACCTCTACCTAGAGGGGCTACCACTGCAACTAGTCTCACTAGATGTGGAGCAGGTTCATTCATCCCTCATCGGGGACAATCCTTTGACAAATGATCAAGCTCTCCAAATACGCAGCAACTCTATGAAGATTTGCCGGCAAAATAACAGCCACCAAGGCCTGAAGCCCCTAACTTCAAACCCCTAAGACTCTGACCTATACCATCATCACTCTGACCGTATCGGTCAACCTCTAAAGCCTAAAGTGAGGCTTGAATAGGTTGGCTAGATTGACCTTGCTTAAACCACTAGCGAGGTCAATTATATAAGTCACTAGGCCTAGAATGGGACAAACTATAGCTACCCTTGTGCCGAACCCTCATGACACTGCCCTCGTGGGCCTTGTGATGAAGCTGCTCCATAGTACGGGAATAGTCAACCATATCTAAAAAGTAGTAGCTTGCTGAAACCATGGACTCGGTCTTAGTCCGAAGCTGAACTCTCAACCAGTGAACCCTATCCTACTCGGTAGGCAATATTATCATAGCCTGATGGGAGAGCTCGTGTAACCTTATATCATACTCAGACACAATCATGGAGCCCTGCTCCAACCTCGGGACTGATCATAAGTCCTATCTCTGATGCTCCGCGAAATAAACCTAGCCTAGATGACCTCCGAGAACTCAACCCATGTAACTTAAGGCAACACAGCTGGTCTAGTCTCCAAGTAGGAATGCCACTATTGCCTGGCTAGCCCATCAAGCTGAGCATTGTTTTGCTTATCTAACGACATAGCTCCAACCGCAATAACTGATTGCGCAACAATGAGTGCTAGTGGCACCTCACCCTGTGTAGTCGCTACAACATGCTAACCCTTTGGTGCTAGTTCCACTAGACCTGGGGCCTGCTGCATGACTCCCAAAATAGTAAGAAACAAAGCAATGGTCGCCTGAAGCTCGAGAGCCCTAGTTGGTCTGAGTAGGGGCTGGACTGGCCCCTACCCCACCGACTGAGGAGGAATTAAAGTTGCTCGAGGCTCTGCCACTAGCTTTATAGTCCTCTATCTATCACGGGCTATGTTGTAGCCCCGACATGACACCGAGGTCATCCTCTACCCCCATATGGGGATCAATATATGGGCCCGAGTAGGTAACCCCAGGCGCAGAGCCATGCATACGATCCATTCTACCAAATAATGAAAAAAGTGAATTGTCAAGGAAACCAACAAGAAACAAAATGCATGGAAGTGATGCAAAAGAGACAATTTTCCTAACGATGCACTGTAGCCTCCGAAAATAGGGTACGAACATCTTCACATTGATTCGTACAACTAAACTACACATTAGCTCTGTGTAAATGAGACAGGTGAACCAGGGGCTCTGATTTCCAACTTGTCACGACCCAATTTCTTGGGTCATGACGGCACCTACTATAACCCAATAGTAGGTAAGCCAACCTTCCACCCGGAACGACAAGTAATGGTGTAAGGGGTAAAAACAATGCAGAAATAATCAATTTAATAAGAAAATGAGAGAGTAAAGTGGAAGCAACATATATATACATAAAAAAAGGATCCTTCCCAGAATGTGGAGTCATAAATATAGGGCTACAGAAAAAAACGAGTACAAATCCTAAAAGTGAACCAAATACCTGTCTCAAAATATAAAACACTAGTCAAACTATATAGAAGGAGATATCTATGTATGATCCAGGACACTATAAGGTCACCCTCATCTCTAAATCTTGCGGTAGTGAGACGACCCAAAGTGTACCCTAGGTGTAACAAGGCGTATAGAACCCTGAAAGGGACTACACAAGCCACATAGCATACATCATACAAGATAATAGAAAAAAAGATTTCAAAGTAGCAATTTAAGCTGAATGAACTTGACAAAGCGAAAGTCTAACATGGTCTCAACAAGCCATCTAATACATCAAAAGAAGTTATTGGTATGTAACCCATACATCACGCACAATGTGTGAAAACTGTAACGAAGGAAAGCATATAAAACTGTCTCGGTCCTCAAAAAATGAGAACTCAACAATCTTCAAATGCCAAGAGAGATATATACTAGCCACAAGTGTGTGAGGTAGGAGCGTCAGACTCTACATTAGTGAAACAATGTAGGCACAATTATGCATTAGTACATGGAATGTACTACGTATGATAGCAATGCATAAAAGGTATGAAATCATGCTAAAAAGGACTTTTCATGACATACAATGACCAGGCTAAATCATAAGATAAAAGTTTAGAAAACACAAGTCATAATTATGGTCAATGCAAACATAACATATTTAAAAAAGGAGATATAAGAAATCTTTGAACAAAACATATTTCTTTTGTGGGATATTAGCTTTAACCGACAATAAGACCATGATAGCTGTATCATGGAATCCGGTATATCCCTCATACCGAAAGAAGGAGATTCTACATGCCAAGGTAGCATCCGTACACATCATCTTTTGTTAAAGTGGATCAACTAGCTAGATCATTTAAGACAATCCTACGGGGGCACGTAGTTAGGGACTAGAGATTGCTACTAGAGACTACCCTATTTGAGCCTGTACCTCATGCCCTCTCGGTACAAAGTCTAAATCCCAACGGAATAGATAAAAGCCAAATATCATAATAACATAAGAAAGGCAATGATCAATACCAATCAACATCTTAAGATAAAAACACAGAATAGCTCCTTAAATTACAATTCAACATAGATGAGAAAACCTTTCACCAATGTGAATCCATATGTAAGAATACCTTTCACAATCATTATCATAGTAGCATGTGAGAAAAACCTTTCACAATCATGACATTTTCATAATAGCTTTATAAGACCCACAGTTATTAACTTCTTACTAGAAGTGCCATACTACTAATGAAATTAGTTTTAGAAACTTGGTCCATGATTATTGATGGCATATCCAGATACCATACTAATCAAGACCTAATATGGGGAAATAATCATAAGCATTGATGGCAGATCTAGATGCCTTTCATGCCATGTGGTCAAGCTTCATAGGACATATAAATACCTTCAACTATATGCTTACTTAAGTCATAAACATTGCTTTCATAAAACATACATAAATTTCATAAAATGTTTTCATAGATTCATAACTTCATCATGTGTTCATAGTCAAGGCATCCTCAATTTCATTTACATCATTTCCATAAAAGCATGGATATCTTCATAAATTCATAGATCATAGTTCATATGCTTCATCATGTGTTAATAATCTAAAATAATGGATCATGCATGGGTTCATGTGAATTCAACTCAAATATATGTAATTACTTCAATTCATGCATTAGAAGATAGAAATTAATCAATAAAATCAAAATTGAAGAGAACCCATGAAGATTGAATAAAACCTTAACTTTCAATTGAGAATTTAACTTGTAAAATTGGAAGATCTTGGGAACCCTATGGAAGAAAGGACTCCATAGGTGAATACTAACATACCTTAGTAATCAAAGCCCACAATCTATGGTGAATTGGAGACCTTGAAGTCAAACCCTAGCTTCTCCTTCCTTAGCTTTAGAGAGAGAATTATGGGGGAGGAACTTGGAGGGAATTTGGAAATTGGGAGAATGATTTTAGAATGGGTAGTTTTAGGACTTAAGTAATTTATATAGGGTTTAAGATATGGGTAAAATGACATAGCTTAGTTATTAAACACATACAGAAAGACTAAAATAGCCTTGACTTAAAAAGTTGATGGGTGACTTCTATGGAAGCCTAAACGGACCGTATAAGTATCCACCATCCGTATAGGGAACCGTATAGATGACCCTTTTTTGGGTTGCCTTAAACGGCAAGCTTTCCTTCCCTAGACGGTTAGTGAAGCCTTTTACGGACCATTTAGGCCACTGTGGAGTGTTCACGACTGGTTTTCGATTCGTGGACCTTCTCGTGAACCCACTTTATCTTTCTCAAAGTCTGAGGTGTTACAATACCTCCCCCTTGGGAACATTCGTCCTCGAATGGAACTCAAGCTAGCACGAAGAGAGTAGGAGAGAAACTATCAACCCAATAAAAATGCAAATTCGTCAAAATGCACATAACCAAGAAGAAAATCAACTCCAAGCTTAAACATACTTTAAAACATCCTTTCACATACATAAATGCAAATCATACATAAATGCACATCATCATGAAGAAATCAATGAAGATAAATCATATGAAAGAGAAATCAAATTTTCATGAGCATGCATGCATGAGGAAACGTTAGAATGACTAAGAACAAAATGGTCCTAAAGAGTGAACATAAGGGACTAATACCCCAAGCTAGATCCGAAGATAAAGGAAAGAGATAGGGATACTAAGACATCACACCACCTCCGGCCTTTTGCATACCAAACCACAGAAAAGAAACCTTCCAAAAATTTAAATAATTCCACACACACACCAACCATGAAGCACACTATCTCCCCCTTGGGAGCAAAACTCACTAGTATTTTTGAATCCATCTCCCTCAACCCAAGTAAAGCACAAAAGTTTTAACAACCACAGAGACATTGATACAAGTAAATATTTAAGAAGTTTCCACAAAGATTTCAAGGTCGACTTCAAACACAATAACCCTACAATGAGTTGTACCATAGCCAACGAAACACCCAATATCAAGCAATGCATAACCACAAGCTGAAAGACCCAAACTTACCAATTACCACATCAGGGGAACCCTCGTGATCTTGTTGAAGCTGAAGAGCATTAGAACCTATTTTTCGTTGGAGCACTTGAACCGGAACCACTAGGTTGAACTTGCCTACCATCACCTCCCTTAGTAGTAAGCAACGTATATAAGTTCAATCTACGTAGTCATGTGGAAATCAAAGAAAAACCGGTTCTATGCACTTCAGGCCCGTCATGAGCAAGAGGGTTCTCCCGATGTGGTTACCAGTATGTTGAAAATCTTCCACTTTGATGTTTATTCTTTTCTTGATCCCGGTGAAACGTTGTCTTTTGTGACACCTTATGTGGCTATGAAGTTTGATGTTGTTCCGGATGTGTTGCTAGATCCATTACGTGTCTCTACTCCTATCGGTTAATCTATTATGGCTACGAGAGTCTATAGAAATTGTTCTGTCTCTTTATTACATAGAGTCACCCATGTGGATCTTGTAGAGCTTGATATGCTAGACTTCGATGTTATCCTCGGGATAGATTGGTTGCATTCTTGTTATGCCTTTATTGATTGTAGGACCTGAATGGTCAAGTTCCAATTTCCAGATGAGCCTATCCTTGACTGGAAAGGGGGAAATTCTGCGCTTAAGGGTCAATTTCTTTCTTGTCTACAAGCTAGAAAGATGATTTCTAAGGGTTGCATGTAATGTCTTTTTAGGGTGAGGGATGTGAATTCCGAAACCCCTACTCTTGTGTCAGTCCCCGTTGTTAATGAATTTCCTAAAGTGTTTCCCGATGATTTACCCGGTGTTCCTCCCGAGAGGGAAATAGACTTCCGTTTTGACCTTCTCCCTGATACACAACCTATCTGTGTTCCTCCTTATAGAATGGCTTTGGTAGAACTTAAGGAACTAAAAGAGCAATAGAAAGATTTGTTGGATAAGGGTTTCATCCGACAAAGTATTTCTCCATGGGGTGCTCCGGTCTTGTTTGTTAGAAAGAAAGATGGTTCACTCCGTTTGTGTATTGACTACCGCCAATTGAATAAGGTTACTATCAAGAATAAGTATCCTCTCCCGAGAATTGATGATTTGTTTGACCAACTCCAAGGGGCTAGTTACTTCTCTAAGATTGATGTTCGTTCGGGCTATCACCAATTGAAGGTAAGGGATGATGACATTCCGAAAATAGCTTTTCGGACAAGATATGGGCACTATGAGTTTCTAGTTATGTCTTTTGGGTTAACTAATTCTCTGGCCACGTTCATGGATTTTATGAATCGAGTGTTTAGACAATACCTTGATATGTTCGTCATTGTGTTTATAGAAGATATCTTGATTTACTCAAGGAGTGATAGTGAGCATGCTGATCATTTGAGGATTGTGTTGCAAGTCCTCAAGGACCAACAACTCTTTTATAAGTTCGAGAAATGTGAGTTTTGGTTAAGGTCTGTAGCCTTCCTTGATCACCTCGTGTCTGGTAAAGGTGTCGAGGTAGATCCTAAGAAGACGGATGCGGTTAAGAATTGGCCTAGACCTCTATCACCTTCGAATATTTGTAGTTTCTTGGGTTTAGCCGGTTACTATCGAAGGTTTGTTGAAGGGTTTTCTTCAATGCTTCACCATTGACGGCTCTAACTCAAAAGAAGGCTAAGTTTACTTGGTCCGAAATGTGTGAAGTGAGTTTTCAAGAGTTGAAAGATAGACTTACCTCGGCTCCGGTGTTGACCCTACCAGAAGGGTCTGATGGGTTTGTGGTCTATTTTGATTCTTCAAGAATTGGGTTAGGGTGTGTACTTATGAAAAATGGGAAAGTCATTGCTTATGCTTCAAGGCAACTAAAGATGCATGAAAAGAATTACCCTACTTATGATTTGGAGCTAGTGGCAGTTGTGTTTGTTCTAAAGTTATGGCGGCATTACTTGTATGGTGTTCATGTTGACGTGTTTACCGACCATAAGAGTTTGCAATATGTATTTAAGCAAAAGGATCTAAATCTTCACCAACGAAGGTGACTTGAGTTATTAAAGGACTATGACATGAATGACCTCTATCACCCTGGCAAGGCTAACGTGGTGGCAGATGCTCTTAGTCGGATGTCCAAGGGTAGTGTTGCCTATATTAAGGATGGTAAAAGGGAACTAGTTTGTGATGTTCATAGATTGGCCCGTTTGGGTGTGCGATTAGTTGATTCCACCCAAGGTGGTGTTATGGTCCACAATGGTTCAGAAGCGTCCTAGGTATATGATGTAAAAGCTAAGCAAGATCTTAACCCGAACCTAGTCGAATTGAAAGAAGCGGAGCTAAAGAAGTCCGTTGAGGCTTTCTCCCAAGGGGGAGATGAAGTGCTCAGATATCAGGGTCGTCTGTGTGTTCCCAATGTAAAGGACTTAAGAGGACAAATTTTGATTGAGGCCCATAATTCTCGTTATTCCATTCACCCGGGAGCTACCAAGATGTAATGTGATTTGCGGGAGATCTATTGGTGGAATGGGATGAAGAAGGATATTGCGGGATTTGTGGATAAATGTCCGAATTGTCAACAAGTTAAAGTTGAGCACCAAAGGCCGGGAGGTTTGTCCCAAGATATTGATATCCCTACTTGGAAGTGGGAGGATGTGAACATGGACTTTATTGTTGGCTTGCCGCGCACTCGGCGCAGGTATGACTCGATTTGGGTGATTGTAGATCGTATAACGAAATCAGCCCATTTCATTCCCGTCAAGGTTTCTTTCTTGACGAAGGATTATGCTAAGTTGTACTTGAGGGAGATGGTTAGGTTGCATGGAGTGCCTTTATCCATATCTCCGATCGTGGTACACAGTTTAGTTCTCAATTTTGGAAATCTTTCCAAAAGGGCCTCGGTACTCACGTTAAACTTAGCACGACCTTTCATCCCCAAACCGATGGGCAAGCGGAGCGTACCATCCAAACTTTGGAAGATATGTTGAGAGCTTATGCAATTGACTTCAAGGGTTATTGGGATGATCATTTGCCTTTGATTGAGTTTGCTTATAATAACAGCTACCATTCTAGTATTTGTATGGCTCCATTTGAAGCTCTCTATGGTAGGAGGTGTAGATCTCCCATAGAATGGTTTGAAATTGGGGAAGTTTCTTTGATACGCCCCGAGTTAGTGCAAGAAGCTATGGAGAAAGTTTGGCTTATTAGAGAAAAGCTGAAAACGGCACGAAGTTGACAAAAGTCCTATGCCGATGTTAGAAGAAGAGAATTAGAGTTTGATGTTGATGATTGGGTGTACTTGAAAATTTCACCTATGAAGGGTGTAATGAGACTTGGGAAGAAAGGGAAGCTTAGTCCCCGTTATGTAGGCCCATATTAGATTTTGAGGCGTGTTGGTAAAGTTGTTTATGAGATCGATTTGCCTAATGAGTTGGCATCAGTACATCCGGTTTTCCATGTCTCATTGCTTATAAGATTTTTCAAGTAGCTTGCAAAGAGGATGGGCTGCTTTAGAGAAATCTTTTATGAACCTCCGGTAGAAACCCGCAGACCCAAGAAGCTTCTAACCCTTATACCGAAATAGGAGAAGGTAATTTGCGATAACTTCAACTTTAGCATGATCAACTTGTATGCCTTCTCCAAAAATTTTGTGCCCGAACACAATACCTTCCTTTACTATAAAGTGACATTTTTCCCAATTGAGCACAAGGTTTGATCAACACATCTTTGCAAGACTCTACCAAAGTGCTCAAGGCACGCTTCAAATGTATCCCCCGCAACCGAAAAGTCATCCGTGAAGACTTCCATCGAATCCTCTACCGTATCGGCATAAATATGGAGCATACATCGTTGAAACGTCACCGATGCATTATACTGTCACGACCCAAGGTAACCCTTAGACGTGACATGGCGTACAAGACCCTGAAAGGCCTTATACAAGCCACTTAGCATTTCATCGTACAAGATAATGTCAAACTAAGAGTTCAAAGACAATTCAATATTAAAAGAGTTAACAATGCATAGCGGAAGTGTACATAAAGTTTCAAAGCCATCTAAACTTCATAGAATAGAAAGAACATTTGGGACGTAACCTAATACATAGTCTTTAAAATAAAGTAAAGGACATGAAAATAAATGTGGCTACGTCCTCGATCATATGAGGACTCATCAAATTCTTCAAGATCTGTAACGTCACGAACTAGCCACGAGGAGATGGGGATGATCCGGATCCTACACTTATAAGAAAATGTAGGCAAGAGTATGCGTTAGCACAAACATGTACCAAGTATGACAACCATGCATAAAAACATTAAACACGCTAAAAGGATATGTTTCGTAATCATGCAATGATCAAGCTAAACCATGAAAGAAAGGGGTTACAAATCATAAGTTACAAATCATGATCGATGCAAGCTAAGCATCATTACATTACTTGAGAGATGCTTTAAAAGCACTTTAGTTTGTTGTTGTGGTAAATTAGCCTTAGTCGACATATAAGACCATGTGACCTATCAACATGGAATTCGACATACTCCCTACATCGTAAGGTCTATCCTACTTGCCAAGGTAGGACCCATAACATCTAGCTTACGTCGATCCACTAGCTAATATAAGGTCTATTTAAGACATCCTATGGGGGTACATAGGTATGGGATAAGAAGATTGCTACTAGGAACGCGGCCTCTACTAACGAGAGAGCTTCCATCTCAATATCCTCTTGGTGCTAAGCTTAAATCCCACGGAATAGTCATTTAATCATAATTCACATCATTAACCATGGAAAGGTACCGCTAAGGTTACCAATCATAGCTTACATCATTAGAATAGCTGCTTAAACCTTTGAGACAAGTCTAGTTGAGAAAGGCCTTTCAACATGTTATGAATCCTTTATGTGAGAAAATCCTTTCACATTCATCAATTGAGCAATCAAGTTAGAAAACCTTTCACTATGCAACAATTATCATCATTCAGATTTCAACCTCGAAGCATCTTTAAAACATCATAAATTTCATAATTTAACATGCATGCTTTCATAATACCCATCTTTTCATCATTCATCAATTCATCATGAATCATAGCTTTAGAAATCATTAAAACATGCATGGGTTCTTATAACTTCATAAAAATTCATCTTCTTCATAATTCAACCCATCATCAATGCATAAATCTCGAATTTGGGGGAATTCATATGGGTTCATGGAGATTCATCTTAAAACATGTAATTCAACACTATTCATACATAGAAAACTTTAATTGAAAGTAATTTGATCACAATTAAAAGAACCCACATTATAGAAGAAAAACCCTTAAATCAATTTGGGAATTTGATACTTGAAAATTGAAGATTTTTAGGACTCTATGGAGGATTTTGGTTCCATAGATGAAGATCATTATACCTTAGGTTCAAAATCCCTTGAGCAATTGGGTGAATTTAAATCTTGATCTTGAACCCTAGCTTAACACCTTCTTCTTCTTCTTCTAACTTCTAGAGAGAGAAATATTTGGGAGAGGTTGGGAGGATTTTGTAAAGTTATTGAAAAGGGTAGCTTTTAGGATTAAAAGGGCTTATATAGTGTTAGTAATAGTTAGGACCATCCTTGATTGATTAATAAGTCATTAGGTGAAAAGACCAAATGTTCCCTAACAAAATTTCCCAGATGACCCTACCAACGACTTGACCTACGGTAGGTAGGTCAACCTACTGCCCGTAGGTGACCAACCGTAGGTCAACCTACTGCCCGTAGGTGACCAACCATAGGTCTGCCTACTTAGTCCAAACAATTAAAGTGATTTCCTCCCCCAAACCAGTAGCATCGACGGCTATTTTCCTCTCTTGACCTACGATTGGTAGGTCCACTTACCAACCGTAGGTAACACTACCATGTTTAAAAAATTGAAATTTTTTTCGTTCTTTTTGAATCCGGTGTGTTACAATATCTCCCCCTTGGGAAAATTAGTCCTCGAATGAGAATCCAGACATCATAAGGAGGGTAAAAAAGGTTTTCAACAACCCAACATGCATGCAATCACATAAATACACATCTCCGAGGAGGAAACATCAACTTCAAGTTAAAGCATGTTCAAAACATCATTTCATGAAAACTTTATGCAACTCATACTCAAATGCACATAATCATAGAGAAATTAATCAAACTAGCTCTTTTTCTCCAAATTAGACTCTTCATGAACATGCATAATTTAGAAATCATGGAAATAACTAAGACACATGAAACCAAAGAATGAACCATGAGGAACTAGATACCTCAAGCTAGAGTAGGATCAGAGGGAAAGAGATGAGGATATCGGGACATCGTATCGGCATCGGCCTCCTAAGTAGCACCCTCAACTAATTGATTCCTCCAAAGAACTTTCACGGAAGCAACTTCTTTATTCCCCAACTGTCGGACTTGCCGGTCTAAAATCTCAACCGGAACTTCCTCATAGGAAAGGCTATCATTTATGCCAAGATTCTCTAATGGCACTATAGAAGTCGGATCACCAACACATTTCTTCAATATTGAGACATGGTAAAACGCATGCACTGATGCCAAATCATTAGGTAAGTCAAGTTCATAAGCAACCTTACCAACACATCTCAAAATTTGATATGGGTTCACATAACGGGGGCTAAGCTTCCCTTTCTTCCCAAACCTCATTAAACCCTTCATGTGTGAAATTTTCAAGTAGACCCAATCATTAACATCAAATTCTAATTCTCTCCTTCTAACATCGGTATAGGACTTTTGTCAATTTTGAGCTGTTTTTAACCTTTTTCTAATAAATCAAACTTTCTCCATAGCCTCATGAACCAATTTGGGACCTAGAAAAGCAACTTAACCAAATTCAAACCAATCTATAGGAGATCTACACCTCCTACCATAAAGAGCTTCAAATGGAGCCATGCCAATACTAGAATTGTAGCTATTATTATAAGGAAACTCAATCAAAGGAAAATGACCATCCCAATTACCCTAAAATCAATTACACAAGCTCTCAACATATCTTCCAAGGTTTGGATAGTACGCTCCGCTTGCCCATCAGTTTGAGGATGAAAGGTTGTACTAAGCCTAACACAGTACCAAGACCCTTTTGGAAGGATTTCCAATATTGAGAAGTGAATTGTGCACCACGATCGGAGATAATGGATAAAGGAACTCCATGCAACCTAACCATTTCCCTCAAGTACAACTTAGCATAATCCTCCGCTGGATAAGAAACCTTGACGGGAATGAAATGGCGCGATTTCGTCATACAATCTACAATCACCAAATCGAATCAGATTGTTACCGGGTGCGTGGTAAACCAACAATAAAGTCCATATTCACATCTTCCAACTTCCAAGTAGGAATACTAATACCTTGGGACAAACCTCCTAGCTTTTGGTGCTCAACTTTCACTTGTTGACAATTAGGACATTTAGCCACAAACTCCGCAATATTCTTCTTCATCCCATTCCACCAATAGATCTCCCGCAAATCACGGTACATCTTGGTAGTGCCCGGGTGAATGGAATATCGAGAATTATGAGCTTTCGATAAAATTTGTCCTCTTAAGTCATCTACATCGGGAACACAGAAGCGACCTTGATATCTAAGTACTCCATCTCCCCCTTGGGAGAAAGCCTCAACTGACTTCTTTAGTACCACTTTCTTCAATTAAATCAAGTTAGAATCAAGGTCTTGTTTAGCTTTCACATCATGAACAAAAGATGATTCGGAACTATTATAAATGATAACACCACCCTTGGTGGAATCAACCAACCGAACACCCGAACGGGCCAATCAATGAACATCACGAACCAATTATTTCTTACCATACTCAACATGGGCAACACTACCCATAGACAACTGACTAAGAGCATCTGCCACCACATTAGCCTTATCGGGGTGATAGAAGACACTCATGTCATCGTCCTTTAACAACTCAAGCCACCTTCTTTGGCAAAGATTTAGATCTTTTTGTTTGAACACATATTGCAAACTCTTATGGTTGGTAAAGACATCAACATGCACACCATACAAATAGTGCCACCATATCTTTATAGCAAATACAACTGCCGCTAGTACTAAGTCAGGGGTAGGATAGTTCTTTTCATGAATCTTAAGTTGCCTTAAAGCGTAAGCGATGACTTTCCCATTTTTCATAAGAACACATAATAGCCCAATTCTCGAGGCATCACAACAAACCACAAACCGATCGGACCCTTCCGGTAAGGTCAACATCGGAGCCGAAGTAAGTGTACCTTTCAACTCTTGGAAACTCTTCTCACAAGCTTCGGACCATGTAAACTTAACCTTCTTTTGAGTCAAAGCCGTCAATGGAGAAGCAGTCGAAGAGAACCCTTCAACAAATCTCCTATAATAACCAGCTAAACCCAAGAAACTATGAATATCCGAAGGTGATAAAGGTCTAGGCAAATTCTTAACCATATCCGTCTTATTAGGATCTACCTCAATACCATTACCAGAGACAATGTGACCAAAAAAAGCCATGGACCTTAGCAAAAACTCATATTTACTAAACTTTGCAAAGAGTTGTTTGTCCTTGAAGACTTGCAACACAATCATCAAATGATTGGTATGCTCATCCTTACTCCTTGAATAGATCAAGATATCATCAATGAGCACAATCACGAATGTATGAAAGTATTGTCTAAACACCCTATTCATCAAATCCATAAATGCGGACGGAGCATTTGTCAACCCAAACGACATTACCAAGAACTCGTAGTGACCATTCCTAGTCCAAAAAGACGTCTTAGGGATGTCATCTTCCATCACCCTCAATTGGTGATAACCCGAACGAAGGTCGATCTTAGAGAAGTAACTAGGCCCTTAAAGTTGATCAAACAAGCCATCTATCCTTGGAAGAGGATACTTATTCTTAATGGTAACCTTGTTCGATTGGCGGTAGTAACTGCACATACGGAGTGAACCATCTTTCTTCCTAACAAATAAGACCGGAGCACCCCATGGAGAAATACTTGGCCGGATGATACCCTTATCCAACAAGTATTTCACTTGTTCATTCAATTCCTTAAGTTCCACCGAAGCCATTCTATAAGGAGGAATAAAGAAGATTGTGTATCAGGAAGAAGGTCAATACCAAAGTCTATTTCTCTTTCGGGAAGAATACCGGGTAAATATCGGGAAAAACTTTTGAAAATGCATTAACAATGAGAACCGACTCAAGAATAGGGGTTTCGGAATCCACATCCCTCACCCTAACTTGACGGAATAAGCAACCTTAGAGATCATCTTTCTAGCTTTTAGACAAGAAACAAATTGACCTTTAAATATATAATTTCCCCCCTTCCACTCTAGGATAGGCTCATTCGGAAATTGAAACTTGACTATTCGGGGCCTACAATCAATAGAAGCATAGTAAGAATGCAACCAATCAATCCCAAGAATAACATCAAAATCTAACATGTCGAGTTCTACAAGATCAACATGAGTGACTCTATGGGATAAGGAGACGTGAGAATTCATATAGACTCTCCTAGCTACAATAGATTCACCAATTGGAGTAGAGACATGAAAAGGATCTAACAACACATCTGGAATAACATCAAACCTTATAGCCATATATGGCATCACAAAAGACAAGGTAGCACCGGGATCAAGCAAGGCATAAACATCAAAGTGGAAGACTTTCAACAAACCGGTGACAACATCGGGAGAACCCTCTTATTCATGACGAGCTTGAATTGCATAAAATCGGTTTTGCTGTGGAGCATTTGAACCCGAACCACTAGGTGGAGCTTTCTTACCTTCTCTTCCCTTAGCCATGAGAGATGGACAATACTTTATTTTATGACCACTTTTTCCCCAACTGAATCCGTACCAGTTAAGCATTTTCCGTCATGCTTCTTCCCGCATCAAGCACACGTAGCTGATGAGAATCCACCACCATTTCCTCCTTGATAATTAGGGTTAGACACCCTATCTTTGTTGAACTTAGGAGGAGCATTGGAGGAACCTTGACCGGAGAACTTCTATAGAAATCTAGAATGACCATGTCCATCAGACCTTGAGTGTGAGAAATTACCCTCACCGATCTTACCCCTCTTTGCCTCCGTAGACCTCTCCTTAAATATCACCTCTCCTATTTGTTGAGCATGAACCATTGGGTGAGAAATGTCCATATCATGGATAAGCATAGCGGTACGACATTCCTTTACCAACAATTCAGACACTCCCGACACAAACTTACTCATCCTTGCCCTAGGATCAGCAACCATAGAAGGAGCATATCGAGACAATTGTGTGAACTTGAAAGCGTATTCTTTCACACTCATGCTTCCTTGAAGAAGGCTAATAGGTTCAAGCACCCTTGCCTCCATCATCTCAAGGGGAAAGAAGCTATCACGGAAAATAACCTTGAATTTCTCCCAATCAAGAGGACCCTCATTAACCGCCCTCCATTCTTTCCATTGGTTGAACCAAACTTGAGCAACACCCTTAAGTTGATAAGCGGCAAGCTCCACCTTTTCTTCCAGCGTCACGCCCATGATCATTAGTACCTTATAAACCTCATCAATTAACTCTTGAGGATCTTCCTCAACCTTAGAACGATGAAACTCCAGAGGATTCATCCTTGTGAAGTCCCTCTCTCTAGATGCCGTTGTACCCACATTTGGGTTCACGGGAGCCACAACCTCCCTATTGTCTTGAGCCGTCATGGCTTGAGCCAATACTTGAAAAGCAGCCCTAAACTCCGCAATAGTCACTTGTTCGGCCAATGGTTCGGCCGGAACTTGAGGACCTTCAGGAGGAGCTTCTTGTTCCACATTCTCCCTCGCATTTGCCCTAGCATGAGCTCTGCGAGTAGCAATACCCTGAAACACATATGATAGGGATTAGGAGAGAGACATATAGAGTTCACCTCTATGGCACGACTTAGGGGTAATGAAAGAAGTGGAATTTCCTAATCATCTTGTAGCCTCTCATTCATAAATGTGGCGTGTTTTACACTCATGAACAAGACTCTACTCGACTTATGAGACATCCTAAGATCTTTCTAAAACTTGGCTCTGATACCAAGTTTGTCACAACCCAAGGTAATCCCTAGATGTGACATGTCGTACAAGACCCCAAAAGGCCTCATAATAGCCACTTAGCATTTCATCGTACAAGATAATGTCAAACTAAGAGTTAAAAGACAATTCAATAGTAAAAAAGTTAACAAAGCATTGCGGAAGTCTACATAAAGTCTCAAGCCATCTAAACTTCATAGACTAGAAAGAACATTTGGGATGTTAACCAGCACAAAGTCTTTAAAAGAAAGTAAAGGACATGAAAATAAATGTGGCTAAGTCCTCGATCATATGAGGACTCACCAAATTCTTCAAGATCTCTAACGTCACGAACTAGCCACGAGAAGATGTAGATGATCCAGATCCTACACATATAAGAAAATGTAGGCAATAGTATGTGTTAGTACAAACATGTACCAAGTATGACAAGCATGCATAAAAACATTTAAACATGCTAAAAAAGACATTTTTCATAATCATGCAATGATCAAGCTAAACCATGAGAGAAAGGGGTTAGAAATAATAAGTTACAAATCATGATCAATGCACGCTAAACATCATTACATTACTTGAGAGATACTTTAAAAGCACATTAGTTGAATGTTGTGGGAAATTAGCCATAACCGACTTATAAGACCATGTGAGATATCAACATGGAATCCGACATACTCCTTACATCGGAAGGGCCATCCTACTTGCAAAGGTAGGACCCATAACATCTAGTTTACGTCGATCCACTAGCTAATATAAGGTCTATTTAAGACATCCTATGGGGGCACATAGGTATGGGATAAGGAGATTGCTACTAGAAACGTGGCCTCTACTAACGAGAGAGCTTCCATCTCAATATCCTCTTGGTGCTAAGCTTAAATCCCACGGAATAGTCATTTAATCATAATTCGCATCATTAACCATGGAAAGGTACCACTAGGGTTACCAATCAAAGCTTACATCATTAGAATAGCTACTTAAACCTTTGATTCAAGTTTAGTTGAGAAAGGCCTTTCAACATGTTATGAATCCTTTATGTGAGAAAATCCTTTCACATTCATCAATTGAGCAATCAAGTTAGAAAACCTTTCACTATGCAACAATTATCATCATTCAGACTTCAACCTCAAAGCATCTTTAAAACATCATAAATTTCATAATTTAACATGCATGCTTTCATTATACCATTCTTTTCATCATTCATCAATTCATCATGAATCATAGCTTTAGAAATCATTAAAACATGCATGGGTTCTTATAACTTCATAAAAAATCATCTTCTTCATAATTCAACCCATCATCAATGCATAAATCTTGAATTTGGGGAAATTCATATGGGTTCACGGGGATTCATCTTAAAACATGTAATTCAACACAATTCATACATAGAAAACCATAATTGAAAGTTATTTGATAACAATTGAAAGAACCCACATTATTGAAGAAAAATTCTTAAATAAATTTGGGGATTTGATAATTGAAAATTGAAGATTTTTTGGACTCTATGGAGGAATGGGCTCAATAGATGAAGATCATCATACCTTGGGTTCAAAAGCCCTTGAGAAATTGGGTAAATTCAAAGCTTGATCTTGAACCCTAGCTTAACACCTTCTTCTTCTTCTTTTAACTTCTAAAGAGAGAAATATTTGGGAGAGGTTGAGAGGATTTTGTAAAGTGATTGGAAAGGGTATCTTTTAGGATTAAAAGGGCTTATATAGTGTTAAGAATAGTTAGGAACCGACGTTGATTGATTAATAAGTAATTAGGTGAAAAGACCAAACGATTCCTAACAAAATTTCTCGGATGACCCTACCAACGACTTGACCTACGGTTGGTAGGTTGACCTACGGTAGGTAGGTCAACCTACTCCCCGTAGGTGACCAACCGTAGGTCAGCCTACTTTGTCCCAAAAATTAAAATGATTTCCTCCCCCAAACCAGTAGCATCGATGGCTCTTTTCCTCTCTTGACCTACGGTTAGTAGGTCCACTTACCAACCGTAGGTTACACTACCATGTTTCAAAAATTGAATTTTTTTCGTTCTTTTTGAATCTGGGATGTTACATATACAATCAGAATGACATTGTTTTCATAGCAAACATCCCATAGGGACATGTGAATGTTTTCTTTTCTTAATCCTCCGGTGCAATGGAGATTTGATTATAACCGGAGTAACCATCCGAAAAGCAATACCATCCACGACCCGAAAGTCTATCAAGCATCTGATCCATAAAGGGTATTGGAAAGTGACCTTCCTCGGTCCATGCATATAACTTCCTTTAATCTATACATACACACCAACCGGTAAGCGCTCGCAATGGCACAAACTCACCTTTTTCAATTGGAACCAGAGTCATAACACCTTTCTTCGGAACACATTGAACGGGGCTCACCCACTTGCTATCCGCAATAGGGTAAACCACTCCTGCATCAAGCCAGTTGATGATCTCCTTTTTAACAACTTCATGCATTGGAGGATTCAACCTCTTTTGATGTTCAACACTTGGCTCGCAATCACTATCCAATTGAATTTTATGGGTACAAATACTGGGAGGAATTCCCAAAATGTTGGCAATCGTCCATCGAATAGACTTGATAAACTTTTTAAACACACTCACAAGCGCTTGTGTTTGCTATTCCAGCAAATCCGCGACATTAATAATGGGTAAAGTATTATTAGCTCCCAAGAACACATAGCGAAGGTGCGGTGGAAATACGTTCAATTCAAGCTTTGATAGCTATCCGATGGATGGTTTTGTGGGAGGACTTTCCCTATTCTTAAAATCGATATCAAGCTTCACGGGGTTCTTAGAACAAGACCCTAAATACGATAGAGCAGCCACTACCTCTTTCACGACCCAAGGTACCCCCTAGATGTGACATGGCGTACAAGACCCCGAGAGGCCTCATACAAGCCCTTGGCATACATAACATACAAGATAATAGAGAATAAAAGTTAGAAAGAGAATTTCATATCAAAGCTTTTAAAAGAAACAACGGAAGTCTACATCTCATGTCTCAAAGCCAATCTATCATAGAAAGTAAAGTTGGGACGTAACCCAATACAATCCAAAAACTGAAAAGAAATGACATGAAAATAAGAACAACTAGGCTATGTCCTCGGATGGATAAGGACTCACCAAGTCTTCTATCAACTCTCTGATCAAGCTCTAGCCACGAGTGGAAGGTTAATAGCCACGTCCTACACCAAAGAAGTTAATGTAGGCAAAAGTATGCATTAGCACAATTAAGTACTAAGTATGATTGCAGTGCACATAAATACATAAATCATTCTAGAGAGAGAGACATATTCATGACATGCGATGGCCAAGCTAAAAACATGATAAACATGAAACATAAAGCATAATCAAGGCCAAAGCAAGCTAAATCATCTTTCCTTCTTTTCTTTACTTTATTATGAGAACACTTGTTCATTAACTTGTTGGGAAAAGTCTTAACCGACATGTAAGACCATGTGTGCTATCAACACGGAATCTAGTGTCTACCCCACACTGAAAAGAGATGTACTACTTGCCAAGGTAAGACCATGAACTTCTTAGCTTAGGTGGATCCACTAGATAATGTCTACTTAAAGACAACATCCCATGGTGGCAACATAATTTGTGGGATAGAGATTGCCTTAGGAAACTCGGCCTTAACTAACGGGAGAGCTCCATCTAGAAAGCCCGACCTCTACTAACGGGAGAGCTTTCACTAGAAGACCCAGCTTATACTAGTGGGAGGGCTTCCATCTCAATATCCACTTGGTTCTAAGCATAATTCCCACGGATTAGTCATTAACATATTTATATCATTAAGCATTAAAAGGTACAACCAGGGTTACCAATTCAAGCTAAAATCATGCTTATAGACATTTCATCTTCCATAGACCTTGTCCAAGCTTACGTCATTAGAATAGCTCCTTAAGAACAAGGGTAATCGCCTCTTTGTTCTTTTAAGTCATATTAGGAGTATTATGTGAGAACACCTTTCACAACTCAACCATAATATCATCATATCATAACTTTGGTACTTTACTCTCAAAGCACCCTTAATTCATCATGCTCATATTTCATAGTTCATAGAGTTCATATGGGTTCATGCAAGTTCAACTCATATCATGCAATTCAATGCAAGCTCATGCTTAGAAAGCCATAATTAGGACAATATACCCATACTTGAAGGAACTCACATAACTGAGGAAAATCATGCTTTTGACTTGATCATGCTAAATTCGTAAGATTATCCTCAATTCATTCATAATTCATGGTTGATCTTGTAGAAAATTCATAAAGTTCATTAAATCATAGCTCAACCGAACAATCAAAGCATAGTTTATCAAATTGAGGAGAATTAGCTCGGAATCATAATTGAAGAACCCACAATGATTGATCACAAATCCTAATTTAATTTGGTTAGAGTAAACGTTTGAAAATCATGAAGAAGAGGAAGGTTCCATTGGAGGAAAAGACTCCAAATGGTGAACACTGTCATACCTCAAAGCAATCCACAAGAAATTGGGGAAGATTGAAGGTCTTCAATAGAGGATTCAAGCTTCTTCTTCTTCCTTGAGAGTTGAGAGAGTTTCTTTTTTTAGAGAAAGAAATATTTGAGAGAGGAGTGTTTTGGAATGATATAGAATGAAAGGAATTAGGCTTAGAAAGTATTTATAGGTCTTAGATTAAGGGTATAACCGACTTAGCTTAATCGGTAAACAATTAGGGAAAAGACCAAAAAGCCCTTAATTAAAAATTGTCAAGGCCAATCGACGGATAGGACCTACGGTCAGTACATCAATTGACCGACCGTCCTGCTCTTTCGTCAATTGATTCAGAAAGTTCATTTTGGCCTGAAAAATTGGCTAAGTTTTGAAGGCATCTACGAAACCCATCAACGGCCCGTCAACTGAACTACGAACCGTCCTGCTATTCCGTAGGTCAAAGTTCAAAAACATGGAAATCCTGAAAGTTCACAGTGCCATTGACGGTCCCCATCTATGGCCCGTCAATCCATCTACGGCTCGTAAGTGGCCTCCGTAGGTCACTGTCTTTAGGTGAGTTCTACATTTTAAAATCCCTTCGAAGCTTGGGGTGTTACAATATCTCCCCCTTGGGAACATTCGTCCTCGAATGAGAATCAAGACATCTTGAGAAGGTAATAGACACGGACTAACAACCCAACCTAGCATGCAATCATATAAGTGTACATATCCGAGGAAGAAACCTCAACTCCAAGCTAAAGCATGATCCGTACAACATATCATGAAGACTTTATGCAACTCATACCTAAATGCACATAATCATACACGACTCTTCATGAACATGCACAAACAAGGAATCATGGAAATCGACTATGACACATGAGACCAAAAGAATCAACCATGAGGATCAAGATACCTCAAGCTAGAGTAGGATCGGAAGGAAAGAGATGAGGATATCGGGACATCATATCGGCCTCAGCCTCCCAAGTAGCACCCTAAACTAATTGATTCCTCCATAGAAATTTCACGGAAGAAACTTCTTTATTTCTTAACTTCCGGACTTGCCAGTCTAAAATCTCAACCGGAACTTCTTCATAAGAAAGACTATATTTATGCCAAGATTCTCTAATTGCACTATAGAGGTCGGATCACCACACACTTTTTCAATAATGAGACATGGAAAACCGGATGCACTGATGCCAAATCATTAGGCAAGTCAAGCTCAAAAGCAACCTTACCTACACATCTCAAAATTTGTTATGGGCCTACATAGTGGGTCTAAGCTTCCCTTTCTTCCCAAATCTCATTACACCCTTCATGGGTGAGATTTTCAAGTAAACCCAGTCATCCACATCGAATTCTATTTCTCTTTTTCTAACATCGCCATAGGAATTTTGTCGACTTAGAGCTGTTTTCAACCTCTCCCTAATAAGTTGAACTTTCTCCATAGCCTCATTCACCAACTCCAGGCCTATCAAAGCAACTTCACCAACGTCAAACCAACCTATAGGAGATCTACACCTCCTACCATAGAGAGCCTCAAATGGAGCCATACCAATACTAGAATGGTAGCTATTGTTATAAGCAAACTCAATCAAAGGCAAGTGATCATCCCAAGTACCCTTGAAATCGATTACACAAGCTCTCAACATATCTTCCAAAGTTTGAATAGTACACTCCGCTTGCCCATCGGTTAGGGAATGAAAGTCCATACTAAGCTTAACACGAGTAACAAGACCTTTTTGGAACGACTTCCAAAATTGAGAAGTAAATTGTGCACCACTGTCACGACCCAAGGTACCCCCTAGTCGTGACATGGCATACAGGATCCCGAAAGGCCTCATACAAACCACTTAGCATACATTCATACAAGATAGTAGAAATTAAAGAGTCCAAAAGATAAAATCACAACAGAGTTTAAGAAAAAACATCAGCAAAAGTCTACATCTCATGTCTCAAGCTATCTAACATAATAGAACAGAAATGAAGGTTTGGGACGCAGCCCAGTACAATATCCAAAAAAAATATTGGAAAGCATGAAAACGTAACAAGGTTAGGTCCTCGGACATAGGAGGCCTCACCAAGTCTTCACTATCACTGGAACTAACTAGGCATGAGTAGGATGAGAAGAACCGCCGAGTCTACATAGATAGAATTAATGTAGGCAAGAGTATGAGTTAGTAGAATCAAGTACCAAGTATGATAGCAATGCACAAAGGGCATATAAATCATGCTAGAATGACATACAATCATGACATGTAATGGCAAAACTAAAACAGGATAAAACATAAGAAACATGAAGCATAAACCATGGCCAAGACATGCTGCTCATCTTTCCTTTACTTTACTTTAGACCATCATCATAACACTTTTTCATTAGTTGTGGGGAAATAGCCTTAACCGACATATAAGACCATGTGAGCTATCAACATGGAATCCGGTGTCTGACCCACAACGAAAAGGGTTGTCCTACCTGCCAAGGTAAGACCATGAACTTCTAGCTTGTGTGGATCCATTAGCTAGTGTCTACTTAAAGACAAATATCCTATGGTGGCACGTAGTTTATGGGACATGGGTAATCGCCACTTGTCCACTCGGTGCTAAGCGTAATTCCCCACGGATTAGTCATAGTCATTTCATTATTAGTAGACATGGGTAATTGCCTCTTGTCTACATTAGGGAACATGGGTAATCGCCTCTTGTCCCTTCATAGAATAGCTCCTTAATCATGGATTCATTACTAATAAGCATGGGTAATCACCTCTTGTCTACATTAAGGAACATGGGTAATCGCCTCTTGTCCCTTCACAAAATAGCTCCTTAATCATGGATGCAAGCTTAGTTGAGAAAACCTTTCAACAAGTTATGAATCATTATACGTGAGAAAACCTTTCACATTCATAGATTGAGCATTACACGAGAAACCCTTTCACAACTCAACATTTGCATAACATATCATAAACTTCATAAACATACATGAGTTCATAAGCTTCATATTTACATAGCTCATCATGCTCTTAACTCATAAATTACGGGTTCATAAGCTTCACCTCACAACATGCAATTCAATGCAAGCTAATACTTAGAAAGCCATAATTAAAGGCAATTTAGTCATAATTGAGGGAACCCACATAATAGAGTAAAATCATAGATTTTGATTGAACATGCATCTTTTCGTAAAATATCCTCCTTTGATTGTTCATAGTCTTACATGAAATTCATAGCTTGATAATCATAATCCTTAACTCAATTCACAAAGAGTTCATGCAATTCATCTTTTCTCAAATCAACCCACAGTCATAAGCATAATCATAAATTGGGGGAAACTTAGCATGGACTCATGGGATTCGTCAAGTTGCATGTACATCACGCTAAATCGTGCACTAGCTTATGTTACCACACTAGATCGTGCACTATCAACCATAACATCAACAATGGAAAGCATAATGAAGAACCCATAAGAAGTTGTCAAAACCCTAACTCTCTTGGGCAAGACTAAACCTTGAAAACCTTAAGGAAAAGAGGACCCATTGGAGAAAAGACTCCAAATGGTAAATACTATCATACCTTAATGCCAATTCCTTGAAATAAAAGGAGGATTGATGACCTTGATGAGAACTCTAGCTCTCTTCTTCTTTATCTTTCTCTTCTCGAGAGAGGAATATCTTTGGGAGATAAGAGTTGGAATGAAGGGATTAGGGCTTAGAAAATATAAATAGGGCCAGGATTAAGGGGCAAAATAGTCTAGAATAAGGAATAAACATTTAGGGAAAAGTCCAAAAAGCCCTTAAATAAAACTTTCGGGGCCAATCGACGTACAGGATCTACGGTCCGTACATCCATTGACGGACCATCCTATTCTTCCGTCAATTGATTCAGAAGGTTTGTTTTGGTCTGAAAATTTAGCTAAGTCTGGAAGGCATCTACGGAACCTATCTACAGCCCGTCAACCGAACTACGAATCGTCCTGCTATTCTGTAGGTCAAGGTTCAGAAACTCAAAATTCATAGTCTGATAGTGCCATCGACGTTTCCCATCTACGGCCTGTCACTCCACCTATGGTCCGTAGATGGCCTCCGTCGTCACTGGCACCAGAAAATTTTTAAATCTGCATTTTCTTTCTTTTCAAAAATACTGGGGTGTTACAACAACAATTGGAGATAATGGATAAAGGCACTCCATGTAGCCTAACCATCTCCCTCAAATACAACTTAGCATAATCCTCCACCGAAAAAGAAGCCTTGACGAGAATGAAATGGGCTGACTTTGTCATTCTACCAACAACAACCCAAATAGAATCATATTGTCGCCTCGTGCGAGGCAAACCCACAATAAAATCCATATTCACATCTTCCCACTTCCAAGTAGGAATACTAATATCTTGGGTAAAACCTCCCGGCCATTGATGCTCAACTTTCACTTGTTAAAAATTAGGGCACTTAGCCCCAAATTCCGCAATATCTTTCTTCATTCCGTTCCACCAATAAATTTCCCACAAATCACGGTACATTTTTGTAGCTCCTAGGTGGATGGAATATCGAGAACTATGGGCTTCCGATAAAATTTGTTCTCTTAAGCCCTCTACATTGAGAACACACAAACGACCTTGATATTGAAGTAAACCATCTCCCCCTTAGGAGAAAACCTCTATGGACTTCTTGAGTACCGCTTCATTTAGTTCAACCAAGTTATGATCAAGACCTTGTTTAGCTTTCACATCTTGTACAAAAGAGGATTTAGAACCCTTGTGAACCGTAACACCACCTTTAGTAGAACCAACTAATCTAACACCCAATAGAGCCAATCTATGGATATCGCGAACCAATGCTTTCTTACCATCCTCAACATGAGCAACATTACCCATAGATAATCGACTAAGAGCATCCGCCACCACGTTAGCCTTACCAGAGTGATAGAGAACACTCATATCATAGTCTTTTAACAACTCGAGCCACCTTTTTTGGCGGAGATTCAAATCTTTCGATTTAAACACATATTTCAAACTCTTATGGTCGGTGAAGACATCTACATGTACCCCATACAAATAATGTCGCCATATTTTAAAAGGAAACACAACTGCCGCTAATTCAAAGTCATGAGTAGGATAGTTCTTTTCGTGCACCTTGAGATGTCTTGAAGCATAAGCAATGAGTTTCCCATTTTGCATAAGAACACATCCTAACCCAATTCTCGAGGTATCACAAGAAACCACAAAACCATCTGATCCTTCCGGTAGAGTCAATATCAGAGCCAAAGTAAGTTGATCCTTCAACTCTTGAAAACTCTTCTCACATGCCTCGGACCATGCAAATTTAACCTTCTTTTGAGTCAAAGCTGTCAATGGATGAAAACGCTTCAACAAACCTCCTATAATAACCGGCTAAGCCCAAGAAACTACGGATATCCGAAGGTGATAAAGGTCTAGCCCAATTCTTAACCGCTTCCGTCTTCTTAGGATCTACCTCAATGCCCTTACCGAAAACAATGTGACCAAGAGAAGCCACATACCTTAACCAAAAATCACATTTACTAAACTTCGCAAAGAGTTGTTGGTCTTTGAGGACTTGCAACACAATCCTCAAATGATTAACATGTTCACCCTCATTCTTTTAGTGGATCAAAATGTCGTCAATAAACACAATCACAAACATGTCAAGGTATTGCTTAAACACTCTATTCATCAAGTCCATAAATGCGGCCGGAGCATTTGTCAACCCAAACGACCTTACCAAGAACTCGTAGTGAACATACCTAGTCCGTAAAGCCATTTTTGGAATAACATCTTCTTTCACCCTTAATTGGTGCTAGCTCGAACGAAGGTCGATCTTAGAGAAATAACTAGCCCCTTGAAGTTGATCAAACAAGTCATCTATCCTTGGTAGAGGATACTTATTCTTAATGGTAAACTTGTTCAATTGGCGATAGTCGATACACATACGGAGTGAACCATCTTTCTTCCTTACAAACAAGACCGGAGCACCCCATGGAGAAATACTTGGCCGGATGAAACCCTTATCCAACAAGTCTATCAACTGCTCTTTTTGTTCCTTAAGTTCTGCCGGAGCCATTCTATAAGGAGGAATAGAAATAGGTTGCATATTTGGGAGAAGGTCAATACCGAAATCTATTTCCCTTTGGGGAGGAATACCGGGAAAGTCATCGGGAAACACTTTCGGAAACTCATTAACAGCGGGGACCGACTCAAGAGTAGGGGTCTCGGAATCTATATCCCTCACCTTAACAAGATGGTAAATGCAACCCTTTGAGATCATCTTTCTAGCCTTAGATAAGAAACAAATTGACCTTGAAACATAGAATTTCCCCACTTCTACTCTAGGATAGGCTCATTTGGAAACTGAAACTTGACCATTCGGGTCCTACAATCAATAGAGGCATAACAAGCATGCAACCAATCCATCCACGAATAATATCAAAATCTAGCATATCAAGCTTTACAAGATCAACAAGAGTGACTCTATGGGCTAAGGAGACGGGACAATCTCTATAAAATCTCTTAGCCATGATAGATTCTCCAATCGGAGTAGAAACACGAAAATGATATAGCAACACATTCGGAACAACATCAAACCTCATAGCCACATATGGCGTCACAAAAGACAAGGTAGCACTGGGATCAAGCAAAGCATAAATATCAAAATGGAAAACTCTTAACATACCGGTAACCACATTGGGAGAGCTCTCTTGCTCATGACGAGCCTGAAGTGCATAAAATCGGTTTTGCTTCTGAGCATTCAAACTCGGTCCTCTAGGTAGAGCTTGCTTATTCTCTCTTCCCTTGGCCGTGAGAGATGGACAATCCCTCATCTTGTGACCACTCTTCCCACAATTATAACAACCATCCGTACCGGCTAGACATCTACCCTCATGCTTTTTTCCACACTTGGCACAAGGAGCCAATAAAGAACCACCATTATTCCCTCCTTGAGACTAGTGGTTATACACCCCATCATTGTTGAACTTCAGAGGACCATTGGATGAGCCTTGGCCGGAGAACCTTTGCCAAAATCTAGGATGACCATGTCCATCGGACCTTGCATGAGAAGAGTTACCATCTCTGGTCCTCGCCCTGTTGGTCTCCCTAGACCTTTCCTGAAGCTTTTCTTGTTCAATTTGTTCGGCATAAACCATGAAGTGAGAAATATCCATGTCATGCACGAGCATGACGGTGCGACACTCTTTCACCAACATATCGGACACTCCTGACACAAATTTGCTCATTCTTCCCCTTGGGTCGGCAAGTATGGACGAAGCATATCTAGCCAATTGTGTGAACTTCAATGCATACTCTTTCACACTCATATTTCCTTGTCGAAGGTTGATAAACTCAAGCACCTTAGCCTCTCTCTTCTCCCAATCAAGAGGACCCTTCTTAACCGCCCTCTCACTCTTCCATTGATTGAACCAAATTTGGACAACACCCTTGAGTTGATAAGCGGCCAACTCCGCCTTTTCTTCCGATGTCACACCCATGATCATCAACACCTTGTACACTTCATCAATGAATTCTTGAGGATCTTCTTCAACCTTAGAGCCATGGAATTCTGGAGGATTCATCCTCGTAAAGTCCCTCACTCTTGATGCCGCCGTACCCACATTTGGGTTCATGGGAGCCACCACCTCTCTATTGGCTTGAGCAGACACTTGGAAAGTAACCCTAAACTCCGCATTAGTCACTTGTTCCATCAAAGGGTCGGCCGGAACTTGAGGTGTTTGAGGAGGAGCTTCTTGTTCCACTTTCTCTCCCATGTTTCTTCTAACGTAAGCTCTTCGGGTCGCCATATCCTGAAACGCATAGGATAGGGATTAGGAGAGAGATATATAGAGTTAAACTCTATGGCACGACTTAGGAGTAATGAAAGAAGTGAAATTTCTTAAACGTCTTATAGCATCTGATTCATAAATGTGGCGCACTTCACACTCATGAACAAGATTCTACTTGACACGGCTTATAAGACATCCTAGGATCTTTCTTAAACCTTGCACTCTGAACACAAAGTTTGTCAAGACCCAAGGTAGCCCCTAGACGTGACATGGCATACAAGACCCCGAGAGGCCTCATACAAGCCCTTGGCATACCTTACATACAAGATAATAGAGAATAAAAGTTCGAAAGAGAATTTTATATCAAAGCTTTTAAACAAAACAACGGAGGTCTACATCTCATGTCTCAAAGCCAATCTATCATAGAAAGTAAAGTTGGGACGTAACCCAATACAATCAAAAAACTTAAAAGAAATGACATGAATATAAGAACAACTAAGCTATGTCTTCGGATGGATGAGGACTCACCAAGTCTTCAATCAACTCTCTGATCAAGCTCTAGCCATGAGTGGAGGTGAATCGCCACGTCCTACAACAAAGAAGTTAATGTAGGCAAAAGTATGCATTAGCACAATTAAGTACTAAGTATGATAGCAATGCACATAAACACATAAATCATGCTAGAGAGAGAGACATAATCATGACATGCGATGGCCAAGCTAAAAACATGATAAACATGAGAAACATGAAACATAAAGCATATGTCAAGGCCAAAGCAAGCTAAATTATCTTTCCTTCTTTTCTTTACTTCATTATGAGAACACTTGTTCATTAACTTGTGGGGAAAAGACTTAACCAACATGTAAGACCATGTGAGCTATCAATACGGAATTCGGTGTCTACCCCACAACGAAAAGAGCTGTCCTACTTGCCAAGGTAAGACCATGAACTTCTTAGCTTAGATGGATCCACTAGCTAATGTCTATTTAAAGGCAACATCCTATGGTGGCAACATAGTTTATGGGTTAGAGATTGCTTTAGGAGACTCGGTCTCAACTAACTGGAGAGTTCTAAAGCGTAGACAAGAAGATGAAGAAAAGATGAATCAATCAAGATGATCAAGTAAAAAATCATACTCGAGCTTAAATGAATCATACGGAGAAGGGAATAAAGAATTAATGATGTAATAATTGGTTGTAAAAGAGGTAAACTAGCCAATGTAATATCAAAGAGGGCAAAAAAGTCACTTAATATCTAAATATACCACACATGCCCCTTATCCTAAGTTATAAGCTAAGAAAGTCCTAGAGTGATCCTACACGAAAAGTTTTGAAAGTCATAGCGTAGAACATAAGGGAAAGCTTATGGTATTAAACACAAACTATACTGAATTCGTTCTGAGTGTGAGTGAATACTAAGTCCCTAAATAAATTTCAAAATCTGTGTGAAAAAGGATTTCTTTGTGGTAAGGGCACAAGTTGCATTATTGAAGAATCGGTATCTTGGTGATTGTTTTTTGTGTATGTGAATGTGTCTATTAATATATCTATGTCATGTATTTATCCACATGAGTTAGCTTGTTGAGTTGTAAAAATGACACTGTGTTGAGAATAAATAAGGAGGATGATAATTGAGAAAATGTTGCGTGATTGCTTGAGTTATGGGTTGCTTATGCACAAATGTCGTTTAGAGTTGTTGTATCTCTTGAGGAGATGCAATGATTTTAAGTTGAGGGTGTTGATGTACCGTGAACTTACGGTACTTTCGATGCATTAAACTTAGAGGTTTTGCACACATCTTAGGAATTTTGTTTGTAGATGTGATGGTATTTGTGTTTAATTTTACACGAAATAGGTTTTTGAAACAGTTGATGATTAAAGTGTTGCAGTAGTAAAGTTTTGATGATGAACGACTCAACCTACAATCCGTCATTGCCTTGACGAGCCGTAGGTTGGAGTCGTGGGTTCATGTGCTTGAAAATTGAGCTGAGAATGGAACGACGGTTGAGGATGATGAACCGTAGGTCCTGCTATGAACCGTAGATGAAGGATCGTCAATGGACTTCAGAGAGGATGAATTTTAGTACTTGAATAACGGTTGAACAGGACGGGTCGTGCTTAGACCTACGAGCCGTAGGTGATGCCCATAGGTGGACTTCTCCCAGAAATTGACTAACTATTGAATGAAGGCTGGACCTATGAGCCATCGTTGCTTTGACGAGCTGTAGGTGGCTAGCCATATATGACACTGCTCATAACCGGATTTCTTTAGCTTTCCTTTTCCTATTCTGTTTAGGATTTATTTTTTGTAAATACTTGTTGTAAATTTCATTTTTGTGTTGTTAGACGTTTTGAAGTATTTTGTCTTAGCTTTGAGATTTATTTTGTGAACATCATTGGCAATTAATTCTTGAAGTTCGATTTATGCGATTGGCTTTTGTTCTTCAATTCAAGATTTTGTGATTCCATCTATTCTAATTATAAGTTCATGATTTATTATTCAAACCCTAATATGAATTGTGAATACTCAAGCATGAATATTTAAATCCACAACTAGGGTTGTGGGAACCATGAGTAATTAAAAAAGTAAAACTAATAATTAAGTAATATTTGATAAGTGTTTATTCATGTATTCTTTAATCTCTTTGTTTTGAATGCTTTTTAACGGTGTACAACGTTAGAACATGCCTTATTCCTACTTTCTGGACCAAGGAGGTAATGAATTAGAATGAAATTGAACAACGAAGATTTAGAGTAATAATCCACTATCTAATAGTCTGAACCACATACGCTAAGGGCTAATCTAGGTCAAAGGTAAGGGTTAGTAAAGTATACACCCGTAGACCGAACAAATTGCGTGGTGAAATTCCCTATTTGGAGGACCAATCACTTAGGCGATACCTAACTTACCGACTATGCATGTTAAACACTAGGAAAGAGTTACTATTATTAGAATTACTAAGTTAAGAACTTGTCGGGAACACATGTGCCCTAGTTTGTGCAAATCTTGTAACTTGTTTACTTGTTACTACACATCAAGCAATTATAATTTTAGTTTTCAAAACCCCCTCTTTACAGAGATAACTTGGCTACACGTACAAATAGAAATAAATTAGACTAAGTCTGAACCATTTTCCTCGTGGTATTGTCCCTAACCTTTGTTAGGTTGTTTATTTGACAACAACCGCTTAAACTTCTTAAGGGAGGTGTAATTTGGGCGTATCAGGCAATCAAATCGAATTCTTACCTTTGGAAGTGAATGAAAGCTGTGTGAGTGTGTGGACTAATGTGAGACTTGATTGCAATCACTTTTCAAATGACCCGCGATTATTTGATTTTGAATGAATGAAGAATTAGGTAATAGGAGGCAAAAAAGAAAAGGAAGAGAAAGGAGAGGGGAGAAACAAAATTTATATAATGTGAAGTAGGATGTGAGGGGTTGTAATTTGATGTGAAAGGGTGGGAAAATGGGGAGCTACAAGTAGCAATGGTTGGGTGAATATATTTGTAATGGTTGGAGAAATGGTCAAGAGGGGAGGAATGAAAAATGTGGGCTTTTATTTTATTTGAATCGCGGGTCGAGTCTATATTTTGAATAGGTAGAACTTGACGAAAGCTCGTTGACGGACCATACTGATTCCTAAGATCGATACATAGCCTGCGTTGATTTATTCAACACTAAGGTTAATTTAGGAAACATAATTGTGGTCTACGAGTGAAGACTACGGACTGTCAAAGTTAATACGGTTCGTATTGTTGACCTGTAGACTGAAAATTGCAGCTGTATTTTGACTTGATTCTAGAATGCCATCTACAGTTCGTTGAATGAACGACGACTCATAGATGGGACCCTTGGAATTAATCCTCAATGACTTACCTTACACCAAGATTCTACGGATCAGGCCTACGGTCTGTCAGTTTCCCTAAGACCTGTGGGACAAAACGGTTGGACCTTCTGCACTTTGAAAATTTCTAGATTTTTCTTTCTTTCCTGCACATGTAATAAACATTAGGACTTCCTTTTACTTTTTCTTGGAACTTTTTTGACACGGACCCTAGACTTACCTATTCTAGCAAAAAATCAAACTTAAAAACCTAAAACTAACTTTCGCCTAGCTAGATTACATCTTGGTTTGCCTCCCAAGTAGAGCTTGATTTAACGTCGCGGCACAATACAGACACCTTGACTACTAAGACTTCATCAAGATCCCATTCTTCGATCACCTCTTTGACCTCCTCCGGTTGCCCCAAGTAAATTTTGATCCTCTGACCATTCACCTTGAATCTTTTTCCTTCCACATTCTCAAGTTGAACCGTTCTGTGTGAAGACACTTGTAAAACTCTAAATAGTCCAGTCCACTGTGATTTAAGCTTGCCAGGAAACAAGCGCAACCTTGAACTTATATAGAAGTACCAAATCACCAGGAGCAAATTCACTCTTTTCATTCTTTTGATCATTGTACTTCTTCATCTTTTCTTTATACAAGGCTGAGCATTCATATGCTTTTAGGCGAAACTCATCAAGTTCATTCAACTCATTTAACCACTTATTGGATGCAACATCCTAATCTAGATTCTACTTCTTGAGTGCCCACATCTCTTTGTGCTCTAGATCTACACGAAAGTGACAAGACTTCCCAAACACGAGTTGGTAAGGAGACATACCTATGTGAGTCTTGAATATAGTTCGATCAGCCTACAGAGCATCATCAAACTTTCTCGACCAATCAGTTATTTTTGCATTCACAGTCTTTGTAAGGATTTATTTAATCTCACTATTAGACACTTCAACTTACCCACAAGACTGCGGATGATAGGGAGTTGATACACTGTGTCGGACACCATACTTTTCAAGCAACCTTGAACAACTTGTTACCAAAGTGAGAACCTCCATCGTTGATAATCGTCCTTGGTGTACCAAATCTAGAGAAGATATTCTTTTTCAAGAATGCAGTGACACTCTTTCTTTCATTGTTTGAAAGCACGATAGCTTCCACACATTTAGATACATAGTCGATAACTACAAGTATGTACTTCATCCCATCTAAACTCATAAATTGACCCATAAAGTAAAGGCCTCGAACATCAAACATTTCCATCACAAGAATAGGAGTCAGTGGGAGTTCTTGCCTCCTTGAAATACCTCCTTTTTGACAACGATCACAAGATGTGGTGAAATCATAAGCATTTTGATGGATACTAGGCCAATAATACCCACACTGCAAGGTCTTATGAGTAGTCTGGATCCACTATGATGTCCATCGACATGAGACGAATTGAAGGCTTCCAATATACTCATCATCTCTACCTTAGGAACGCAGCGACGAATAATCCCATTAGCGTAGATACGAAACAAATAAGGCTCTTCCCAAAAAACTTATTCACATCAGACATGAATTTCTTTCTTTGGTGGAATGAAAAATCTGAAGGCACCATATAACTCGCCCAATAATTAGCGAAATCTAAGAACCAAGGGATAAGATCAAAAGAAGAAGCCAAAACCTATTCGTCTAGAAACGTATCATCAATTTCAATTCCATTAGCTAACTTCAACATTGCCTCTTCCTCTAGTCTTGAAAAGTGGTCAGCAACTTGATTTTCTATCCCTTTTCGATCTTTTACCTCCAATAAAATTCTAGAAATAATAACATCCATCGAATTAGTCTTAGTTTTGCATCCTTCTTTGACATAAGATACCTCAGTGATGAATAATAAGTATGCGCAATGCACAATGACCTTAGTGCCAAGCAAATAGGATCTAAACTTATCAAACACAAAGACTACAACAAGAAATTCTTATTTAGTGACAATATAAATCTTTTGAGCAACATTCAGGGCTTTGCTCGCATCATATATAGGTTGAAGAATCTTCTCTCGCCTTTGCCCCAAAACTACGCAAAGTGATATTCGACTCGCATCACATATAACTTCAAATGGTTGTCTGCAATCCGGTAAAATACTGATCAGTGCATAAATTAACATTTCTTTCAGCCCCTCAAATTCTTTCAGACAAGCATCATCAAACTGGATTTTTTCTCCTTTTCAAGCAACTTGCAAATGGTTGTTCAATTTTTGAGAAATATTTAGTAAACCTTATATAAAAACTAGCATGTCCCAGGAAGCTTCTAACAACCCTTCATAGAGATATGTGGTGGCAATTTTTGAATCATCTCAACTTTCGCTCTATCAACCTCGATGCCTTTTCAGGAGATTCGATGATCGAGAACTATACCTTCTTTGACCATGATGTAACATTTTCCCCAGTTCAGCACTAGAATGCACTCCTCACACCATTTTAGAATGTCACCTAAGTGTGCCAAGCAATCGTCAAATGAATCACAAACCACAGAAAAGTCATCCATAAATATCTTTATGGTATCTTCTACCATACAAGAAAAAATAGACATCATGCAACGTTGAAACGTCGCTGATCATTACACAATAAGAATGGCATCCTCTTGAACACACACTTACCATAGGGACAAGTGAAAGTGCTTTTTTCTTGGTCTTCTGATGTGATTGTCTACTTATAGCCTGAATACCCATTTAGAAAATAGTACCAACCCTTTCAAGCAAGAATATCTAACATCTTGTCCATGAAAGGTATTCGGAAGTGATCCTTTTCTGTCCATACATTCAAGTTCCGGTAATCTATGCATACCCTCCAACCAGTAACATGCCTCATCGGGAGAAGCTCATTCTTTGTGTTAGGAACCATAGTCATTCCTCCCTTCTTTGGCACACACTAGAGCGGACATACCCAATTACTGTTGATGATTTGATAAAATACTCCTGCATCTAACCACTTGATGATCTCCTTCTTTACAACTTCTTGCATTGGTGGATTCAATCTTCTCTGGTGCTCAATACTTGGTTTACTATCAGGTATTAGTTCGATTTAGTGAGAGCATATACCAAGTGGAATACCAATAATGTAAGCAATCGTCAATCCAATTGCCCTTTTGAACTATTTCAACATCGATACCAAGGCCTCTTCTTGCCCTTCTTTCAAATCAGCAACAATAATAACTGGAAAAGTACTATTTTTACCCAAGAACATATACCGCAAATGAGATGGGAGAACCTTTAGCTCCAACTTTGGAGGCTCATTAATGGATCGTTTTGCACGAAGAGTCTCTCGATTCTTCAGATCCAGATCCAAATTCTTTTGTGGGCAACAAGTATAATCAACCCCATCAAGTGCAGCAAGTAACTCAATGTACTCATCAATGCACTCACCATCAAAATTCATGATCACGATAGCTAGTGCTTCAACACCTAACCTCTCCTTAATGGATACATCTAGTTTTGCCTCTTCAGCATAATTCACAATAGATCCAAACTTAAGATCACTTTGATGCTTTCTTGATTTATAGATGTTAAATGTTACCTCCTCATTATTTAATCAAAACTTCATTTGTCGTCTTTCCATACAAACTAAAGCACACCTAGTAGTAAGGAACGGTCTCCCTAATATGATAGCCACTTTGAAGTCAACCTCATAGTATAATATCACAAAATCCATTGGAAATATGAATGCCTTAACTTTAACAAGAACATCTTGTAGTACCTCAATTGGCTTCGTCACAGTCCGATCGCCATTAGTAGCTGCATTGAAGTCAGTTTGGGGGTTCCCTAGTCCAACTTATTTAATATAGACAACGGCATCAAATTTATGCTAGCACCTAAGTCACATAGGGCCTTAGGGAAGTGTAACATGCCAATAGTAAATGGGATGGTAAAAGATCCAGGATACTTCTTTTTTTGTGCTGACGATCTAGTGGTAATGGTGCTACAATGCTGCAACTTATCATCACCTTAAAAACTGATAGCCCTCTTTTTGGTCCCAAGATCATTCATGAACTTAGCATAGACGGGCATTTGCTAATGTGCCTCTATCAATGGGACGCTTATAGAGAGTTGCTTAAACATGGAGATTAATTTTTGATATTTCCGTTCCTCAATTTGCTTCACAAAACTTTGAGGAAAAGGAAAACGGGGTCTAGGAATTGGAATTACCTTTTGAGCCGCTTCCGCTTCTTTCTCATTTGGCCCTTTAGGCTGTTCCACTACTTCAACTTCATCCTCTTCCGGCACCTTTGCACTTTGAGGTGGTGGCTTAAATAGGGTAGTCTCTAGTAGTAACCTCTAGTCCCAAACTATGTGTCCATGTAAGATTGTCTCAAATGACCTAACTACTGGATCCACTTAAGCAAAAGATGATGTGTACGGATTCTACCTTTGCAAGTAGAATCCCCTTCTTACAGTATGAGGTATATATCGCATCCCATGATATAGCTCTCTTGTTCTTATTGTCGGTTAAAGCTAACATCCCACAAAATGAATATGTTTCCTTAAATAATTCTTAGGTCTCTTATTTTAAATGCATTGACTACACCTTGTAATTTATACGATGGTTCTTCTTTAAGCTGTTAAATGTTCAAATATTTTTAATGCAATACATGTTTAAATGATTTATCCTATCATGTCTATTTTTATTCATATGGCCCCATACTTAGTACATTTCATATACTAATGCATACTTGTGCCTACATTGTCTCATTAATGTAGTGTTCGGCGCTCCTACCTCTCACACTTGTGGGTAGTTAATCATTCTACCGGATTCGAAGAGTTGGTGAGTCATCATGTTACGAGGACCGAAACACATTTACTTGCCTTATTTCTTTACGGATGATGTATGTGGTGTGTAGGTTACGTTGCAACCACTCTTATACTGTAATAGATATCTTGTCATGAATATGTAGACTTCTGCTTATGTCAAACTCTTTTATGATATGAAAGTTGCCTTTTAAAACTATTTTCTATTTTAACTTGTATGATGTATGTTGATGGCTTGTGTAGGGCCTCTCGGGGTCCTATACACCATGTCACACTTAGGGGGTACTTTGGGTCGTGACACTGTTGGAAAGCATTATGTATAGTCTCACTATTTTTGAGGCATATTTTGCCTTTAGGGGCCAACATTTAGGAGTTTGTCACGACCTAAAGTACCCCTAGAGGTGACATGGCGTACAAGACCCTGAAAGTCCCCATACAAGAAACTTAGCATACATCATACAAGATAATAGTAGATAAGAGTTTCAAACAACAATTATATATCAAAAGAGTTGACAAAAGTAGCAAAAATCCAACATGATCTCGAAGCCATCTAATACATCAATAGAATGAAATTTGGGACGTAACCCATAAAAGTTCAAAAGTAAAATGACATAAAACTATAAATGTTGCATTATTCTCGAAGTATGAGGACTCACCAAGTCTTCTAAATCACAAGTACAACGATCTAGCCACGAATGGAGGGAGAAGAGTCGCCACGCCCTACATTAATGAAACAATGTAGGGAAGAGTATGTGTTAGTACGTGAAATGTACCAAGTATGATAACTATGATTAAAAGTTATAAAATCATGCAAAAAAGAAAAAAAGAACTATATATATGATGCAATGACCAAGACAAATCATAAAATGTCATGATGAAAAATATGAGTTAAAACCATGGTCAATGCAACGAAATCATCTTAAAACGAACATACTTTAAATAACTTTTTAGGAAGTAACCTTAGTTCATTATGTGGGAAATTAGCCTTTACCGACATAGACCATGTTATGACCCTCCAGGTCATTTCTTTGTTAATGCCTTCTTTCTGTCGTTTAGAACATTCCTGTAGTGACCCCTAGTCATTTATGACATACTGGCACTGATTGTTCGATTGCCTGGCCGTTCGTTTGGGTTTTATGACTATGTTTCTATTTTTTACCTTTTTAACCTTAAAAAGTAGATTTCGGTCATAACTTTAGGTAAACTATCTCAAATGAGAATTCTGACGGTTCCATCAGCTCCCAAGCGGCTACATTAGGCTAGGAGCATGGTTTTCCCAAGTCACGGGTTTCCGGTGTGATTTTGGGGCATGTTAGCTCTTTAGTCTATAAAATTTTGTTTAAGACTGACTTCGGTCAACATTCTTGAAAAATGCACTCGGATTGAAATTTCGACAGCGCGGTTAGTTCCGGAATGTCGAGTTTGGTCTAGAACGACCTTGCACGAATTTTTGGGACCTTTCGATCTGATTTTGAGGCCTCCGGTAAAAGTTGGTTAAAATGGCTCATTGGGTGCGGGACCCAATTTTTATCGAAACGACCTCGTATGAAAATTTTGATTATGCCATTTAGTCCGAAACGTCGAATTCAAGGGTGTAGCATATTTTATTTGCGTGCACGGGGTTCCGAATGAATCCCGAGCACCCCGTTAGAGTTTTGGAATTTCCAAACCTTAGCTGGTGCAGCTATCAAAACTGCAGACTCATTTACCCTCCGCGTTCGCGAGATAGGCTCCGAGTTCGTAGAGGTTTAAGAGGGTCTACTCCGCGTTCACTAGCGAGAGGCCGCGTTCGTGGAGGTCTGTGAGGATGGGTGTATCCTTGTGCTCCGCGTTCGCGGAGGTCTGGGCCCCTGAGCTTCGCATTCGCGGGAGGTTATCCGCGTTAGCGGAGGTTTATTAGGTGAGGGTTCTTCCGTGCTCTGCGATCGCGAAGGTTTTTTGGGTGAGGGGAGATTTTGTTCTCCGCTTTCGCGGAGCACTGATTGGCTTTCGGGATTTTAGCTTGGGGTTTGTTGGGAGTTCCTCATTTTTCGTGAAATCAAGGGTAAGTTTTTTGTTGGCCTATTTTGTTTAGTTTTTCATTTTGTTGTTGTTGGCTGTAAGGAGTAGATCCGAGCCTTGATGGTGGTCCATTTTGGGATTCAAGTTCAGGGAAGGATTTACGACATTTTCACGGAGTCAATTAAAAAAAGTCCAGAGCGGGTCCCACTTTGCCTTATTTGACTCGAAAATTGGTCTGTCTCCGATTTTGTTTATTTTAGTGTTTAAACGACCGTATTGACGGTGTGATTCTATTCATATAGCGTGGCAGCAGTCTGAGGCCGTACGAAAGGGAAAATCTCTGGTTGAGTGACTTGGAGCTCTTGTGATCAGCTTTTTGGTAGGTTTCGGCTCCCCTTCTTTATAGATTGAGCTTGAATGTGTAAATTCTGGTTGATATGTGTGAATCTAGGGTGGCTAGCTAGTATTGTTTCCCTGCTTATCCGATTTCCTATTTTATGGTTGACTGTTGGACTGTTCTGGACTAGTTTCATGTTGTAGATTCGGTGGTTGACTTGGATTGTTGATATTTGTGTTCTGGATTATCTGTTGAATGGTTATCAGCTGATGCATGAGTGGGTCTGGGTCTTTGGATTCCGTGCTGGGTTGGTTATTGTGATTTCAGACTTAGAGTAGGTTAAGGTATTACTGCCTTAGTACTATTCAAATGTTGACTTGAGTATGTATCCAACGACGATTCGGAGGGACTAGATCCTTGTAGACTGGTATAGCAGACTTGGGTCTGATAGTAGTTTAGGCGATTTTGTGGCTCTCAGACCTTTCGATTCTTTCTCCTCTATTGCTGCGATTGTGCTAGGCTGGGAGCCTTCGGTTGATATCCTTCTGGTGTGGTGGCTCGTGATATTTAGCCTTGCATTATGTTGTTCGTAGTTGCTTTATCCAGTTCGAGGTTGTTAGCTCCAGTATGAGACTGAGGTTACGCAGTCAACATCCGATATTTCCAGCGCTAGGCTGTCGGGGATAGGCTACTAGCTCCGGTCTGTAGCTGACGTTATTCGAGTGCAACCCGTTGTTTCTAGTGCGAGTCCGTGGAGCGTAGGCTACTAGTCCCAACCCACGGTTGACGTTACCCGATTTTCACCGGTATTTCTAGTGCAAGATTTTTGAGATTAGACTGATTAGCTCCTGTTCGAGACTGACGTTACACTATTAGAGTCTGGTATTACCAGCTCGTGACTAATGATTGGGCAGGGCCCAGATATTCTTCCTGCTCGAGACTGACGTTCCCGATTAGAGTCCGATATTTCCAACTCATGACTAATGATAGGGCAGGGCCCAGATATTATTCCACCATAAGGCTGACGTTCCCAGTTAGAGTCTGGAATTTCCAGCTCGTGACTGATTATTGGGCGGGGCACAAATAATGTTCTAGCTCGAGACTGACGTTCCCGGTTATAGTCTGGTATTTCTAGCTCGTGAGTGATGATTAGGCGGGGCCCAGATTTTTTTCTTGCTCGAGACTGACATTCCCGGTTGGAGTCTGGTATTTCCAGCTCTTGACTAATGATTCGGTGGGGCTCAGATATTGTTCAAGCTCGAGGTTGACGTTCCCGGTTAGAGTTCGGTATTTCCAGCTCGTGACTGATAATTGGGCGGGGCCCAGATTTTGTTCCAGCTAAAGACTGACATTCCCGATTAGAGTCTGGTATTTCCAGCTCGTGACTGATGATTGGGCGGGGCCCTGATTTTGTTCCAGCTCGAGGCTGACGTTCCCGGTTAGAGTACGGTATTTCCAGCATGTGATTGATGATTGTATAGGGCCCAGATATTGTTCCATCTCGAGACTGACATTCCCGACTAGAGTCCGATATTTTCAGCTCGTGACTGATGATTGGGTGGGGCCAAGATATTAATCCAGCTCGAGGCTGACGTTGTCGGTTAGAGTCTGATATTTCAACTCGTGACTGATTATTGGACAGGGCCCAGGTATTATGTTGTCGGGTCCGGGACCCATTTCTGTGACGGCTTCTTGTGATGGATCTCCTTTCGTTCTGTAGTATAGCTCTCCTGTCGAGTCTATGGGGGTCCGTTCGGGTTTTATTTAAACTTGCACACGAGTGTGCCCAGCGGGCCTTATATGGGGGGCCCAGGTGGGCTTATTTAGCTATCCTCAATTTAATTTTCACTTTTCGGTTTTCGTTCTATTGACCTCTCATGTTGTTGTTATTGATTCTATCTTGTCTGCCTATTTTTACCTTTCTTTCTCAGTCGGCCTATGATGCCTACTAGGTACCGATTGTTTTGGTACTCATGCTACACTCTCCATCTATTTTCGTGATGTGGCTACGAGCACTAGTTATCAGCATTGAGATCGAGCCCGCAACTGTCAGTGCAGGAGACTAGGGTGAGCACATAGCGTTCTGGGATTGCCTGTCTCCTTCTGTATATTGTTTTTGGCTTGTCTTTTGTTTTCGAGACAGTTGTTTCTGTGGTCCACTTTTGGGACTTGTACTCTTGTTAGTAGTTCTGTACACATGACTTCCAGATTTTAGGAGGTGTCTTGTATATTATTTTTGTTTGGTTCCGCTTCAGCCTTCGATTATGTGTTCTTGTTGTATGCTTCCACTTAGTTATGGATTAGATTCCACTCTTAGTCCCATTACCGCTAAGTTCCGGGATAGAGTTTGGCTTGCCTACCGGTGGGTTGTAGGCGCCATCATGACTTGAGAAATCGAATCATGATAAATTGGTATCAGAGCCTAGGTTACTCGGTGTCACTTGTACAAAACTAGTATCTAGTAGAGTCTTACGGATCGGTTCGAAGACGTCTGTGACTTATCTTCGGGAGGCTACATGATGTCCTTAGGATGTTTTCTTACCTTGTATTGTTTTCGTGTGTTCTTGTCTAGTTGGTTTCTTGAAATCTCACTTATTCCACTCTGTTACAGGATGGTTCACTCGTGTAGTAGAGGTCCACCTCGAGGTCGTAGGGGTGATGCGGCACCAAGCCGCATTAGAGAGAGGACTCCAAAGCCGGAGCCAGACCCTCGGGTAGATCAGATTCCTCCTCAGCCGGTGGGGCCTAGACTAGCCCAGCCACTGCCCATACCAGCTGCCTCTCCTGATCTTTAGGACATTCTTGCTCAGATCTTACCTGCTATCAGGGGTGTACAACAGATGCTACATCGCGAGGACCAAGGGGGTAGCAATCAGAAAGAATGGTAGGGCTAGTAGGCCCCGTTCAAAGCCTGAAGTTACTCGGGACCAGGTTTGTCAAGGGTTCCAGGCAGGTCCGCCAAGTCACCCATTACAAGCAGCCTTGCCGATATGAGAGAGTGACCAGCACCGCCAGGGAGCATATAGTGCAAGTCCGAGTCAGGGCTGAGGTGGGTGTCAGTCAAGAGCATCACGTCGGGGTTGCCGACCTCCAGTGGTTAGCAGGCCTTCTCAGGGTTGTTCCACTTTTGGTTAGGTTTGTCACTGGGCCAGGGAGTGCCCTTCGCGGGGAGGTCCTCAGGGAGGCAGGTCAGGTGGTGGACTGGATTCTCAAGGTAAAGGCGCCCAAGGCCACTTTTGTGCAGCTCCTGTTAAAGTAGAGGCAAAGGCGTCTGATGATGTGAATGCAGGTACGGTTCTTTTATGCTAGCAGTCCGCTTCATCCTTGTTTGATCCTGGTTTTACCTATTAATATGTGTCTGATTACTGTGTGCCTCGATTGGGAGTGAGCCCTGAGCCTCTATCTGTGCCTTTGCATGTTCGACCCAATAGGGAATTCTTTAGTAGTGGCTCGGGTGTGTAGATCTTGTTTGGTGACCATTCAGGGGCAGGACACTCTGGTTGATCTTATTGTGCTGTTTATGGTAGACCTTGATGTGATTTTGGGATCCTTCATCATAGCATTTATTGATGACATATTGGTATGCTCCCGGAGCCATTGAAAGCATGGGCAACATTTGAGGATAGTGCTCCAAACCTTGAGAGATCATCAGCTTTATGCCAAGTTCTCAAAGTGTTAGTTATGGCTTGAGTCCGTAGCATTCTTGGGTCACGTAGTGTCCAAGGATGGCATTATGGTTGATCCGGTAAATATTAAGGTTATTCAGATTCAGTAGGGCCGGATTATTGTTTATGTGTCAAGGAAGCATAAGTTGCATGAATAATCGCCTCTTTGTTCTTTTCTGTCATGTTGGGAGTATAATGTGTGAAAACCTTTCACAACTCAACCATAGCATCATCATATCATAACTTTGGTACTTTACTCTCAAGCACCCTTAATTCATCATGCTCATATTTCATAGTTCATAGAGTTCATATGGGTTCATGCAAGTTCAAATCATATCATGCAATTCAATGCAAGCTCATTCTTAGAAGACATAATTAGGACAATTTACCCATACTTGAAGGAACTCACATAATAAAGGAAAATTGTGCTTTTGAATTGATCATGCTAAATTCATAAGATTATCCTCAATTCATTCATAATTCATGCTTGATTTCATAGAGAATTCATAAACTTCATCAAATCATAACTCAACCTAACAATCAAAGCATAAATTAGCAAATTGGGGAGAATTAGCTTGGGATCATGGGGGTTCATGCAAATGGTACATCAAATCATGTAATTCACGCTAATTCGTGCACTAAGTCACTTTATCATGCTAAATTGTGCACTAGTAATCATAAAATCAATAATTGGAATCATAATTTAAGAACCCACAATGATTGATTACAAACCCTAATTCAATTGGGTTAGAGTAAGCCTTTGAAAATCATGAAAAAGAGGAAGGGTCCATTGGAGGAAAAAACTCCTAATGGTGAACACTATCATACCTCAAAGCAATCCACAAGAAATTGGAGAATATTGAAGGTCTTCAATGGGGATTCAAGCTTCTTCTTCTTCCTTGACAGTTGAGAGAGTTTCTTTTTAGAGAGAGAAATATTTGAGAGAGGAGAGTTTTGGAATGAATTAGAAAGAAAGCAATTAGGCTTAGAAAGTATTTATAGGTCTAAGATTAAGGGTATAACCGACTTAGCTTAATAGGTAAACAATTAGGGAAAAGGCCAAAAAGCCCTTAATTAAAAACTATCGGGGCCAATCGATGGACAGGATCTACGGTCCGTACATCAATTATGGATAGTCCTGTTCTTTTGTCAATTGATGCAGAAAGTTCATTTTGGGTTGAAAATTTTGCTCAGTCTGGAAGGCATCTACGGACCCATGTAAGGCCCGTCAACTGAACTAAGAACCGTCCTGCTATTCCGTAGGTCAAAGTTCAGAAATTTGGAAATCCTGAAATTTCATAGTGCCATTGACGGTCCCCACCTATGGCCCGTCAATCCATCTACGGCCCGTAGGTGGCCTCCGTAGGTCACTGTCTTCAGGTGAGTTCTGCATTTTAAAATCCTTTGGAAACTTGGGGTGTTACATATAAGAAACAATATTTATGAAATAAAGTTATCAAATGAAATGACAACATTTTTAAAAATTTCATATTTTTACAAAAGTCTTGTTATATATATATATATTAATTATTATTATTTACGGAAGCTTAATTATTTAAATATGGATAGCCAAAATTCGGTGTCAATATTGAGGCAACTGGATGTCATAACACCATTGTCAACTTGTTTATTCTTATGCCGCCTCATTTCTTTTGCGGTTCTTTTTGTCATAAACAATTATTGTAGTCTAGGAATAATAGGAAAGTATCTAAGAATCTTTCTAGAAATTCCTTCTTTTTTCTTATGAAAATTACCTGAAGCAACTTTACTATTAGCGTCTTCTCCTTTTCTTATTGTCCATTTTTTTTCACCACATTTAGGACATTGTTAAAGATTCACGTACTCCTTTCTATATAAGATACAATTATCAACACATGCATCTATCTTCACATAATATTAACCTAAATCTTTTATTATCTTTTGAACTTCATCAATAGAATTCGTGAGCACATTTTCGAGTCAAATGATGTATTACTCCATTCGTGCATACACTTCATTTGAAAAAGACGCACTATAAAAGAGAGTTTGGATAACCTTTCACAATTTGGATACAATCGGTTTTCTGCATCCTTCAATAACTTATAGAATCTCTTAGCTTTTGTATTAGGCTCTTCGTGCCCTAAATCAGTTGTCTCATCAAAGTCATGACTATTATTGTGTACACCATGATATATATCATGCAACATTTCAAAAATCCAAAGCATCATCATTTTCTAAATTTGAATCTTCTCTAATATTTATTTCATCATCGGAATATAAATCTAGCTCACCATGATGAATCTACTTTTTATAAGTTTGATTCATTCCTCACCTGCATAAATATGTTCTCACTTTATCTTGCATTTTCCAAAGCACATTATTATATTTTATGCATGGACATTGAATTCTTACACCAACCTCAAGATTGGAAAAATGCAAAATTCAAAATTCTTCCACACCATTTAAGTATTATGGTAACACTCTATTTACAATAAGTCTCCAACATTTATCCATTATATATGCTCTATTTCCAATAAGTACCCAACTTTTATCCTAGTCGAGTTGAGACCTGGCAGTGTGGTTCTATTGGGTTCTTCGGGGCATCTTAGCTGCGGTTCAATTTCTGATTTATGTTCTCCCCTGTTCTGGGTTGCACCTGCTCTCGTTCATAAATAGTTGAGGATCTTATGGGTACTCATCGGGCTTATGGGGGTCTGTTTGGGTTATTTGCTTTTAGATTGTGCACAAGTGTACCTTCTGGACTTATGGGGGTCCAGTTAAGTTATAGATAGCTATTCTTCTTTATCGCATCATCCTTTTCTAGATTCATTAGCTGTATAGTTAGGATTTCTATTACTGCTTCATTCTTATGTCCTATAGTTGCTTTTACTTTCTCGCTTTTCTTATTGTCTTTATGTCATGACCCAAAGTACACCCTAGAGGTGTCATGACGTATAAGATCCCAAAAGGTCCTACACAAGTCACTTGACATGCATATAACACAATATAATAGAAAGACAAGAAATTCAAGTAAAATCGATTGACCAAGTCAGCACACTTCATCCCTATTTATACATCCTTCCGTGCTGAGAGGTTAGCCCATATCTATATCCGGTATGTAGTCCTTCTTCATGGTGTGCCTGTTTCTATCATCTCAGGCCGGGGCCCACAGTTCACTTCTAACTTTTTGAGAGCATTTTAGGAGAAGTTGGGCACCCGTGTGGATCTTAGCACAACATTTCACCCGCAGACTGATGGCCAGTTAGAGCGCACTATTTAGGTTCTCGAGGATATGTTGCGGGCCTGTGTTATAGACTTTGGGGGTCAGTGGGACCACTTTTTACCCTTGGCAGAGTTTGCGTACAACAACAACTACCATTCCAGCATCCAGATGGCCCAATTTGAGGCCTTATATGGTAGTCATTGTCACACTCCAGTCGGTTGGTTTGAGTCTACAGAGCCTAAGCCGCATTGTACTAATGTGTTTCAGGAGTCCTTGGAGTATGTGAGGTTGATTCTGGACAGACTCAGGACAGCTTAGAGTAGCTAAAGGACTTATGTAGACCGCAAGCATCGACTGTTGAGTTTTGCCGTGGGTGACAGAGTATTCCTCCGAGTATCGCAAATGAAGGGCGTGATGAGATTTGGGAGGCGGGGCAAGCTTAGCCCCACGTATATCGGGCCTTTAGACATTTTCAGGGCAGTTGGCGACGTGGCTTATGAATTTGCTTTACCTCCAGCATTCTCAGCCGTTCATCTAGTATTCCATGTTTCGATGCTGCGTCGATATGTTCCAGATGAATCTCATGTTCTCCTGTATGATGCCGTTGAGTTAAATGATCGCTTGATTTATACAGAGGAGCCAGTTGCTCTTTTGGCCAGAGATGTGAGGCAGCTGAGGTCGAGAGTCGTTCATGTGGTTAAGGTCCATTGGAGGCATTATCCAGTTGAGGAGGCTACCTGGGAGATCGAGCGGGAGATGCGGGAGCATTTCCCTGGCTAATTTGGGCCCTCAGGTACTTCTTGATCCTTACATTCGCGGATGAAAGTCCTTTTAGTAGTGGATATTTTAATAACCCTCTAGGTCATTTCTTTGTTAATTCCTTCTTTCTGTCGATTAGAGTGTTACTGTAGCGAGCCCAAGTCATTTATGACTTGCTGGCACTAACTGTTCGGTCGCCTGGTCGTTCGGTTGGGTTTTATGCCTATTTTTTTTGTTTTGGAGCTTTTGAACCTCGAAAAGTTAATTTCATTCATAAATTCAGGTAAACGACCTTAGATGAGAATTTTGACGGTTCCATAAGTTTCGAAGCATCCAAATAAGGCTAGGAGCATGGTTTGCCAAAGTTCTGGGTTTTCGGTGTGATTTTGGGGCAAGTTAGCTCTTTAGTCTTAGAAATTTGGTTTAAGGTTGACTTTAGTCAATATTCTTTGAAAACACGCTCTGATGGAAATTCTAACAACACGGTTATTTTCGAAATACTGAGTTTTGTGTAGAATCTACCTTTTGAGAATTACCGGGAGCTTGTGATTTGATTTTAAGGCCTCCGATAGAAGTTGGCTAAAATGGCTCATTAGGGGTCGGACCCACTTTTAATCGAAATGACCTCGTATGGAAATTTTGACTGTGCCATAGTGTGCACGGGGTTCCGAACGAATCCCGAGCACCCCATCAGAGTTTTGGAATATTGAAAACTTAGTTGGTGTAGCTGTCAAAACTGCAAACTCAATTACCCTTCGCGTTCACGGGATAGGTTCCGCGTTCGTGGAGGTGTGGGAGAGTCTACTCCGCGTTCGGAGGCAAGAGACCGTGTTTGCGGAGGTCTGTGAGGATGGGTGTATCCTTGTACTCAGCGTTCGCGGAGGTCTGGGTCCCTGAGCTCTGCATTCGCGGGAGGTTATCCGCGTTCGCGGATGCTTGTGAGGTGATGGTGCGTCTGTGCTCCGCGTTCGTGGAGATTTGTTGTGTAAGGGAAGATTTTGTTCTCTGTGTTCACAGGACTTGGACCTCATTTGCGGAGCACTGATTAGCTCACCTCCGTGTTCGCGGAGCGTTGACCGCATTCGCGGAGAGGAAGGACCTGACAGTGTCTATTTAATGAGGTCGAATCTCCCATTTTGGAGAGCTTCAAACCTTCATAAAAATCTCCTTGCTAATCGATTTTCGGTGATTTGAAGTCCCAGGCACTCGATTCTCGTAGGCTTCGTGTGTTTTAGGTTGGGGTTCGTTGGATATTCCTCATTTTCCATAAATTTGAGGGTAAGTTCTTTGTTGGCCTATTTTGTTTAGTTTTATATTTTGTTAATGTTGGCTGTTAGGAGTAGATCCGAGCCTTGATGGGTGGTCCATTTTAGGATTCAAGTTCATGGAAGGATTTAGGACCATTTGACGGAGTCAATACCGAAAATTCCGAAGCGGGTCCCACTTTGCCTGATTTTACTCTAAATTGGTCTGTCTTCGATTTTGTTGATTTTAGTCTCTAAATGACCATATTGACGCTGTGATTCTATTTTGATAGCGTGGCAGGAGTCTAAGGCCGTACCGGAAGGAAAAATCTCCGATTGAGTGACTTGGAGCGCTTGTGATCGATTTTTTGGTAGGTTACGGGTTCCTTTCTTTCTAGATTGAGCTTGAATGTGTAAATGCTGGTTGATATGTGTGAATCTGGGGTGGCTAGATAGTATTGTTTCCCTAATTATGCGATTTCCTATTTTATAGTTGACTGTTGGACTGTTCTGGGCTAGTATCATGTTGTAGATTGAGCTGTTCACTTGGATGGTTGATATTTCTGTTATGGATTATCTGTTGGGTGGTTATCTGTTGACGCATGAGTGGGTTCGGATCTTTGGATTCTGCGTTGGGTTAATTATTATGATTTTGGACTTAGTGTAGGGTAAGGTATTATTGCCTTAGTCCTATGCACGTGTTGACTTGAGTATGTATCCAACGACGATTCGGATGTACTAGATCCTTGTAGACTGCTATAGAAGACTTGGGTATGATAGTATGAGACTAAGTTTAGGTGATTTTGTGGCTTTCAGGTCTTTCGCTACTTTCCCCTCTATTTCTGCGATTGAGGGATGCTGCCTGAAGATGTTGTGTTGCACCGATTGTCGGCTGGATTGTTCTAGGCTTGGAGCCTTAGGTTGATATCCTTGAGGGGTGGCGGCCCGTGATGTTTAACCTTGTGTTGTGTTGTTCGTAGTGGCTCTATCCGGCTCAAGGTTGTTAGCTCTAGTACGAGACTGAGGTTACGCGGTTAGCATCCGGTATTTCCAACGCTACGCTGTCGAGGCTAGACTACTAGCTCCGGTCTATAGCTGACATTATACGATTGCAGCCCGCTATTTCCAGTGCAAGTCCATGGAGCGTAAGCTACTAGTTCGACCCAGCGGTTGACGTTACTCGATTGGAAACGATATTTCAAGTGCTAGACTGTTGATCTTAGACTGATTAGCTCAAGTACGAGACTGACGTTACACAGTTAGAGTCCGGTAGTTCCAGCTCGTGACTGATGATTGGGTAGGGCCAAGATATTGTTCCAGCTCGAGACTAACATTCCCGATTAGACACCGATATTTCCAGCTCGTCGATGATGATTATGCAGGGCCTAGAAATTGTTCCAGCTCGAGGTTGACGTTCCCAGTTAGAGTTTGGTATTCCCAGTTCGTGACATATGATTGGCGGGGCCCAGATATTGTTCCAGCTCGAGATAGTCGTTCCCGATTATAGTCCGATATTTCCAGGTCGTGACTGATGATTGGGCGGGGCCCAGATATTGTGCCAGCTAGAGACTGACGTTCCTGGTTAGAGTTAGGTATTTCCAGCTCGTGACTGATTATTGGCCAGGGCCCAGATATTGTTCCAGCTCGAGGCTGACGTTCTCAATTAGAGTAAGGTAATTCAAACTCGTGACTGATGATTGGGTGGGGCCCTCATATTTTTCCAGTTCGAGACTGATGTTCCCTATTAGAGTCCGGTATTTGCAGATCGTGGCTGATGATTGGGCGGGGCCTATATATTTTTCCAGCTAGAGGCTAATGTTTCCGGTTAGAGTCCGGTATTTTTAGCTCGTGAGTGATGATTGGGCGGGGCCCATATATTGTTCCAGCTCGACGCTGACGTTCCCGATTAGAGTCCGGTATTTCACGCTTGTGACTGATGATTGTTCGGGGGCTAGGTATAATGTTGTCGAGTCCAGGACCCATGGGTGTTATAGCTTCTGGTGATGGATCTCCTTTCGTTCCTTAGTATAGCTCTTCTGTGTACCTGTCGGGCTTATGGGGGTCTGTTCGGGTTTTATTTAAACTTGCGCATGAGTGTGCCCAGCGGGTTTTATAGGGGGGCCCAGCTGGTCTTAGTTAGCAATCCTTTGTTAACTTTTCACTTTTTGCTTTTCGTTTTGTTGACCTCATTTGTTGTTGTTGTTTATTCTATCTTGTCTGCCTGTTTTTACCTTTCTTTCTCAGTCGGCCTATGAGGCCTACTGGGTACCGATTGTTTTTGTACTCATGCTACACTCTGCATCTATTTTTGTGATGCAGGTCCGAGCACCAGTTATCAGTGTTGAGATCGAGCCCGTAGCTATCAGTTCAGGAGACTAGGGTGAGTACATGGCGTTCTAGGATTGTCTGTCTCCTTCTGTATATTATATTTAGCTTATCTTTTGTTTTCGAGATGGGGTTTTCTGAGGTCTACTTTTGGGACTTGTACTCTTGTTAGTTGTTTTGTACATGTGACTTCCAGATTTTGGGAGGTGTCCTGTATATTTTTTTTTTTTGGTTCCTCCTCAGCCTCTGGTTATGTGTTCTAGTTGTATGCTTCCGCTTAGTTTTGAATTAGATTCAACTCTTAGTCCCATTACTGCTAAGTTCTAGGATAGAGTTTGGTTAGCCTACCGGTGGGTTGTAGGCGCCATCATGATTTGAGAAATCGGGTCGTGACAAATTGGTATCAGAGCCTAGGTTCATTGGTCTCACTTGTACAGAACTAGCATCTAGTAGAGTCCTGCGGATCGATGCGGAAACGTCTGTGACTTATCTTCATGAGGCTACAGGATGTCATTAGGATGTTTTCTTACCTTGTATCCTTTTCGTGCGTTGTTGTCTAGTAAGTTTCTTGAAATCTCACTTGTTCCACTCCGTTACAGGATGGCTCACTCACGTAGTAGAAGTTGACCCCGAGGTTGCAAAGGTGATGCGGCACAAAGCCGTGTTAGAGAGAGGACTCTGGAGCGGGAGTCGGAGCATCGGGTAGATAAGATTCCTCCTCAATCGGTAGGGCTAGTACCAGCCCAGCCACCTCTCGTACCAGCTGCCACTCCTGATCTTCAGAGCATGCTTGCTTAGATCTTAGCTGCTATCAGGGGTGTGTAGCAGCAGCTACGTCGCGAGGCCCAAGAGGGCAGCGACAAGAGGGTCAGACAGGATGGTAGGGCTCGTGGGCCCTGTTCCAGTCCTAGAGTTACTCGGGACCAGGTTAATCAGGGGTTCCAGGTAGGTCAGCCCAGTCACCCACTTTAGGTAGCATTGCAGATATTAGAGAGAGACCAGCACCGCCAAGGACCATATAGTGACGGTCCGAGTTAGGGTCGTGGTGTGTTTCAGTGAAAAACATCAGGTCGGGTTGGCCAACCTCCAGCGGGTAGGAGAACTTCTCAGGGATTTTTCCCTTATGGGGAGCTTGGTCATTGGGCCAGGGAGTGCCCTTTTTCTAAATCAGCTTAACCAGCCCTTCAGGCAGTGAGATCGGTTTCGGCAGTAGTACCTCCAGCTAGGGGAGGAGGACAAAAGCAAAGTTCTCGGGGAGGTCTTCAGGGAGGCAGGTCAGGTGGTGGAGTGGATTCTCAAGGTAGAGGTGCCCAGGGCCACTTTTATGCAGCTCCAACCAGAGTAGAGGCAAAGGCGTCTGATAATGTGATTGCAGATACGGTTCTTTTATACCAGCAGTCCGCTTCATCCTTGTTTGATCCTGGTTCTATCTATTAATATGTGTCTGATTACTGTGTGCCTCGACTGGGAGTGAGCCCTGAGCCTCTATCTGTGCCTTTGCGTGTTTCGACCCAATAGGGGATTCTTCAATAGTGGATCGGGTGTGTTTATCTTGTTTGGTGATCATTCAGAGGCAAGACACTCTAGTTGATCTTATTGTGCTATGTATGGTAGACCTTGATGTGATTTTGGGCTCCTTCGTCATAGCATTTAATGATGACATATTGGTATTGTAAACCCCAAGCTTCTAAGGGATTTTAAAATGCAGAACTATTCTGTAGACAGTAACCTATGGAAGCAACCTACGGGCCGTATATGGATTGACGGGCCGTAGGTGGGAACCGTCAATGGCACTGTGAAATTTCAGGATTTCCAAGTTTCTAAACATTGACCTACGGAATAGCAGGACGGTTCGTAGTCTAGTTGACGGGCTGTAGATGGGTTCCGTAGATGCCTTCCAGACTTAGGCAAATTTTCAGCCCTAAATTAACTTTCGTAATCAATTGACAGAGGAACAGGACGGTGTGTCAATTGATGTACGGACCGTAGATCTTGTCCGTCGATTGGCCCGACAGTTTTTAATTAAGGGCTTTTTGGTGTTTTCCCTAATTGTTTACCTGTTAAGATAAGTTAGTTATACCCTTAATCTTAGACCTATAAATACTTTCTAAGCCTAATTCCTTTCATTCTAATTCATTCCAAAACTCTCCTCTCTCAAATATTTTTCTCTGAACTCTCAAGGAAAAAGAAGAAGCTTTAATCCTCCATTGAAGAACTTCAACCTTCTCCAATTCTTCTGGATTGCTTTGAGGTATGATAGTGTTCCCCATTAGGAGTCCTTTCCTCCAATGGGTCCTTCCTCTTCTTCATGATTTTCAAAGGTTTACTCTAACCCAATTGAACTAGGGTTTTGACCAATCATTGTGGGTTCTTCAATTATGATTCCAATTATTGATTCTATGACTCCTAGTGCACGATCTAGTGTGATAAAATAACCTAGTGCATGAATTAGCGTGAATTACATGATTTGATGTAAAGATCGCATGAACCCCCATGATCCCAAACTAATTCTCGACAATTTGATAATTTATGCTTTGATTGTTGGGTTGAGCTATGATATGATGAAGTTCATGAATTCTCTATGAAATCAAACATGAATTATGAATGAATTGAGGATAATCTTATGAATTTAGCATGATCAAGTCAAAAGCATGATTTTTCTCTCTTATGTGGGTTCCTTCAAGTATCACTAAATTTTCTTGATTATGACATTCTAAGTATTAGCTTGCATTGAATTGCATTGTTTGAGATAAAGTCTTATGAACCCATGATTTATGAATTATGAGCATGATGAACGAAGAAAAGATAACGCTTATGAACTCATTCATGTCTCTTATGAAGTTAATGATGCGTTAAAGGTTCTTTGAGATTGAAGCATTAAAGTTTTATGATGTGTATATATTGATGATGAAATTTGAAAGGATTTTCTTAACTAAGGAGAATACGAATTTGATTCAATGAAAGGAACAAGAGGAGATCCCTAATGTTTTCCCCCTCCCTATGATATTCAAGAGGAGATCCCTCATGCCTATCCAAGAAAATACATGAGGAGATCCCTCATGTCTTCTAAGGAACTATTCTAATGGAAAGGACAAGAGGAGATCCCTCATGTCTTCTCATAATAAGGTAGGGTAGATCCCCCATGATTTATAATGATATGATAAGATGATGACTATGACTAATCCGTGGGTAGTATGCTTAGTACCGAGTGGACAAGTGGTGATTACCCACATCCCAAACTCACTCTTTATATTAGATTGACTTTGAGACATGAGATGTAGACTTCCGATGTTTCTCCTAAAAAGCTTTGATATGAAATTCTCTTTTGAACTTTTATTCTCTATTATCTTGTATGTAATGTATGCTAAGGGTTTGTATAAGGCCTCTCGGGGTCTTGTACACCATGTCATATCTAGGGGGTGCCTTGGATTGTGACAAACTTGGTATTCAGAGTGCAAGGTTTTAGAAAGATCCTAGGATGTCTCATAAGCCGCATCAAGTAGAGTCTTGTTCATGAGTGTGAAGCGTGCCACATTTATGAATGAGAGACTATAAGACGCTTAAGAAATTCCACTTCTTTCATTACTCTTAAGTCATGCCATAGAGTTTAACTCTATATATCTCTCTCCTAATCTCTATCCTACGCGTTTCAGGATATGGCGACCCGAAGAGCTTATGCTAGAAGAAACATGGGAGAGAATGTGGAACAAGAAGCTCCTACTCAAGCCCCTCAAGTTCTGACCGACCCTTTGGCGGAACAAGTGTCTAATGCGGAGTTTAGGGCTGCTTTCCAAGTGTTGGCTCAAGCCATGACGGCCCAAGCCAATAGAGAGATGGTGTCTCCCGTGAACCCAAATGTTTGTACGGCGGCATCAAGAGTGAGGGACTTTATGAGGATGAATCCTCCGGAATTCCATGGCTTTAAGGTTGAGGAAGATCCTGAAGATTTCATTGATGAAGTATACAAGGTACTGATGATTAGTGGTGTGACGCCGGAAGAGAAAGCGGACTTGGCTGCTTATCAACTCAAGGGTGTTGCCCAAATTTGGTTCAATCAATGGAAGAGTGAGAGGGCGGTCAATGAGGGTCCTCTTGATTGGGAGAAATTCAAGGTTATTTTCTTTGATAGGTTCTTTCCCCTTGAAATGAGAGAGGCTAAGGTGCTTGAGTTTATCAACCTTCAACAAGGAAATATGAGTGTGAAAGAGTATGCATTGAAGTTCACACAATTGGCTAGATATGCTCCGTCCATAGTTGCCGACCCTAGGGCAACAATGAGAAAATTTGTGTCAAGAGTGTCCGATATGTTGGTGAAAGAGTGTCGCACCACCATGCTTGTGCATGACATGGATATTTCTCGCCTCATGGTTTATGCCTAACAAATTGAAGAAGGAAAACTTAAGGAAAGGTCTAAGGAGACCAAGAGGGCTAGGACCGGAGATGGTAATTTCTCACATTCAAGTTCCGTTGGGCATGATCGGTTTAAGTCTCGACAAAGGTTTTCCGATCAAGATTCCTCCAATGATCAACCTAAGTTCAACAAAGATAGGGTGTCTAACCCTAAGCCTCAAGAAAGGAATGTTGGTGGATTCTCATCGACCACTTGTGCTAAGTGTGGAGGGAAGCATGAGGGCAATTGTCTAGCCGAATCTAATGCATGCTTTGGTTGTGGTAAGACGGGTCACAAGATAAGGGATTGTCCCTTAGTGGTTAGGAAGGATGGAGATAATCGTTAATGGACTCAACCTCAAAATTCATCTGGTTCAAGCGCTCAAAAGCAAAACAGATTCTATGCACTTCAAGCTCGTCATGAGCAAGAAGATTTCCCATATGCGGAAATTGGTATGTTATGATCCTTTAGCTTGTGGTTACGCGTTGATTAATGTTGGGTGTTTGATTGGCTATGATAAGACTCCATGTGTGGTTAGAGTGTTTAAGGTCAACTTTGAAATCCTTGTAGAAACTTAATAGGTGCTTGCTTGTATCAATGCTTTTGTTGTTGTTGAGGTCTTGGGTATTATGTTTTGATTAAGGGCAATGGATTCGGGAAGATTAGAGGGGTTTGCTCCCGGGGGGAGATAGTGTATTTCTTGATTGGTAAGTGTGGAAACTAATTTGCCGAAAGGAGTTCCTTGTTCTGGTTGTTATATGAGAGGTCGGAGGTGATGTGATTACCTAGTGTCCCTATCTTTCTTTTCTTCAGCCTTTGGGTCTAGTTGAGGCCCTAGTTCCTCATGGTTCATTCTTTTGGTCTCATGTGTCATAGTTGATTTCCATGATTCCTTGATTGTGCATGTTCATGAAGAGTCATATATGATTATGTGCATTTGAGTATGAGTTGCATAAAGTCTTCTTGATATGATGTGTTGATCATGCTTTAGCTTGGAGTTGATGTTTCCTACTCGGATATGTACATTTATGTGATTGCATGCTAGGTTGGGTTGTTAGTCCGTGTCTATTACCCTTCTCAAGATGTCTTGATTCTCATTCGAGGACGAATGTTCCCAAGGGGGAGATATTATAACACCCCAAGCTTCCAAGGGATTTTAAAATGTAGAACTCACCTGAAGACAGTGACCTACGGAGACCACCTACGGGCCGTATATGAATTGACGGGCCGTAGGTGTTAACCGTCAATGGCACTGTGAAATTTCAGGATATCCAAGTTTTTGAACTTTGCCCTATGGAATAGCAGGACAGTTCGTACTCCAGTTGACGGGCCGTAGATGGGTTCCGTAGATGCCTTAAGACTTAGCCAAATTGTCAACCTTAAATGAACTTTCTTAATCAATTGACGGGGGAATAGGACTGTCCGTCGATTGATAACGGACCGTCGATTGGCCCGACAGTTTTTAATTAAGGGCTTTTTGGTCTTTCCCCTAATTATTTACCTATTAAGCTTAGTAAGTTATACCCTTAATCTTAGACCTATAAATACTTTCAAAGCCTAATTCCTTTCATTCTAATTCATTCAAAAACTCTCCTCTCTCAAATATTTTTCTCTGAGCTCTCAAGGTAGAAGAAAAAGCTTGAATCCTCCATTGAAGACCTTCAATCTTCTCCAATTCCTATGGATTGCTTTGAGGTATGATAGTGTTCACCATTAGGAGTCCTTTCCTCTTCTTCATGATTTTCAAAGGTTTACTCTAACCCAATTGAACTAGGGTTTTGATCAATCATTGTGGGTTCTTCAATTATGATTCCAACTATTGATTCTGTGATTCCTAGTGCACGATCTAGCGTGATAAAGTAACTTAGTGCACGAATTAGCATGAATTACATGATTTGATGTGAAGATTGCATGAACCCCCATGATCCTAAGCTAATTCTCCCCAATTTGATAATCTATGCTTTGATTGTTGAGTTGAGCTATGATATGATGAAGTTTATGAATTCTCTATGAGATAAAGCATGAGTTATGAATGAATTTAGGATAATCTTATGAATTTAGCATGATCAAGTCAAAAGCATGATTTTTCGCTTTTATGTGGGTTCCTTCAAATATCACTAAATTGACTTGATTATGACATTCTAAGTGTTAGCTTGCATTGAATTGCATGGTTTGAGATAAAGTATTATGAACCCATGATTTATGAATAATGAGCATGATGAATGAAGAGAAGATAAAGCTTATGAACTCATTCATGTCTCTTATGAAGTTAATGATGCGCTAAAGGTGCTTTGAGATTGAAGCACTAAAGTTTTATTATATGTACATATTGATGATGAATTTTGAAAGGATTTTCTTAACTAAGGAGAATAGGAAGTTGATTCAATGAAAGGAACAAGAGGAGATCCCTCATGTTTTTCCTCCTCCCTATGATAGTCAAGAGGAGATCCGTCATGCCTATCCAAGACAATACAAGAGGAGATCCCTCATGTCTTCTAAGGAGCTATTCTAATGGAAAGGACAAGAGGAGATCCCTCATGTCTTCTCATAGTAAGGTAGGGTAGATCCCCCATGATTTCTAATGATATGATAAGATGATGACTATGACTAATCCGTGGGTAGTATGCTTAGTACCGAGTGGACAAGTGGCGATTACCCATGTCCCATAACCTATGTGCCACCATAGGGTGATGGTCTATGATATAAACTAGCTAGTGGATCCACGTAAGCTAAAAGCTATGGTTCTTACCTTGGCAAGTAAGGACACCTCTTTTCGGCGTGGGGTAGACACCGGATTCCGTGTTGATAGCTCACATGGTCTTACATGACGGTTAAGGCTCCCCACAAGGTAATGAACAAGCGTTCTCATGATGAAGTAAAGAAAGTAAAGAAAGATGATTTAGCTTGCTTTGGCCTTGATATATGCTTTATGTTTCATGTTTATCATGTTATTAGCTTGGCCATTGAATGTCATGATTATGTCTCTCTCTCTAGCATGACTTATGCGTTTATGTGCATTGCTATCATACTTAGTACTCAATAGTGGTAACGCATACTCTTTCCTACATTAACTTCTTTGGTGTAGGACGTGGCGATTCACCTTCCACTCGTGGTTAGAGCTTGATTAGAGATTTGATAGAAGACTTGGTGAGTCTTCATCCATCCGAGGACATAGCCTAGCTCTTATTTATTTTTTTATGTCTTTCCTTATGTTTGATATTGTATTGGGTTACGTCCCAAACCTCGCTCTTTATATTAGATTGGCTTTGAGACATGAGATGTAGACTTCCGTTGTTTCTGCTAAAAAGCTTTGATATGAAATTCTCTTTTGAACTTTTATTTTCTATTATCTTGTATGTAATATATGCTAAGGGCTTGTATGAGGCCTCTCGGGGTCTCTTACGCCATGTCACATCTAGGGGGTGCCTTTGGTCATGACATGCTCGCGGAGCCATCGAGAGCATGGGCAACATTTGAGGATAGTGCTCCTGACCTTGAGAGATCATCGGCTTTATGCCAAGTTCTCAAAGTGTGAGTTTTGGATTGAGTTTGTAGAATTCTTGGGGCACATGGTGTCCAAGGATGGCATTATGGTGGATCTGGCAAAGATTGATGCTATTTGGAGTTGGGCTAGGCCCACATCTGTGACTGTGATTCGGAGCTTCATTGGATTTACAGGGAACTACAAGTGCCTTGTTGAGGGTTTATCCACTTTAGTGGTGCTTTGACTTGGTTGACTCGCCAGGATGTTCCTTTTTTGTGGTCGGAGGAGTGTGAGAGGAGCTTTTTGAGGCTCAAGGAGTTTCTTACCACCTCTCCTATATTAACTCTTCCAGTTGAGGGTGAGCGTTTCAAGGTCTATTGTGACACATCCGGCGTTGGTTTGAGTTGTGTTCATCAGGGCCGGATTATTACTTATGTGTCGAGGCAGCTTAAGCTGCACGAGCGCAACTACCCCACTCATGATTTGGAGTTGGCGGCGGTAGTTTTCATGGTTTAGATCTGGAGGCATTACCTTCACTTCGTTCATTGTGAGGTATATACTGATTACAGGTGCCTTTAGTACGTTATGACTCAAAGGAACCTTAACTTGAGGTAGCGTCGGTGGGTTTAGCTCCTGAAGGACTATGACCTCTCTATTCTCTTCCATCCGGGCAAGGAGAATATAGTAGCGGACGCCTTTAGTTGGAAGGCAGTGAGTATGGGTAGTCTAGTCTTCCGTTTTGTTTCATAGTGACCTTTGGCTTTTGACATTCACTCCTTAGCCAATTAGATGATCAGACTTGATGTTTCAGATTCCAGCAGTGTATTAGCATATGTTGGGGGTTCAGTCATCTCTGCTTGATCAGATCTGTAGTCGTCAGTTTGAGGATGAGTCTTTGTTAGCACTCAGAGGTAGAGTGTTAGCAGGTGATGCCAGTCAGGCTCCCTTAGATTCAGATGGGGTTTTGAGGTTTGCTGGCTGATTTGTATGTTCCTAGAGTTGGTGATTTGATCCAGCTGATCCTTACCGAGACCCATGATTCCAGATACTCTATTCATCCAAGCACAGCTAAGATGTATCGTGATTTGAGGCAGCATTACTGGTGGAGCGGTATGAGGAGGGACATCTCAGACTATATGTTCCGTTGTTTGTGTTTCTAGCAGGTGAAGGCCGAGCATATGAGGCCTGGTGGTGAATTGCAGAGATTACCCATTCTTGAGTAGAAGTGGGAGCGTATCACCATGAAATTCGTTGTTGGGTTGCCACGGACTCCTAGGGGTGTTGACAGTAGCTGGGTCATCGTGGATCGATTGGCCAAGTCAGCACACTTCATCCCTGTTCATACATCCTACCATGTTGAGAGGTTAGCCCATATCTACATCCGTGAGATAGTCCCTCTTAATGATTTGCCTGATTCTATCTTCTCAGACTGGGGCCCACAGTTATCATCCAGCTTTTGGAGAGCATTTAAGGAGGAGTAGGGCACCCGTGTAGATCTTAGCACAACATTTTACCCGCAGACTGATGGCCAGTCAGAGCGCACAATTCAGGTTCTCAAGGATAGGGGTTTCAAACCATAATTCTATATCAAAAGAGTTGACAAAAGTAGCGAAAGTCTAACATGGTCTCGTAGCCATCTAAAACATCAATAGAATGAAATTTGGGACGTAACCCATAAAAGTTCAAAAGTAAAATGACATAAAACTATAAATGTTGCATTGTTCTTGAAGTATGAGGACTCACCAAGTCTTTTAAATCACAAGTACAATGATCTAGCCACGAATGGAGGGAGAAGAGTCGTCACGCCCTAAATTAGTGAAACAATGTAGGCAAGAGTATGTGTTAGTACGTGAAATGTACCAAGTATGATAACAATGCATAAAAGTTATAAAATCATGCCAAAAGAACTATACATAGGATGCAATGACCAAGACAAACCATAAAATAACATGATGGAAAATATGAGTTAAAACCATGGTCAATGCAAGGAAATCATCTTAAAACGAACATATTTTAAATACCTTTTTAGAAAGTAACCTTAGTTCATTATGTGGGAAATTAGCCTTTACCGATATAGACCATGTAATGACCCTCCAGGTCATTTTTATGTTAATGCCTTCTTTCTATCGTTTAGAGCGTTCATGTAGCGACCCAAAGTCATTTATGACATGCTGGCACTGACTATTCGATCGCCTGGCCATTCGTTTGGGTTTTATGCCTGTTTTTATGTTTTTAAGCTTTTAAACCTTAAAAAGTAGATTTCGGTCATAACTTCAGGCAAATGACCTCAGATGAGAATTATAATGGTTCCATCAGCTCCGGAGCGGTCAAATTAGGCTAGGAGCATGGTTTGCCCAAGTCTCGGGGTTTTCGGTGTGATTTTGGGGCCAGTTAGCTCTTTAGTCTTCGAAATTTTGTTTAAGACTAACTTCGATCAACATTCTTGGAAAACGCACTTGACTTGAAATTCCAACTGCGCGGTTAGTTACGGAATGCCGAGTTTGGTCTAGAACAACCTTTCAAGAATTATCGAGATCTTATGATCTGATTTTGAGGCCTCCCGTAGAAGTTGGCTAAAATTGCTCATTGGGTGTGGGACCCACTTTTTGTCGAAACTTCCTCATATGGAAATTTTGATTGTGCCATTGAGTTTGAAACGTCAAATTCGAGGTGATGGCATATTTTGTTTGCGTGCACGGGGTTCCAAATGAATCCCGAGCACTCCGTCGGAGTTTTGGAATTTCCAAACCTTAGCTGGTGCAGCTGTCAAAACTGCAGACTCATTTACCCTCCGCGTTTGCGGGATAGGCTCCGTGTTCGCAGAGGTGTGAGAGAGTCTACTCTACGTTCGCTAGCAAGAGGCCACGTTCGCGGAGGTCTTTGAGGATGGGTGTATCGTTTTTCTCCGCGTTCGAGGAGGCTTGTGAGGTGAGGGTGCTTCTGTGCTCTGCGATCGCGGAGATTCGTTGGGTGAGGGGAGATTTTGTTCTCCGCATTCGCGGAGTACTAATTTGCCCACCTCTGCATTTGCGGAGCATTGACCGGTTTCTCGAAGAGGAAGGACCTGGCATTGTCTATTTAATGAGGTTGAAGCTCCCATTTTAGAGAGCTTCAAACCTTCTTCAAAATCAACTCGGTGGTCGGTTTTTGGCGATTCAAAGTCCCAAGTTCTGGTATTCTCGTTCGCTTCGTGGGTTTTAGGTTGGGGTTTTCTGGGTGTTCCTCGTTTTCCGTGAAATTGAGGGTAAGTTCTTTGTTGGCTTATTTTTTTTTGTTTTGCATTTTGTTGTTGTTGGCTGTTAGGAGTAGATCCGAGCCTTGATGGAGGTCCGATTTGCGATTCAAGTTCAGGGAAAGATATAGGACCTTTTCTCGGAGTCAATTTTGGAAAATCTGTAGCTGGTCACATTTTGCCCGATTTGACTCCAAAATTGGTCTGCCTCCGATGTTGTTGATTTTAGTGTCTAAACAACCGTATTGACGTTGTGATTCTATTTTGAAAGAGTGGCAGCAGTCTGAGGCCGTAAGAAAGGGAAACTCTTCGATTGAGTGACTTGGAACTCTTGTGATCAGCTTTTTGGTAGGTTACGGCTTCCCTTCTTTCTAGATTGAGCTTGAATGTGTAAATGTTGGTTGATATGTGTGAATCTAGGGTGGATAGCTAGTATTGTTTCCCTGCTTATCCGATTTCCTATTTTATAGTTGACTGTTGAACTGTTTTGGGCTACTATCATGCTGTAGATTGGGCTGTTGACTTGGATGGCTGATATTTTTGTTGTGGATTATCTGTTGAATGGTTATCTTTTGATACATGAGTGGGTTCGGGTCTTTGGATTCTGTACTGGGTTGGTTATTGTGATTTTAGACTTAGAGTAGGTTAAGGTATTATTGCCTTAGTCCTATGCACCATTTGACTTTAGTATGTATCCGACGACGATTCAGATGGACTAGATTCTTGTACACTGGTATAACAGACTTGGGTCTGATAGTATGATCCTTATTTTAGGCAATTTCGTGGCATTCAGACCTTCCGATTCTTTCTCCTCTATTTTTGTGATTGTGGGGTGCTGCCGAAAGATGTTGCGTTTGCACCGATTTTCAGTTGGATTGAGTTAGGTTGGGAGCCTTCGGTTGATATCCTTCTGGGGCGGCGGCCCGTGATGTTTAGCCTTGCGTTATGTTGTTCGTAGTGGCTTTATCTGGTTCGAGGTTGTTAGCACCAATACGAGACTGAGGTTACGCGGTTAACATCTGGTATTTCATATACTAGGCTATCGGGGGTAGGCTACTAGCTCCGGTCCATAGCTGACGTTATATGATTGCAGCCAGTTATTTCCAGTGCAAGTCCGTGGAGCGTAGGCTACTAGTCTCATCCCGCGGTTGACGTTACCTGGTTGGAACCGGTATTTTCAATGCTAGACTGTTGAGTTTAGACTGATTAGCTCCGGTTTGAGACTCACGTTACAAGATTAGAGTCTGGTATTACCAGCTCGTGACTAATGATTGGGTGGGGGAAAGATATTCTCCCAGCTCGAGGCTGACGTTCTCGGTTGGAGTCCGATATTTCCAGCTCGTGATTGATGATTGGGTGGGGCCCAGATATTGTTCATGCTCGAGGCTGACATTTCCGGTTAGAGTCTTGTATTTCCAACTTGTTACTGATTATTGGGCGGGGCCCATATATTGTTCTAGCTTGAGACTGACGTTCTCGATTAGAGTGTGGTATTTCCAGCTCGTGACTGATGATTGGGCGGGTCCCAAATATTGTTCCAGCTCGAGACTGACGTTCCCTGTTAGAGTCTGGTATTTCTAGCTAGTGACTAATGATTGGGCGGGGCACATATATAGTTCCAGCTGGAGGCCGACGTTCCCGGTTAGAGTTTGGTATTTACAGCTCGTGACAGATGATTGGGCTTGGCCCAGATTTTGGTCGAGCTCGAGACTGACGTTTTTTGTTAGAGTCTGGTATTTCCAGCTCGTGACTGATGATTGGGCGGGGCCTTGATATTGTTCCAGCTCGAGGCTGACGTTTCCGATTAGAGTTCGATATTTCCAGCTCATGATTGATGATTGTGACGGGCCCAGATATTGTTCCAGATCGAGACTGACATTCCCGGTTAGAGTTCGATATTTTTAGCTCGTGACTGATGATTGGGCGGGGCCTTGATATTGTTCTAGCTCGAGGCTAACGTTCCCGGTTAGAGTTTTATATTTCCATCTCATGACTGATGATTGGGTAGGGCCTAGGTATTATGTTGTAGGGTCCGGGACCCATGGGTGTTATGGCTTCTTGTGATGGATCTCCTTTCGTTCTGTAGTATAGCTCTTTTGTGTACCTATCGGGCTTATGGGGGTCTGTTCGGGTTTTATTTAACCTTGCGCAAGAGTGCGCCCAGCGGGTCTTAGGTGGGGGCCCAGCTAGGCTTATTTAGCTATCCTCAGTTTAATTTTTACTTCTCAGTTTCCATTCTGTTATTGTTGTTGATTCTATCTTGTCTACCTATTTTTACCTGTCTTTCTCAGTTTGGCTATGATGCCTACTGGGTACCGATTGTTTTGGTACTCATGCTACACTCTCCATCTATTTCCGTGATGCAGCTCCGAGCACCATATATTAGCGTTGAGATCGAGTCCAGAACTGTCAGTTCAGGAGACTAGGGTGAGCACATGGCGTTTTGGGATTGCATGTCTCCTTCTGTATATTGTTTTTAGCTTGCCTTTTGTTTTCAAGACAGTTGTTTATGTGGTCCACTTTTGGGACTTGTACTCTTGTTAGTAGTACTATATAAGTGACTTCCAGATTTTCGGAGGTGTCCAGTGTAATATTTTTATTTGGTTCCGCTTCAGCCTTCGCTTATGTGTTCTTGCTGTATGCTTCCGCTTAAATTTGGATTAGATTCCACTCTTAGTCCCATTACTGCTATGTTTTGGGATAGAGTTTGGCTTTCCTACTGGTGGGTTGTAGGCTCCATCATGACTTGAGAAATCGGGTCGTGATAAATTAGTATCAGAGCCTAGGTTCCTTGGTCTCACTTGTACAAAACTAGCATCTAGTAGAGTCCTACAGATCGGTGCGGAAACATCTGTGACTTATCTTCGAGAGGCTACCGAATGTCCTCAGGATGTTTTCTTACCTTGTATTCTTTTCGTGCGTTCTTGTCAAGTTGGTTTCTTGAAATCTCACTTGTTCCACTCTGTTACGGGATGGCTCGCTCGCGTAGTAGAGGTCGACCTCAAGGTCGCAAGGGTGCTGTGGCACAGGCCGCGTTAGACAGAGGACTCCGGAGTCGAAGCCAGAGCCTCGGGTAGATCAGATTCCTCCTCAGGCAGTGGGGTCGAGACCAGCCCAGCCACCGCCCGTACCAGCTGCCGCTCCTCATCTTCAGGACATGCTTGCTCAGATCTTAGCTGCTATCAGGGGTGTCAAGCACCAACTACATCGTGAGGTCCAAGGGGGCAGCGGTAAGAGGGTCAGACAGAATGGTAGGGCTAGTGGACCCCATTCCAGCCCTGGAGTTACTCGAGACAAGGTTTATCAGGAATTCCAGGCAGTTCAGCCCAGTCACCTATTTAAGGCAGCCTTGTAGATATCAGAGAGTGACCAGCACCGCTAGGGAGCATATAGTGCCGGTCCGAGTTAGGGCCGAGGTGGGTTTCAGTCAGGAGCATCAAGTCGGGGTGGCCTCCCTTCAGCGGTTAGCAGGCCTTCACAGGGTTGTTCAACTTTTGGGGAGCTTTTTCACTTGGCCCAGAGTGCCCTTCTCGGGGAGGTCCTCAGAGAGTAGGTCAGGTGGTGGAGTGGATGCTCGAGGTAGAGGCGCCCAGCAAAAATTTTATGTAGCTCCAGCCAGAGCAGAGGCCGAGGCGTCTGATGATGTGATTATAGGTATGGTTCTTTTATGACAGCAGTGCGCTTCAGCTTTGTTTGATCCTGGTTCTACCTATTAATATGTGTCTAAATACTGTTGGCCTCGATTAGGAGTGAACACTGAGCCCTTATCTGTGCCTTTGCGTGTTTCAACCCCAGTTGGGGATTCTTTAGTACTGGATCGGGTGTGTAGATCTTGTTTTGTGACCATTCAGGGGTAGGACACTCTTGTTGATCTTATTGTGCTGTGTATGGTAGACCTCGATGTGATTTTTGGCTCCTTCGTCATAGCATTTATTGATGACATATTGGTATGCTCGCGGAGCCATCGAGAGCATAGACAACATTTGAGGATAGTGCTCCAAACCTTGAGAGATCATTGGTTTTATACCAAGATCTCAAAGTGTGAGTTTTGGCTTGAGTCTATAAATTCTTGGGGCACGTAGTGTCCACAAATGCATTATGGTGGATCCGTCGAAGATTGAGGCTATTCGAATATGGGCTAGGCCCACCTCTATGACTGAGATTTTGAGCTTCGTCGGATTGGCAGGGTACTATAGATGCCTTGTTGAGGTTTTCTCCACTTTAGCGGCTCTTTGACTCGGTTGACTCTCCAGGATGTTCCTTTTGTGTGGTTGAAGGAGTGTGAGAGGAGCTTTTTGAGGCTTAAGGAGTTGCATACCACCGCTCCTATATTGACTCTTTCAATTGAGGGTGAGGGCTTCACGGTCTATTGTGACGCATCCAGCGTTGGTTTGAGTTGTGGTCTGATGCAGTAGGGCTGGATTATTGCTTATGCGTCGAGGCAGCATAAGCTACATGAGCACAACTACCCCACTCATGATTTTGAGTTGGCGGCGGTAGTGTTCATGCTTAAGATCTAGAGGCATTACCTTCATGGAGTACATTGTGAGGTATACACTGATCACAGGAGCCTTCAGTACATCATGACTTAAAGGGACCTTAATTCGAGGCAGCATCGGTGGATTAAGCTCCTGAAGGACTATGACCTCTCTACTCTCTACTATCCGGGCAAGGCGAATGTAGTAGGAGAAGCCTTGAGTCGGAAGGTAGTGAGTATGGGTAGTCTAGCCTTCTTTTCTGTTTCGGAGCGACCTTTGGCTTTGGACATTCAGTCCTTAGCCAATCAGATGATCAGACTTGATGTTTTAGATTCCAGCAAAGTATTTGCATATGTTGGGGGTTTAGTCATCTCTCCTTGATCAGATATGTAGTCATCACTTTGAGGATAAGTTTTTGGTAGCACTTGGAGATAGAGTGTTTGCCGATGATGCCGGTCAGGCTCCCTTAGTTCAGATGGGGTTTTGACATTTACTGGTCGATTGTGTGTTCCCAGAGTTGGTGATTTGATCCAGCTGATATTTAGCGAGGCCCATGATTCCCGATACTCTATTCATCCGGGCACAGCTAACATGTATCGTGATTTGAGGTAGCATTACTGGTGGAGCGGTATGAGGAGGGACATCTCAGACTATGTGTCTCGTTGTTTGTGTTGCCAGCAGGTGAAGGCCGAGCATATGAGACCTGGTGGAGAGTTGTAGAGATTACCCATTCCTGAGTGGAAGTGGGAGGGTATCACCATGGACTTTGTTGTTGGGTTGCCATTGACTCCTAGGGGTGTTGACACAAACTGGGTCTTCGTGGATCGATTGCCCAAGTCAGCACACTTCATCCCTGTTCATACATCCTACCATGCTGAGAGGTTGCACGTATCTATATCCGGGAGGTAGTCTATCTTCATGGTGTACCTATGTCTATCATCTCAGACTTGGGCCCACAGTTCACTTCCAACTTTTTCAGAGCATTTTAGGAGAAGTTGGGCACCCGTGTGGATCTTAGCAAAGCATTTCACCCGCAAACTGATGGCCAATCAGAGCAGTATTCAGGTTCTTGAGGATATGTTGCGGGCTTGTGTTATAGACTTTGGGGGTCTCTGGGACCACTTCTATCCCTTGACAGAGTTTGCGTACAACAACAGCTACCAATCCAGCATCCAGATGGCCCCGTTTGAGGTCTTATATGGTAGGCGTTGTCGCACTCCAGTCGGTTGGTTTGAGTCTACAGAGCCTAGGCTGCATGGTACTGATCTTTTTCAGGAGTCCTTGGAGTATGTGACGTTGATTCAGTACAGGCTCTAGAAACCTTAGAGTAGATAACGGAGTTATGCAGACCGCATGCATCGATCGTTGAGTTTTGTTGTGGGTGAAAGAGTATTCCTCCGAGCATCGCCCAAGAAGGGCGTGATGAGATTTGAGAGGCGGGACAAGCTTAGCCCCAGGTATATCGGGCCTTTTGGGATTTGGAGGGGCAGTTGGCGAGGTGGCTTATGAGTTGGCTTTACCTCCAGCATTCTCAGCTGTTCATCTAGTATTCCATGTTTCAAAGGTTTACTCTAACCCAATTGAATTAGGGTTTTGATCAATCATTGTGGGTTTTTCAATTATTGATTTCATGATTCCTAGTGCACGATCTAGCATGATAAAGTAACTTAGTGCATGAATTAGTGTGAATTACATGATTTGATTTAAAGATTGCATGAACCCCCATGATCCCAAGCTAATTCTCCAAAATTTTAAAATCTATGCTTTGATGGTTGGGTTGAGCTATGATTTGATGATGTTTATGCATTCCTTATGAAATCAAGCATGAATTATGAATGAATTGAGGATAATCTTATGAATTTAGCATGATCAAGTCAAAAGCATGGCTTTCCTGTATTATATGTGGGTAAATTGTCCTAATTATGGCTTTATAAGCTTGAGCTTGCATTGAATTGGATGATATGAGTTGAACTTGCATGAACCCATATGAACTATGAAATAAGAGCCTGATGAATTAAGGGTGCTTTGAGAGTAAAGTACCAGAGTAATGATATGATGATGCTACGGTAGAGTAGTGAATGGTTTTCTCATGTAATTCTCCCACTATGATAAAAGAAGAACAAAGAGGCGATTACCCATGTTCTTAGGAACTATTCTAATGACGTAAGCTTGGACAAAGTCCATGGAAGATGAAACGTCTATAAGCATGCTTTTAGCTTGAATTGCTAACCCTAGTTGTACCTTTTCATGTTTAATGATATAATATGTTAATGACTAATCTGTGGGAATTATGCTTAGCACAGAGTGAATATTGAGAGGGAATCCCTCCCGTTAGTAGAGACCGGGTCTTCTAGTGAAAGCTCTCTCGTTAGTAGAGGCCGGGTTTTCTAGATGGAGCTCTACCATTAGTTGAGGCCAAGTCTCCTAAAGCAATCTCTATCCCATAAACTATGTTGCCACCATAGGATGTTATCTTTAAGTAGACATTAGCTAGTGGATCCTCATAAGCTAAAAAGTTCATGGTCTTACCCTTGCAAGTAGGACACCTCTTTTTGGTGTGGGGTAGACACCGAATTCCGTGTTGATAGCTCACATTGTCTTACATGTCGGTTAAGGCTTTTCCCCACAAGTAAATGAACAAGTGTTCTCATGATGAAGTAAAGAAAAGAAGGAAAGATGATTTAGCTTGCTTTGGCTTTGATATATGCTTTATGTTTAATGTTTTTCATGTTTTTTGCTTTGCCATTGCATGTCATGATTATGTCTCTCTCTCTAGCATGATTTATGTGTTTATGTGCATTGCTATCATATTTAGTACTTAATTGTGCTAACGCATACTTTTGCCTACTTTAACTTCTTTGGTGTAGGATGTGGTGATTCACCTTCCACTCGTGGCTAGAGCTTTATAGTAGCAGATTTATAGAAGACTTGGTGAGTCCTCATCCTGTGATTCACCTTCCACTCATGGCTAGAGCTTTATAGTAGCAAATTGATTGAAGATTTGGTGAGTCCTCATCCATCCGAGGACATAGCCTAGTTGTTCTTATTCTCATGTCATTTCTTTTCAGTTTTTGTATTGTATTGGGTTACATCCTAACTTTACTTTCTATAATAGATTGGCTTTGAGACATGAGATGTAGACTTCCGCTATTTCTTTTAAAAGCTTTGATATGAAAAAAAAATTCAAACTTTTTTCCCCTATTATCTTGTTTGTAATGTACTACGCTAAATGGCTTGTATGAGGCCTCTCGGCATCAAGAGTGAGGGACTTTACGAGGATGAATCCTCCGGAATTCCATGACTCTAAGGATGACGAAGATTCTCAAGAATTCATTGATGAAGTATACAAGGTGTTGATGATCATGGGTGTGACGCCGGAAGAAAAGGCGGAGTTGGCCGCTTATCAACTCAAGGGTGTTTCCCAAAATTTGTTCAATCAATGGTAGAGTGAGAGGGCAGTGAATGAGGGTCCTCTTGATTGGGTGAATTTCATGGTTGCTTTCCTTGATAGGTTCTTTCCCCTTGAAATGAGGGAGGCAAAGGCCCTTGAGTTAATCAACCTTCGACAGGTAAATATGAGTGTGAAAGAGTTTGCTTTGAAGTTCACACAATTGTCCCGATATACTCCTTCCATCGTTGCCGATCCAAGGGTAAGAATGAATAAGTTTGTTTCGAGGGTGTTCGAAATGTTGGTTAAAGAATGTCACACCGCTATGCTTGTTAATGATATGGACATTTATCGTCTCATGGTGTATGCTCAACAAATTGAGAAGAAAAGCTTAAGTAAAGGTCTAGAGACACAAAGAGGGCTAGGACCAGAGATGGTAACTTTTCGCATGCAAGGTCCGATAAACATGGTCGTCCTAGATTTTGACAAAGGTACTCCGACCAAGGCTTATCCAATGCTCCTCCGAAGTTCAACAATGATAGGGTGTTTAACCCTAAGTCTCAAGGAGGGTATAATGATGGTTCTTTATTTGCTCCTTGTGCCAAGTGTGGGAAAAAGCATGAGGGTAGATGTCTAGCCTATATGGATGGTTGTTATAATTGTGGACAAAGTGGTCAAATGATGAGGGATTGTCCATCTCTCATGGCCAAGGGAAGGGAGGATAAGCAAGCTCCATATAGAGGATCGGGGAATGCTCAGAAGCAAAATCGATTTTATGCACTTCAGGGCTCGTCATGAGCAAGAGAGCTCTCCCGATGTGGTTACCGGCATGTTAAGAGTTTTCCATTTGGATATTTATGCTTTGCTTGATCCCGATGCTTCCTTGTCTTTTGTGACACCATATGTGGCTATGTGGTTTGTTGTTATTCCGGATGTGTTGCTAGATCCTTTTCGCGTCTTTACTTCGATTGGAGAATCTATCACGGCTAAGAGAGTTTATAGAGATTGTCCCATCTCCTTATCCCATATAGTCACTCATGTTGATCTTGTAGAGCTTGATACGCTAGATTTTGATGTTATTCTTGGGATGGATTGGTTGCATGCTTGTTATGTCTCGATTGATTGTAGGACCCGAATGGTCAAATTTCAATTAAAAAAATGAACCTATCCAAGAGTGAAAGGGGGGAAATTCTATGTTTAAAGGTCAATTTGTTTCTTATCTAAAAGCTAGAAAGATGATCTATAAGGGGTGCATTTACCATCTCGTTAGGGTGACGGATATAGATTCTGAAACCCCTACTCTTGTGTCGGTCTCGTTGTTAATGAGTTTCCGGAAATATTTCCTGATGACTTGCCCGGTATTCCTCCCAAAAGGGAAATAGACTTCGGTATAGACCTTCTCGCAGATACGCAACCTATTTCTATTTCTCCTTATAGAATGGCTCCGGCGGAACTGAAGGAACTAAAAGAGCTGTTGAAAAACTTGTTGGATAAGGGTTTCATCCGGACAAGTATTTCTCCATGGGGTGCTTCGGTCTTGTTTGTAAGGAAGAAAGATGGTTCACTCCATATGTGTATCGACTATCACCAATAGAAAAAGGTTACCATTAAGTAAAAGTATCCTTTACCAAGGATAGATGACTAGTTTGATCAACTTCAAGGGGCTAGTTATTTCTCAAAGATCGACCTTCATTCGGGCTATCACCAATTAAGGGCGAAAGAAGATGATATTCCGAAAATGGCTTTCCAGACTGGGTATGGTCACTCTGAGTTCTTGGTGATGTCGTGTGGGTTGACAAATGCTCTGGCCGCATTTATGGACCTGATGAATAGAGTGTTTAAGTAATACCTTGACTTGTTTGTGATTGTTTTTATTGACGGCATTTTGATCTACTCAAAGAATTAGGGTGAACATGTTAATCATTTTAGGATTGTATTGCAAGTCCTCAAGGACCAATAACTCTTTGCAAAGTTTAGTAAATGTTAGTTTTGGTTAAGGTCTGTGGATTTTCTTGGTCACATTGTTTCGGGTAGGCGCATTGAGATAGATCCTAAGAAGGCGGAAGCGGTTAAGAATTGGCCTAGATCCCTATCACTTTCGGATATCCGTAGTTTCATTGGCTTAGCCGGTTATAGGAGGTTTGTTGAAGGGTATTCATCTATTGCTTCGCCATTGACGGCTTTGACTCAAAAGAAGGTTAAATTCATATGGTCCGAGGCATGTGAGAAGAGTTTCCAAGAGTTGAAGGATCAACTTACTTCGGCTCCGATATTGACTCTACTTGAAGGATCCGATTGTTTTGTGGTTTATTGTGATGTCTCGAGAATTGGGCTAGGATGTGTTCTTATGCAAAATGGGAAAGTTGGCTTATGCTTCAAGGAAATTTAAGGTGCACGAAAAGAACTATCCTACTCATGACTTTGAAATAGCAGCGGTTGTGTTTGCTTTGAAAATATGGCGATACTATTTGTATAGGGAACATGTAGATGCCTTCACCGACCATAAGAGTTTGCAATATGTGTTTAAACAGAAAGATTTGAATCTCCGACAAAGAAGGTGGCTTGAGTTGTTAAAAAACTATGATATGAGTGTTCTCTATCACCCCGGTAAGGCTAACGTGGTAGCAGATGCTCTTAGTCGATTATATATGGGTAGTGTTGCTCATATTGAGGATGGTAAGAAAGAGTTGGTTTGCGATGACCATAGATTGGCTCGATTAGGTGTTAGATTTGTTGATTCTACTAAAGGTGGTATTACGGTTCACAATGGTTCTGAATCCTCTTTTGTGCATGATGTGAAGGCTAAACAAGATCTTGATCCTAACTTGGTTGAATTAAAGGAAGCGGTTCTAAAGAAGTCCATTGAAGCTTTCTCCCAAGGGGGAGATGGTCTGCTTTGATATCAAGGTTATTTGTGTGTTCCCAATGTAGAGGGCTTAAGAAAGAAAATTTTATCCGAAGCCCATAGTTCTTGATATTCCATCCACCCAGGAGCTAACAAATTGTACCGTGATTTGTGGGAAATTTATTGGTGGAACGAAATGAAGAAAGATATTGCATAATTTGTGGCTATGTGTCCTAATTGTCAACAAGTGAAAGTGGAGCATCAAAGGCTGGGAGGTATGACACGAGATATTAGTATTCCTACTTGGAAGTGGGAAGATGTGAATATGGATTTTATGGTGGGTTTGCCTCGCACGAGGGGATAATAGGATTCGATTTGGATTGTTGTTGATAGAATGACAAAGTTATCCCATTTCATTCCCATCAAGACTTCTTATTCGGTGGAGGATTATGCTAAGTTGTATTTGAGGGAGATGTTTAGGCTGGATGGAGTGGCTTTATCCATTATCTCTGATCGTGGTGAACAATTTACTTCTCAATTTTCCAAGTCGTTCCAAAATGGTCTTGGTACTCGTGTTAAGCTTAGTACGGACTTTCATTCCCAAACGGATGGGCAAGCGATACGTACTATTCATACTTTGGAGGATATGTTGAGAGCGTGTGTAACTGTTTCAAGGGTACTTTGGATGATCACTTGCCTTTGATTGAGTTTGCTTATAATAATATCTACCATTCTAGCATTGCTATGAATCCATTTGAGGCTCTCTATGGTAGGAGGTGTAGATCTTATATAGTTTTGTTTGAAGTTGCTTTGATAGGCCCGGAGTTGGTGCATGAGGCTATGGAGAAAGTTTGACTTATTAGGGAAATGTTCAAAACTGCCCAAAGTCGACAAAAGTCCTATGCCGATGTTAGAAGAAGAGAATTACAATTCGATGTTGATGATGGGGTTTACTTGAAAATCTCACCCATGAAGGGTGTAATTTGATTTGGGAAGAAAGTGAAGCTTAGTCCCCGTTATGTAGGCTCGTATCAGATTTTGAGACGCGTTGGTAAGCTTGCTTATGAGCTTGACTTGCCTAATGATTTGGCATTAGTGCATCCGGTTTTCCATGTCTCATTGTTGAAGAAGTGTGTTGGTGATCCGACCTCTATAGTTCCCTTAGAGAATCTTTGCATAAAGGATAGTCTTACTTAGGAGGAAGTTCCGGTTGAGATTTTAGATCGGCAAGTCCGGATGTTAAGAAATAAAGAAGTTGCTTCCGTAAAAGTTCTATGGCGGAATCAATTAGTTGAGGATGCTACTTGGGAGGCCGAGGCCGATATGATGTCCCGATATCCTCATCTCTTTTCTTCCGATCTTACTCTAGCTTGAGGTATCTTTATCTTCATGGTTCATTTTTTTGGTCTCATGTGTCATAGTTGATTTCCATGATTCCTTGATTATGCATGTTCATGAAGAGTCTTATATGATGATGTGCATTTGAGTATGAGTTGCATAAAGTCTTCATGATATGATGTGTTGATCATGCATTAGCTTGGAGTTGATGTTTCCTCTTCGGATATGTGCACTTGTGTGATTGCATGCTAGGTTGGGTTGTTAGTCCATGTCTACTACCCTTCTAATGATGTCTTGATTCACATTCGAGGACGAATTTTCCCAAGGGGGAGATATTGTAATACCCCAAGCTTTCCAAGAATTTTAAATGCAGAACTCACCTGAAGATAGTGACCTACGGAGGCCACCTACGGGCCGTAGATGGATTGACGAGCCTTAGATGGGGACCGTCAATGGCACCGTGAACTTTCAGGATTTCCAAGTTTCTGAACTTTGACCTACGGAATAGCAGGACGGTTTGTATTTCAGTTGACGGGCCGTAGATGGTTTCCGTAGATGCCTTACAGACTTAGCCAAATTTTCAGCCCAAAATGAACTTTCTTAGTCAATTGATGGAAGAGCAGAACGGTCCATCAATTGATGTACGGATCGTAGATCATGTCCGTCTATTGGCCCCGACAGTTTTTAATTAAGGGCTTTTTGGTCTTTTCCCTAAATGTTTACATATTAAGCTAAGTCGGTTATACCCTCAGTCTAAGACCTATAAATACTTTCTAAGCCTAATTCCTTTCATTCTAACTCTTTCCTAAATTCTCCTCTCAATTATTTTTCTCTCTAAAATAAACTCTCTCAAGCTTCAAGGAAGAAGAAGAAGCAAGGATCCTCCATTGAAGACCTCCAATCTTCACCCAATTCTTGAGGGTTTCTTTGAGGTATGATAATGTTCACCATTAGGAGTCCTTTCATCCAATGAGCCCTTCCCCTTCTTCATGATTTTCAAAGGTTTACTCTAAACCAATTGAATTAGGGTTTTGATCAATCATTGTGGGTTTTTCAATAATGATTTCCATTTTGATTTTATGATTCCTAGTGCATGATCTAGAGTGATAAAGTAACTTAGTGCACGAATTAACATTAATTAAATTATTTGATGTTCAGATTGCATGAACCCCCATGATCCTAAGCTAATTCTCCCCAATTTGATAATCTATGCTTTGATTGTTGGGTTGAGCTATGATTTGATGAGGTTTATGCATTCTCTATGAAATCAAGCTAGAATTATGAATGAATTGAGGATAATCTTATCAATTTAGCATGATCAAGTCAAAAGCATGATTTTCCTCTATTATGTGAGTTCCTTCAAGTATGGGTAAAATATCCTAATTATGGCTTTTTAAGCATGACCTTGCATTGAATTGCAAGATATGAGTTGAACTTGCATGAACTCATATGAACTCTATGAACTATGAAATAAGAGCATGATGAAATAAGGGTGCTTTGAGAGTAAAGTACCAAAGTTATAGTATGATGATGCTATGGTTGAGTAGTGAAAGGTTTTCTCACGTAATTCTCCCACTATGATAAAAGATGAATAAAGAGGCGATTACCCATGTTCTTAAGGAGCTACTCTAATGACGTGAGCTTGGATAAAGTCCATGGAAGATGAAACGTCTATAAGCATGATTTTAGCTTGAATTGGTTACCCTAGTTGTACCTTTTCATGTTTAATTATATAATATGTTAATGACTAATTCGTGGGAATTATACTTTGCACCGAGTGGATATTGATGTGGAAGCCTTCTCGTTAGTAGAGGTCGGGACTTCTTGTGAAAGCTCTCCCGTTAGTAGAGGCAAGGTTTTCTAGATAGAGCTCTCCCGTTAGTTGAGGCCGAGTCTCCTAAAGCAATCTCTATCCCATAAACTATGTTGGCACCATAAGATGTTGTCTTTAAGTAGACATTAGCTAGTGGATCCTCATAAGCTAAGAAGTTCATGGTCTTACCTTTGCAAGTAGGACACCTCTTTTTGGTGTGGGGTAGACACCGGATTCCGCGTTGATAGCTCACATGATCTTACATGTCGGTTAAGGCTTTTCCCCACAAGTTAATGAACAAGTGTTCTCATGATGATGTAAAGAAAAGAAGGAAAGATGATTTAGCTTGCTTTTACTTTGATATATGCTTTATGTTTCATGTTTTTCATGTTTTTAGGTAGGCCATTGCATGTCATGACTATTGTTCTCTCTCTAGCATGATTTATGTGTTTATGTGCATTGCTATCATACTTAGTACTTAATTGTGTTAACGAAAACTTTTGCCTATATTTACTTTTTTGGTGTATGATGTGGCGATTCACCTTTCACTCGTGGCTAGAGCTTTATAGTAGCAAATTGATTGAAGATTTGGTGAGTCCTCATCCATCCGAGGACATAGCCTAGTTGTTCTTATTCTCATGTCATTTCTTTTCAGTTTTTGTATTGTATTGGGTTACATCCCAACTTTACTTTCTATAATAGATTGGCTTTGAGACATGAGATGTAGACTTCCGTTGTTTCTTTTAAAAGCTTTGATATGAAATTCTCTTTCAAACTTTTATTCCCTATTATCTTGTATGTAGTGTATGCAAACTGGCTTGTATGAGGCCTCTCGGGGTCTTGTACTCCATGTCACATCTAGGAGGTACGTTCGGGCGTGACATTTTGTTAGAGTTTAGGGCTTAAGGAGTTTTAGGGCTTAGGGTTTTTAAGGTTGTTTTAGGGTTTTTAAAGGTTTTTTGGGTTTTAGGTTTAGAATTTTTCAAGTTATTTTAGGGTATTTGAGGGTTTTGGGTTTCATAGGGTTTTTAGGGTTTCGGATTGTTTTTTATTAGAAAGACATTACCCAAGGATCTCATCTCTCGTGGCGGTCAGGGGTTGAGTCATACACCCCCAAGCCTTAACATTAATAACAAAAACAAAATTCAAGGAGGGGGACATAAACCTTACCTCCAACTTAAGGTGGTTCCAAGTTGATGAACCTACTAAGGCCAATCCACTTGTCCCCATTACAAAAAAAGGCCCTAGAACTAAGAACCTATGAGAGGACTCCTCTCAATACAAGCAACTAGGAAAGAATAAATAAGGGAGACTCTCGCCTTATAAAGTAAGAAGAAAATAAAAATAAATCTATTCAAGGCAGCTATACCAACAACATAGCTGAGTTGAAAAGATTATCCAAAAGGGGGTTCCTAGCCCTTCTTCTTCCTTGAAAATTGAGAGGACTTTTCTTGAGAGAGAAATATTTGAGAGAGGAGAATTTGGGAATGATTTAGAATGAGTAAAATTAACCTTAGGAAGCTTATAAAGGATCTGCGTTATGGGCATAACCTACTTAGATTAGGGGTTAAACATTTAGGGAAAAGACCAAAAAGCATTAAATAATAACTGTCGGGGCCCATCGATGGCCGGGACCTACGGTCCATAAGTCAACCTACGGGCCATCCTATTTCTGTGTCGATTGGTTCAGGGACTGTCAACCTAGGCCTTCCAACGACGACACCCTTGTACTGCTCGTGGTCCCAACGACGGGTCATCCTGTTGCTGTGTAGGTCATGGTTCTGAAACTTGGCATCCTTAGGACTTTTAGTGGGTAATTATGGTTCCCACCTACGGTGCGTCATTCCTTCTATGATCCGTAGGTCACCTCTGTCACTGGATCTAAAACCCAAAAAATTCAAAAAATTTCCACCCTTGAATCCGTGGTATTACATTTCTTTTGCTACTAAATCCCTAAATAAGACATAAAGGTTGGATGGCCAACTAATAGAACTTGGTTTCTTACATTACTACAAGAGTACAACCTTGTAACAACAATGTGTTACATACTTGGATATATTATTGCTCTTTCTTTAGATACTAAATCCCTAAATAAGAAATACAAAGGTAAGGTGCTAAATATCACCACCAAGGTCTTAACATATCTAATAAAAACAATAGTACGTAGAAGAGGATATAAACCTTATCCTAAATCCTAAACCCTGAACCCTAAACACTAAACATTATGTCATAAACCCTAAACCGTATACCCTAAGGACTATACATAAATTCTAGACCATAAATCTTCTGAGCAATCACATATGGATGGATTATTGGACTTTTTTTTCCACTAAATCCATAAATAAGACATAGAGGTTCGACATACAACTAATAGAACCTGGTTTATTTCATTACTACAATAGTATTACCTCCTAACAACAATGTATTCTATATTGGGATGGATTATTGGACTTTCTTTCGATACTAAATCCCTACATAATAAATACACAAGTTAGGGGATGAGAAACATCACCATGTTTTAACATAAATAATAAAAACCAAAGTACACAGAAGAGGATAGAAACCTTACCCAAAACTTGAACACTGAACCCTAAGCCTAAACACTAAACCTTACATCATCAACCCTAAATTGTAAACCATAAAACCTAAAACCTAACCCTAAACCCTAGACTTAAACCCTAAATCCTAAACCTTAGGTCTTATCATACTCGGATGTATTATTTGTCTTTCTTTTGCTACTAAATCCCTAAATAAGATATATATGTTGGATAGACCACTATTAGTACTTGATTTCTTACATTAATAAAAGAGTATTACTTCCTAAAAATACTGTTTAACATACTCCGATAGGTTATTTCTCTTTCATTAGATACTAAATCCCTAAATAAGAAATACACAGGCAAGGGGTTTAAGAACACCCCGGGTCTTAACATAAATAATAAAAACAGAAGTACAAGGAAAAGAATACAAACCTTACTCTAAACCCCAAACCACAAAACCATGAACCCTTACCTTAAACCCTAAACTCTAAACCATAGGTCCAATCATACTCATATGGATTATTCATCTTTCTTTTGCTACTAAATCCCTAAATAAGATGTATAGGTTGGACGAAAACTAATAAAACTTAGTTTCTTACATTACTATAAGAGTATTACCTCCTAACAACATCGTATTCGATACTCAGATGTATTATTGGTCTTTCTTTAGATACTAAATAGCAAAATAGGAAATACACAAGTCTGGAGTGAGCAACAACAATATGTCTTAACAAAAATAAAAAAACAAATGTACTCTCAGTATGATATAAACCATACCCAAAACCCTAAACCCTAAACCCTAACCCTAAACCTTATTGAACAAATCCTAAACCCAAAACCCTAAACTTAAAGCTACACATAAACCCTAAATCTTAGGACCAATGCTACTCACATGGATTATTAGCCTTTCTTTTTCTACTAAATCCCTAAATAAGAAATATATGTTGGATGAACAACTAATAAAACTTGGTTTCTTACATTACTAGAAGAGTACTACCTCCTAACAATAATATTTTTCATACTGGGATGTATTTTTGGTCTTTCATTAGATACTAAATCAATAAATAAGAAGTACACATGTCATGGTCTAAGCAACACAAGGGTCTTAACATAATTAATAAAAACAAAAGTACACAATAAAAAGATATAAACCTTACTCTAAATGCTAAATCCCGAATGCTAAATCTAAACCCTAAGCCCTATACGCTTAAACCTAGACATAAAACCTTAACCCAAAACCTTACGACAAATCATACTTTGATGTATTATTGGTTTTTCCTTTGCTACTAAATCCCTAAATAAGACATATAAGTTGGACAAACAACTAATAGAACTTGGTTCCTTACGTTACTACAAGAGTACAACCTCGTAAAAACAATGTATTCCATACTCAGATATATTATTGGTCTTTCTTTAGATACTAAATCCCTAAATAAGAAATATACATGTCACGTGCTAAGCAACACCAAATGTCTTAACATAAATAATAAAAACAAAAGTACACGAAATAGGATCTAAACCATACCCAAAAACCTAAACCCTAAACACTAAACATTATGACATATACCCTAAACCTTAAACATAAACCCTAAACTTAAACCTTAGGACCAATCATACTCAAATGGATTATTTGTTTTTCTTTGCTACTAAATCACAAAATAATACATACAAATTTGACACACCACTATAAGAACATGGTTTTTTTACATTACTACATGAGTATTACCTCCTAACAACAATGCAATCCATACTCAGATGTATTATTGGTCTTTCTTTATATGCTAAATCCCTAAATAAGAAATACACAGGCCAGGGGTTGAACAACAGCCCCAGATCATAACATAAATATTAAAAACAAAAGTACATGGAAAAGGATATAAATCTTAACCTATATCCTAAACCTTTAAACTTAAACCTTGATCCCTCACCCTAAACCCTAAACCTTATGGAATAAACCCTTAACCCTAAACCCTATACATAAATCATAAACTCTAAACGTAGGTCCGATCAGACTCAAATTGATTATTAGTGTTTCTTTTGCTACTAAATCCCTAAATAAGACGTATAGGTTGAACGGACTACTAATAGAATTTCATTTCTTACATTACTACAAGAGTATTAGCTCTTAAAATTAATGTATTCCATACTCCGATGGATTGTTTTATCTTTCATTAGATACTAAAACCCTAAATAAGAAATACACAGGTCAGGGGTTGAACAACACAAAAGATCTTATCATAAATAATAAGAACAAAATTAAATGGAAGAGGATATAAACCTTACCCTAAACCTTAATCCCAAACCATGAACCCTAACCCTAAACCTTATGGAATAAATTCTAAATCCTAAACCCTAAACCCTAAGAACTAAACATAAACTTTGAACACTAAACCTCATGACCAATCATATTCAGATTGATTATTGGTCTTTCTTTTGCTACTACATCCCTAAATAAGATGTATAGGTTTGATGGACCACAAATAGAACTTGGTTTCTTACATTACTACAAGACTATTACTGCCTAACAACATCGTATTTCGTACTCACATTTATTATTGGTCTTTCTTTAGATACTAAATCCCTTATAGGAAAAACATAGGTCAGGGCTGAGCAACACCCCAGGTGTTAACGTAATAAAAATAAAAGTACACACAAGAAGATATAAACCTTACCCCATTCCATAAACCCTAAACCTTGACCCATAAACATTGAACCCTAAACCTTATGGCACAAACCCTAATCCCTAAACCTTAAGCTTTAATCCTTGACATAAACCCTAAATCCTAAGCCTTAGGATCATTCATATTCATATGGATTATTTGCCTTTATTTTGCTACATAATCCCTATATAAGACATATAGGTTTGACAAACAACTAATGGAACTTGGTTTTTTACATTAATACAAGAGTACTACCTCCAAACAATAATATAATTCATACGCGTACGTATTATTGGCTTTCTTTAGATATTGAATCCCTAAATAAGAAATACATATGTTAGGGGCTAAGTAAAACCCCAAGGTCTTAACTTAAATAATAGAAACAAAAGTAAACAAAAGCTTACCCTAAACCATAAATCTTTTATATTAAACCATATATCTTATACCCTAAACACTAGATGTAAACCCTAATCCCTAAACTTTAGGACCAATCATACTTGGATGATTTATTGGTCTTTTCCTTAATACTAAATCCCTAAATAAGACATATAGGTTGGGCAAACAACTATTAGATATTTGTTTCGTACAATACTACAAGAGTATTACCTACTAACAACAATGTAGTCTATGATCAAATGTATTATTGGTCTTTTTTTAGATATACTAAATCCCTAATTAAGAAATGCGTAGGTTAGAGGTTGAGCAACATCCCCAGGTATTAACATAAATAATAAAAATGAAAGTACATGGAAGAGAATATAAAAAATACCCTAAACCGTAAACACTGAACCCTAACCCTAAGCCCTAAACCTAATGGCATAAACCCAAAACCCTAACCCTTGAAATAAACATAAGCCCTAACCCTAAAAATTACGATCAATAAAACTGAGATGGATTATTGGTCTTTCTTTTTCTACTAAATCCCTAAATAAGACTTGTGTAATACCCCCAAGCTTTCAAAGAACTTAAAAATGCAGAACTCACCTGAAGACAGTGACCTACGGAGGCCACCTATGGGTCGTAAAGGGATTGACGGGCCGTAGGTGGGGACCGTCAATGGCACTGTGAACCTTCAGGATTTCCAAGTTTCTGAACTTTGACCAACAGAATAGCAGGATGGTTCGTAGTCAAGTTGACAGGCCGTAAATGGGTTCCGTAGATCCCTTCCAGACATAGCAAAATTTTCAGCCCAAAATGAACTCTCTGAATCAATTGAAAAAACAAAAGGAAGGTCCGTCAATTGATGTACGGACCGTAGGTCTCCTCCGTCGATTGGCTCCGACAATTTTAATTAAGGGCATTTTGGTCATTTCCCTAATTGTTTACCTAATAAGTTAAGTCTGTTATACCCTTAATCTATGACCTATAAATACATTCTAAGACTAATTCCTCTCATTCCTAAACTATCCTCTCTCAAATATTTCTCTCTCTAAAAGAAACTCTCTCTAACTTCAAGGAAGAAGAAGAAGAAGATAGGATCTTCCATTGAAGACCTTCAATCTTCACCAAATTCTTTTGGGTTTCTTTGAGGTATGATAGTGTTCACCATTAGGAGTCCTTTCCTCCAATGGGTCGTCCCTCTCTTTCATGATTTTCAAAGGTTTACTCTGACCCAATTGACTTAGGGTTTTGATTAATCATTGTGAGTTCTTCAATTACAATTTAGATTGTTGATTTTATGATTTGTAGTTCACGATCGAGCATGATAAAGTAACATAGTGCACAAATTAGTGTGAATTACATGATTTGATGTAAAGATTGTATGAATCCCCATGATCCCAAGCTAATACTCTCCAATTTTATATTCTATGCTTGATTGTTGGGTTGAGCTATGAATTGATGAAGTTTATGACGTCTTTACGAAACTAAGTATGAATTATGAATGAATTGAGGATAGTCCTATAAATTTAGCATGATCAAGCCAAAAGCATGATTTTCCTCTATTATGTGAGTTCCTTCAAGTATTGGTAAATTGTCTTAATTATGGCCTTCTAAGCATGAGCTTGCATTAATTTGCATGATGTGAGTTTAACTTGCATGAACCCATTTGAACTCTATGATCTATGAAGTATAAGCATGATGACCCAAGTAAAGATAAAGCTAATGAACTTATGCATGACTCATATGAAGTTAATAATGAATTAAGTGTGCTTTGATAGTGAAGTACCAAAGTTATGATATGATGATGCTTATGGTTGAGTTGTGAAAGGTTTTCTCTCATAATACTCCCAATATGACTTAAAAGAACAAGAGGCGATTACCCATGTTCTTAAGGAGATATTCTAATGACTTGAGCTTGGACAAGGTCCATGGAAGATGAAACGTCTATAAACATGATTTTAGCTTGGATAGGTGACCCTAGTTCTTCCTCTCCATGTAAAATGATATGAATATATTAATGACTAATCCATGGGAATTATTCTTAGCAGCGAGTGGATATTGAGATGGAAGCCCTCCAGTTAGTAGAGGTCGGGTCTTCTAGTGAAATCTCTCCCGTTAGTAGAGGCCTGGTTTTCTAGATGGAGCTCTCCCGTTAGTAGAGGCCTGGTTTTCTAGATGGAGCTCTCCCGTTAGTTGAGGCTGAGTCACCAAAAGAAATCTCTATCCCATAAACTATGTTGCCACCATAGAATGTTGTCTCTAAGTAGACATTAGCTAGTGGATCCACATAAGCTAAGAAGTTCATGGTCTTACCTTGGCAAGTAGGACAACTCCTTTCGGTGTGCGGTATACACCATTTTCCGTGTTGAGAGCTCACTTGGTCTTACATGTCGGTTATGGCTTTTCCCCATAAGTTAATGAACAAGTGTTCTCATGATGAATTAAAGAAAAGAAAGGAAGATGATTTAGCTTGCTTTGGCCTTGATATATGCTTTATGACTCATGTTCCTCATGTTATAAGTTTTGCCATTGCATGTCGTGATTATATTTTTACTCTAGCATGATTTATGTGTTCATGTGCATAGCTATATCAATTAGTATATAATTGTGCTAACGCATACTTTTGCCTACATTATCTTCTTTGGTGTAGGACGTGGTGATTAACCTTCCACTCGTAGCTAGAGTTTGATTAGAGAGTTTATAGAAGACTTAGTGAGTCCTCATCCATCCGAGGACATAGTTTAGCTCTTATTTCTTTTTAGTGTATTTCCTTTCAGTTTTGAATTGTGTTGGGTTACGTCCGAAACCTTGTTCTTTATATTAGATTGGCTTTGAGACATGAGATGTAGACTTCCACTGTTTCTTTTAAAAGCTTTGATATGAACTTTTATTCTCTATTATCTTGTATGTAATGTATGCTAAGTGGCTTGTATGAGGCCTCTCTGGGTCTTTTATGCCATGTCATATCTAGGGGGTACCTTGAGTTGTGACAAACTTGGTATTCAGAGCATAAGGTTTTAGAAAGATCTTATGATGTCTCATAAGCCGCGTCAAGTAGAGTCTTGTTCATGAGTGTGGAGTGCACCACATTTATGAATGAGAGGCTATAAGACGTTTAAGAAACTCTACTTCTTTCATTACTCTTAAGTCGGGCCATAGAGTTTAACTCTATATATCTCTCTCCGAATCCCTGTCCTACGCGTTTCATGATATGGCGACCCGAAGAGCTTATGCTAGAGTAAAATATAATTATGAATGTGGAACAAGAAGCTCCTCCTCAAGCACCTCAAGTTCTGGCCGACCCTTTGGTAGAACAAGTTACTAATAATAAGTTTAGGGCTTCTTTCCAAGTGTTGGCTCATGCCGTGACAGCTCAAGCCAATAGAGAGGTAGTGGCTTCCGTGAACCCAAATGTTGGTACGACGGCATCAAGAGTGAGGGACTATACGAGGATGAATCCTCCAGAATTCCATGGCTCTATAAGATCCTCAAGAATTGATTAATGAAGTATACAAGGTGTTGATGATTATGGGAGTGACACCGGAAGAGAAAGCGGAGTTGGCTGCTTATCAACTCAAGGGTATTGTCCAAATTTGGTTCAATCAATTGAAGAGTGAGAGGACGGTCAATGAGGGTTCTCTTGATTAGGAGAAATTCAAGGTCGCTTTGCTTGATAGTTCCTTTCCCCTTGAAATGAGGGAGGCAAAGGTGCTTGAGTTTATCAACCTTCGACAAGGAAATATGAGTTTGAAAAACTATGCTTTGAAGTTCACACAAATGTCCCGATATTCTCCTTCCATCATTGCCAATCCAAGGGCAAGGATGAGTAAGTTTGTTTCAGGCGTGTCCGAAAATGTTGGTTAAAGAATGCCGCACCGCTATGCTTGTTAATGATATGGACATCTCTCATCTCATGGTGTATGCCCAAAGAATAGAGGAAGAAAAGCGTAAGGAAAGGTCTAGAGAGACCAAGAGGGCTAGGACCGGAGATGGTAACTTTTCGCATGCAAGGTCTGATGGACATGGTCGTCCTAGATGTCAGAAAAGGTTCTTCGGGCAAGGCTCATCCAATGCTCCTACGAAGTTTAACAATGATAGGGTGTCTAACCCCAAGTCTCAAGGAGGGAATAATGGTAGTTCTTTATTGGCTCCTAGTGCCAAGTATAGGAAAAAGAATGAGGGTAGATGTTTAGCCGGTACGGATGGTTGTTATAGTTTTTGAAAGAGTGGTCACAAGATGAGGGATTGTCTATCTCGCACGGCCAAGGAAAGGGAGAATAAACAAGCTCCACCTAGATGATAGGGTTCAAATGCTCAAAAGTAAAACCGGTTTTATGCACTTTTGGCTCGTCATGAGCAAGAGAGCTCTCTCGATATGGTTACTGGTATTTTGAATGTTTTCCACTTTGATGTTTACGCATTGCTTGATCCCGGTGCTGCCTTTTCTTTTGTGATGCCATATGTGGCTATGCGGTTTCACGTTGTTCCAGATATATTGCTAGATCCTTTTCGTGTTTCTACTCAGATTGGAGAATCTATCTTAGCTAAGAGGGTCTATAGAAATTGCCCTGTTTTCCTATCCCATAGGGTCACTCATGTTGATCTTGTAGAGCTTGATATGGTAGATTTCGATGTAATTCTTGGGATGGATTGGTTGCATGCTTGCTATGCCGTTATTGATTGTAGGACCCGAATGGTCAAATTTAAATTCCTGAATGAGCCTATCCTAGAGTGGAAGGGGGGAAATTCCTTGTTTAGAGGTCAATCTGTTTCTTATCTAAAAATTAGAAAGATGATCTCTAAGGGTTGCATTTACCATCTTGTTAGGGTGAGGGATGCAGATTTCGAAACCTACTCTTGAGTCGATTCCCGTTGTTAATAAGTTTTTTGAAGTGTTTCCCGATGATTTACCCGGTATTTCTCCCAAAAGCGAAATACACTTCGGTATTGACCTTCTTCTGGATATGCAACCTATATCTATTCCTCCCTATAGAATGGCTCCGGCGGAACTTAAGGAACTAAAAGAGCAGTTGAAAGACTTTTTAGAGAAGGATTTCATCCGGCCAAGTATTTCTGTATGGGGTGCTCCAGTCTTTTTTGTAAGGATGAAAGATGGTTCACTGCGTATGTGTATCGACCATCACCAATTGAACAAGGTTACCATTAAGAATAAGTACCCTCTACCAAGGATACATGACTTGTTTCATCAACTTCAAGGGGCTAGTTATTTCTCTATGATCGACCTTCGTTCGGGGTATCACCAATTAATGGTGAAAGAGGATGATATTCTGAAAATGGCTTTCCGGACTAGGTATGGTCACTACGAGTTCTTGGTAATATCATTTGGATTGACAAATGCTCCGGCCCGCATTTATGGAGTTGATGAATAGAGTGTTTAAGCAATATGTTGACATGCTTGTGATTGTGTTTATTGATGACATTTTGATCTACTCAAAGAATGAGGGTGAACATGTTAATCATTTGAGGATTGTGTTGTAAGTCCTCAAGGACTAACAACTCTTTGCGAAGTTTAGTAAATGTGAGTTTTGGTTAAGATCCATGGCTTTTCTTTGTCACATTTTTTCCGGTAAGGGCATTGATGTAGATCCTAAGAAGATGGAAGCGGTTAAGAATTGTCCTAGACCTTTATCACCTTCGGATATCCGTAGTTTCTTGGGCTTAGCCGGTTATTAGAGGAGTTTTGTTGAAGGGTTTTCATCTATTTCTTCTCCATTGAGGGCTTTGACTCAAAAGAAGGTTAAATTCGTATGGTCCGAGGCATGTGAGAAGAGTTTCCAAGAATTGAAAGATTGACTTACTTCGGCTCTGATATTGACTCTACCGAAAGGATCCGATGGTTTTGTGGTTTATTGGGATGCCTCGAGAATTGGGATAGGATGTGTTCTTATGCCTAATGGGAAAGTCATTGCTTATGCTTCAAGGAAACTTAAGGTGTACGAAAAGAACTATCCTAGTCATGACTTTGAATTAGCGGCGGTTTTGTTTGCTTTGAAAATATGGTGACATAATTTATATAGGGTAAATGTAGATGTCTTCACCGACCATAAGAGTTTGCAATATGTGCTTAAAAAGAAAGATTTGAATCTCCGCCAGAGAAGGTGGCTTGAGTAGTTAAAAGACTCTGATATGAGTGTTCTCTACACCCTGGTAAGGCTAACGTGGGGGCGGATGCACTTAGTCGATTATCTATGGGTAGTGTTGCTCATGTTGAGGATGGTAAAAAAGAGTTGGTTCGCGATGTCCATAGATTGGCTCGATTGGGTGTTAGATTGGTTGATTCTACTAAAGGCGGTGTTACGGTTCACAATGGTTCCGAATCCTCTATTGTGCATGATTCGAAGGCTAAACAAGATCTTGATCCTAACTTGGTAGAATTAAAGGAAGTGGTTCTAAAGAAGTCCATTGAAGCTTTCTCCCAAGGGGGAGATAGTGTGCTTCGATATAAAGGTCGTTGTGTGTTCCCAATGTAGAGGGCTTAAGAGAGCAAATTTAATCGGAAGCCCATAGTTCTCAATATTCCATCCACCCAGGAGCTACCAAAATGTACCATGATTTGCGGAAAATTTATTGGTGGAACGAAATGAAGAAAGATATTGCGGAATTTGTGGCTAAGTGTCCTAATTGTCAACAAGTAAAAGTGGAGCATCAAAGGCTGGGAGGTTTTACCCAAGACATTAGTATTCCTACTTGGAAGTGGGAAGATGTGAATATGGATTTTATTGTGGATTTGCCTTGCATGACACGGCAATTTTATTCGATTTGGGTTGTTGTTGATAGAATGACAAACTCAGCCCATTTAATTCCTATCAAGACTTCCTATTCGGCGGAGGATTATGCTAAGTTGTATTTGGGGGAGATGGTTAGGCTGCATGTAGTACCTTTATCCATTATCTCCGATCGTGGTGCACAATTTATTTCTCAATTTTGGAAGTCGTTCCAAAAATCTCTTGGTACTCGTGTTAGGCTTAGTACGGCCTTTCATCCCCAAACCAATAGGCAAGCGGAACGTATTATTCAGACTTTGGAGGATATGTTGAGAGTTTGTGTAATTGATTTCAAGGGTACTTGGGATGATCACTTGCCTTTGATTTAGTTTGCTTATAATAATAGCTACCATTCTAGCATTGGTATGGCTCCATTTGAGGCTCTCTATGGTATGAGGTGTAGATCTTCTGTAGGTTGGTTTGAAGTTGGTGAAGTTGCTTTGATAGGCCCAGAGTTGATACATGAGGCTATGGGGAAAGTTCAACTTCTTAGGGGAAGGTTGAAAACGGCCTAAAGTGGACAAAAGTCCTATGCTGATGTTAGAAGAAGATAATTAGAGTTCGATGTTGATTATTGGGTTTACTTGAAAATTGCACCCATTAAAGGTGTAATGATATTTGGGTAGAAAGGGAAGCTTAGTCCCCGTTATGTAGGCCCATATCAGATTTTGAGACGTGTTGGTAAGGTTGCTTATGAGCTTGACTTGCCTAATGATTTAGCATTGGTGCATCCGGTTTTCCATTTTTCCTTGTTGAAGAAGTGTGTTGGTGATCCAACCTCTATAGTGCCATTAGAAAATCTTGGCATAAAGGGTAGTCTTTCCTATGAAGAAGTTCCGGTTTAGATTTTAGACCGGCAGGTCCGGAAGTTATGGAATAAAGAAGTTGCTTACGTAAAAGTTCTATGGAGGAATCAATTAGTTGAGGGTGCTACTTGGGAGGCCGAGGGCGATATGATGTCCCGATATCCTCATCTTTTTCCTTCCGATCCTACTCTAACTTGAGGTATCTAGATACCCATGGTTTATTCTTTTGGTCTCATGTGTCATAGTAAATTTCCATGATTCCTTGATTATGCATGTTCATGAAGAGTCTTATATGATTATGTGCATTTGAGTATGAGTTGCATAAAGTCTTCATGATATGATCTGTTGATCATGCTTTATCTTGGAGTTGATGTTTCCTCCTCGGATATGTGCACTTATGTGATTGCATGCTAGGTTGGGTTGTTAGTTCGTGTTTATTACCCTTCTCATGATCTCTTGATTCTCATTCGAGGAAAAATATTCCCAATGGGGATATATTGTAATACCCCAAGCTTTCAAAGAACTTAAAAATGCAGAACTCACCTGAAGACAGTGACCTACGGAGGCCACCTACGGGCCGTAAAGGGATTGATGGGCCGTAGGTGGGGACTGTCAATGGCACTGTTAACTTTTAGGATTTTCAAGTTTCTGGAATTTGACCTACGAAATAGCAGGACGGTTCGTAGTTCAGTTGACGGGCTATAGATGGGTTCCCTCGATGCCTTCCAGACTTAGCCTAATTTTCAGCCCAAAATGAACTCTCTGAATCAATTGACGCAAGAACAGGACGACGTCAATTGATGTACGGACCGTAGGTCCCCTCCATTGATTGGCCCCGACAGTTTTAATTAAGGGTTTTTTGGTCTTTTCCCTAATTGTTTACCTAATATGCTAAGTCGGTTCTGCTCTTTATCTAAGACCTACAAATACTTTGTAAGCCTAATTCCTCTAATTCTAATTCATTCCTAAACTCTCCTCTCTCAAATATTTCTCATTCTAAAAAAAATTCTCTCAAGCTTCAAGGAAGAAGAAGAAGCTAGTATCCTCCATTGAAGATATTCAATCTTCACCAAATTCTTGAGGGTTTCTTTGAGGTATGATAGTGTTCACAATTAGGAGTCCTTTCCTCCCATGGGTCCTCCCTCTCCTTCATGATTTTCAAAGGTTTACTCTGACCCAATTGAATTAGGGGTTTGGTCAATCATTGTGGGTTCTTCAATTATGATTTCAATTGTTGATTTTATGATTTGTAGTGCACGATCTAGCATGATAAAGTAACTTAGTGGATTAATTAGCGTGAATTACATGATTTGATATAAAAATTGTATGAATCCCCATGATCCCAAGCTAATTCTCCCCAATTTGATAATATATGCTTTAATTGTTGGGTTGAGCTATGAATTGATGAACTTTATGACGTCTCTATGAAACTAAGGATGAATTATGAATGACTTGAGGATAGTCCTATGAATTTAGCATGATCAAGTCAAAAGCATGATTTTCCTCTATTATGTGTGTTCCTTCAAGTATAGGTAAATTGTCTTAATTAGGGCTTTCTAAGCATGAGCTTGCATTAATTTGCATGATATGAGTTGAACTTGCATGAACCCATATGAACTCTATGATCTATGAAGTATGAGCACGATGACCTAAGTAAAGATAAAGCTAATGAGCTTATGCATGTCTCATATGAAGTTAATAATGAATTAAGGGTGCTTTGAGAGTGAAGTAACAAAGTTATGATATGATGATGCTATGGTTGAGTTGTGAAAGGTTTTCTCTCATAATACTACCAATATGACTTAAAAGAACAAGAGGCGATTACCCATGTTCTTAAAGTACTATTCTATTGACATAAGCTTGGACAAGGTCCATGGAAGATGAAACGTCTATAAACATAATTTTAGCTTGGATTGGTAACCCTAGTTGTACCTCTCCATGTATAATAATATGAATATGTTAATGACTAATCCGTGAGAATTATGCTTAGCACCGAGTGGATATTGAGATGGAAACCCTCCCGTTAGTAGAGGCCGGGCTTTCTAGTGAAAGTTCTCCAGTTAGTAGAGGCCGGGTTTTCTAGATGGAGCTCTCCCGTTAGTTGAGGCCGAGTCTCCAAAAGTAATCTCTATCCGAAAAACTATGTTGCCACCACAGGATGTTGTCTCTTAGTAGACATTAGCTAGTAAATCCACATAAGCTAAGAAGTTCATGATCTTACCTTGTCATGTAGGACACCTCCTTTGGGCGTGGGGTAGACACCAGATTCGATGTTGATAGCTCACATGGTCTTTCATGTCGGTTAATGTTTTCCCCATAAGCTAATGAACAAGTGTTCTCATGATGAAGTAATGTAAAGAAAGGAAGATGATTTAGCTTGCCTTGGCCTTGATATATGCTTTATGTTTCATGTTTATCATGTTTTATGTTTTGCCGTTGCATGTCATGATTATATTTACTCTAGCATGATTTATGTGTTCAATTGCATTGCTATCATACTTAGTACTTAAATTTGCTAACGCATACATTTGCCTACATTAATTTTTTTGTTATAGGACGTGGCGATTTACCTTCCACTCCTTGCTAGAGTGTGATTAGAGAGTTGATAGAAGACTTCGTGAGTCCTCATCCATCCGAGGACATAGCGTAGCTCTTATTTCTTTTTCATTTATTTCCTTTTAGTTTTGAATTGTGTTGGGTTACGTCCCAAACCTTGTTCTTTATATTTGATTGGCTTTGAGACACGAGATGTAGACTTCTATTGTTTCTTTTAAAATCTTGGATATGAAATTTTCTTTTGAACTTTTATTCTCTATTATCTTGTATGTAATGTATGCTAAGTGGCTTGTATGAGACCTCTCGGGGTCTTTTACGCCATGTCACATCTAGGGGGTACCTTGGGTCGTGACAACGTATAGCTTTGATGGATCACTAATAGAACTTTATTTCTTACATTAATGATAACGCTCAATTGTCCTCTTTAAAACTATTGAAAAGGAACATCGATCGTTGTTAATAAAATCCTAACAAAGAGTCGTGGTCGAATCATATAGGGAACGGTATATCATAGAGAATTCTTAACAAGAAATTTTGATTGGAAAATTGTTCATTTGTAATTGTACGAACAAGTGGGTGGTCGATACTACCAATTTAATAAAAAGCTTTTGTTATCAATTATCACTATAAAACTATAATTTCAATGAATTAACAAGAATTCTAAGGGTGAGGAGATTTGAAATCGATGTCAACTAGGAGTGATTGTGCTGCTCTATAGTGATGAACATTCATGAATAGGCTAGGTCATCTTCAATGACGCTAATCATCTTTCGATATCAAAGCATCTATGCATAGAATCTCCTTTCGGTCTCATTTATTTGCCCTTCTAAACAACCCAATACCTTACTATATTTTCTTTTTCGATGCAGAAATAGGGAAAATAGATCCGACCAATAATCTTTATTTTCAAGCAAGTTATAAAAATCAAACCTAAGTTGCTAGTGTTTGACTAATTACACACTCAAACCAATCTCTTTCGAGCATCGACTAGAGGACGGAAGTAGAAATTAAGTTTTCAACCTTAACCCATAAATATTAGCAAAAATTCATGTATGATCAGGAGCAAAACTGAGCATAGCACAAAATCCACTACATAAAATCAACATCCAACCCCATAATTGCACCTCTAGATCTTAAATTTTTAGCCGCCCATCACAGAAAGTAAGGAAAATATACCTTCCATGAAAGCGACCATTGGAAACACGAAGTCAAGAAATCACAAGCAAACCCACTTAGTATTCAACTTCAATTTATAAAATTCAAGAATAAAGTTGAGAAAACCCCAAAAGGTAGATAGTGTTCTTCTCAAAGTAAAGTATTTCTCTCTCTACCAAAAGATTCAAACTCAAAAAGTGATCTCCATAAACACTCTCTAATTCCTTCTTTTCTCTCACAATTAGGCTATTTATAGTTTCCCAATATTTGGCCCCAAAACTGAATGCTCATCTAATTCAGCGACGTTAGTCATGCTCACCGAGATCGTTCGGTGAATGGTCTCTGATGCTTCAGCTTGCCTTTTCATGCTCTACACTTTAGGTGATTGAACCTCAGTCAATGAACTTATTTGAGTCTACTTTCACATTCGGAGAATCATCCAGTACCACCTAGGTTTGCCTTTCAAGCAATCAAATTTTCTCCTTGCATTGTCATTTTAGGCGATGATAAGCAAGGTCACCTTTTGATTCAGTCAATCACCTTTTCAGTTGGAGTTCACCGACCTATCTCGCTAGATCCAAGTGTTGTGCACTGTCTATTTAAGCGAGGTCATGCTCAGTAGGCGATTCATATTTCTTGTATGATGATAATCAATGTACAGTCTGCACTTCTTTTTGTATTTTTGGCCATTTTTTCAAGCATTCATCCTTGCCTTGGTCATTAGCCTCCATAGCTGCAAATCACAAAAATATCATCAGAACAGGAAAAAATTAGGCATTGAGGACACTAATTATTGAGCAAAATAGGCCTCAAATGTGTGCAAATTGACCACTCATTTACACTCCCAACATAAACTTTTGCTTGTCCTAAAGTAAATCAAGAACACAATTAGCTCAATAAGGGTGTCTGTAATAGTACACAATAAGAGATAACATGAAAGTACCATTACAAGACTACTCTCAATAACATGCTACACTTAATCATGATCACAAAGTTTCAAATGATGACTAGACAGTTTTAACACAAGCTCAAGCTCACTTTAGCTTCTTTCCTAATGCAAAACCATCTTTCAACAAATGCATTAAAGTGCCCTCACATCAAGAATGATTCCATTCTCTCACAAAGCAAATCAACAAATGAATAAGGAATCAATGAAACTCTCACTCACTCAAAAAAGAAATACATGCAAGCTTTGTCCCATAGGTTTGCCCATATTTTTCAATGATCACACAACCTAGTTAATGCAAGATCTCAAGGGTTTTTTAGGCTTGAAATGGGGCTGAGGGTTAAGATATGGTAAATTTGGATTTGTGAATCTCATCTCATCTTTATTTTCCCTTCCCTTGGTTTTCATTGCTCCTTTCTTTCCAAACCCCTATCTTAAGCTTTTGAACTAAGTTGGCTATTCAAATATAACAATGCTTCAAAAACGATATTAGGTGAGAAGGTAGGGACAATTTAGCTAAAGAGGTTTACTTTTTGTTTTACAACCAAATGGGTTAGGCTCAAATGGTGCCAATATGGATGCACCCCTCACAAGGTTGTCGCAAAAGATTATGGAAATTTGGGTTCCCTCTTTGAATTGTTTCCCAAGATCACGCCTCACATTCACCAAGATTTAAACAATTGAACTAGGAAGGTAAATTCTAGGACTCCACACACATGCTTTCAAGTAAGATCTCACCACACATGACATTTCAAAAAACATTAATTTAACACAGCCGAAAAAGATCAAAAGCGTACGTGAGATGGTCATTGCAAGGGTATATCAAAATACAGCTAGTCAACAAAAGAATCAAAACGATTGCCCAAAAAAGCAACCACATCGATTTCATTCTTTCAACACCAACACTAAACACAAAGCTCATCATGAGTACTATTCAAAACATTGATATTGAATATAATTGATCCTTGAATCATTATCAATTCAAATTTCAAGCATTTCACGATTTTCAAAACTCCTGGGGATTCCCAAATTGAGAGAAAAAAAAGACAAAAATCGATACACTTAACCAACTAAACCTCTATAATATAGCAAAAAGAAAACTAATACAATCATCCAAAACTACAAGTAATAGAATACAAGAAAAAAGGTGAATATTTGCTCAAAGGCCCTCACCCCACCAAAAAGTAATAAGCAATGTCCTCAATGCGATCAAACTAAAGTACTGGAGGGTGAGATAGAAGGGTCCCCCTAACAGGCTATGCTTGAGGAGCACTATCATTTGGAGTCTCCAGAAAGAAAGCATCATCTGAGGCATCAATGTCCGGCAATAGGATAACGGGAGGCAGTAGTGAAAATTCAGCTGGGGCATCAGTGCCCGTCTCCACATTAAGATGAATGGTGGATTCTGAAGAGATTCTATTAGTACCAACCGTTGAAGTCTCCCGTAGGGATCTCTCTTGGATCACCTAAATAATTGCCTCATTTATCTCATGTAGATCCGTGAGAGTTAGTGCAAACCCTTGCTCTTCGTCCTCACACCTCAGCTTCTCATCATCAGTGTTCTTTACTAAATCATCAACGGTTCCCTCAACATCCACATCAGATAGATTAGAACCATAGCTATCTCAGGTTGTACACAAGAAGTCGGCTCACTACTAGGCAACACTGGTGCATCAGATTCTAGTGCATATGCTAGGGGTACATCACCCTAAAGCATGGAGATGTTGATTGACTACAACTGAGTAACCTTTGCTCGCAAAGAAGCGAGCTCACCCCTCATGATGTTTGGTGCACTAACACTAACTGTGGCCTTCTCCTAGGCCTCTAATCTAGTAGTGAGGTTTTGATACCTCACAACATGGCCCGCTATCAACCCGTAAAACCTAGCCACCCTGTCCCTGAAAGGAGCCAACGTTCTCTCAATAGCCCGGTCAATGATCTCGCACAAGTCCATCTAAACCCGTGTGGCTCTAACATCCACCAATCAAGCAAGGTTGCCGATCTAATAAATCATCGCTTGGGTCAAGGGGGGACAAGTGATAGTACTGGGGGTAGGTGTAACAACATCAGTAGGTATAGTAGTAGAAGGGGCATAAGGCAAAGTAGAAGCAGATGATATACTTGCCTGCTCCACAGAAGAAGCAGGTGTGATGGCCTCAGGTGCTAGTAAAGCAGGATCAAACTATGGGCGTCGTGTCAGGTTGTAACAGCTTGCTATGTGCCGTATCATCCCGTAATCACTCAGCCTCAACCCTCCTAATATCACTGTAAGAGGTTGGGGTGATCCTCACATATGTAGTTGCCCTAAGGGGACTCTTGCCATCTCGCACCACTCTGTATATAAAATTGAAATGGGAGAGGGGTCTAGACTTGTAACACCTCATATTTTAAAAGAAGGAAATTGTAGGTTTTCAGAACTGGTTCCATTATTAACAAAAGCCATCTACAAACCATAGATGGACTTATGGGCCATAGGTGGTAACTGTAGATGGCAATGTAAACTTTTTCAAAACGTCAAGTTTTTTAATCCCAATGACGGTTCACTAGGATTGCCCGTCATTCCATGAACGTGTCGTAGATAGGTCTCGTAGGTCGCTCTCACACTTAGTGAAATTTTGAGGATCAAGGTTGGGATCTACAATTGGTATGTATGGCCCATAAGTTGACCAAAGGACAATACATGGCAACCGTCTTTGGAAACCCCAAATTTAGAGTTTCTAAATCCCACCATAGGATGATTGTCTTAGATAAATATTAGCTAGTGGATCCACCTAAGCTAGAGACTATGGTTCTTACCTTGGCAAATAAGGACACCTCTTTTCGGTGTGGGGTAGACACTGGATTCAATATTATAGCTTACATGGTCTATGTAGGTTAGGGAAAATTTCCCACATGATGAACTAATGTTACTTTCACAATGGTATTTCAAGTATATGTTGCTCTATGATGATTTTCTGGCATTTACCATCACTTTTAACTCATGGTTTCTATCATGTCACCTTATGATTTAACTTTGTCATTGCATCTCATGTATAGCAACTTTTTGGCATGATTTTATATCCTCTATGCATAGTTATCATACTTGCTACATTCTTTGTACTAATGCATACTTTTGCCGACATTATCTCACAAATGTAGGATCTAGCTCATCTCCACCCACTCGTGGCTAGTTCATTGCATTCAAGATTTGAAGGCTTGGTGAGTCCTCATACTTCGAGGACAATGCCACATTTATAGTTTTATGTCATTTTACCTTTTAACTTGTACGGGTTACGTCAAAATTTCATTCTATTGATGTTTTAGATGGCTTTGAGACTTTATTAGACTTCCGCTACTTTTGTCAACTCCTTTAATATTCAAATAGTCTTCTGAACAATTATCTACTATTATCTTAAATGATGTATGCTAAGTGGCTTGTATGGGGCCTTTTGGGGTCCTATACGCCATGTCACGTCTAGAGGTACTTTTGTTCGTGACAAACTTGATATTCGGAGTGAAAGATTTTAGAAAGGTCCTAAGATGTTACATAAGCCACATTGATTAGAGTCTTGTTCATGGGTGTGAAGCGCGCCACACATATGAATGAGAGGCTATAAGGCATTTAGGAAACTCCCCTTCTTTCATTATTCTAAATTCATGTGATAGAGTTTAAATCTATATGTCTCTATCTCCTAATCCCTATCGGATGCTTTTCTTGATGTTGCCACTCGAAAGGCATATGCTAGAAGGAATGCTAGAGAGAACGTGGAATAAGAAGCTCCTCAATTTCCCATCGACCTTTTGGCCTATCAAGTGACTAATGCGGAGTTTAGGGCTACTTTTCAAGTGTTGTCCCAAGCCATGACGGATAAAACAAATAGGGAGGCTTTGTTCCCCGTGAACCTAAATGCTGGAACGGTGGAATCTAGAGTGAGGGACTTTACTAGGATGAATCCTGTAAAGTTCAATGGTTTCTAGGTTGAGAAAAATCCTCAAGAGTTCATTGATGAAGTATACAAGGTGGTAATGATCATGGGTGTGATGCCGGTGGAAAAGGCAGAAGTAGCAACTTATAAACTTAAGAGTGTGGCTCAAGGGTTGTTTTAACAATGGAAGAGTTAGAGGGTAGTTGATGAGGGTACTCTCCATTTGGAAAAGTTTATGGCTGATTTCCTTGATAGGTTCTTTTTCCTTGAGATTAGGGAAGCAAATGTGCTTGAGTTCATCAACCATCATCAAGGAAACATGAGTGTGAAGGAGTATGCTTTGAAATTCACACAATTGTCCAGGTATGCTCCCATTATGGTTGTCGATCCTAGGGCAAGGATGAGTAAGTTCATTTTTGGAGTGTCTGAAATAGTGATCAAGGATTGTCGTACCTCTGTGCTTATCCGTGATATGGGCATTTCTCGTCTAGTTGTACATGTTCAACAAATAGAAGAGGAGAAACTTACGGAAGACTTTAGGGAGGCAAAGAGGGCTAAGACAAGTTATGGTGACGTTCAAGGTCTGATAGATATGGTCAATCTAAGTTTCGACAAAGATTCTTCGGTCAAGGTTCCTCCAATGCTGCGATCCCTAGGTTCAACAAGGATAAGGTGTCTAACCCTAAGACTCAAAGAGGGATTGGTGGTTGATTTTCATCAACTACTTGATCTTAATGTTTAAATAAACATGAAGGCAAATACTTAGCCTGCACAGATGGTTTCTTTGGTTGTGGTAAGAGTAGTCATAAGATAAGGGATTGCCTGTCACTTACGGCTAAGGGAAGAGAAGCTAGATATGCTCTGCCTAGTGGTTCGGGTTTCAATGCTCCCAAGGAAAACCGGTTCTATGCACTCCAAACTCGACATGATCAAGAGTGTTCTCTTGATGTTGTTACCCATATATTAAAATTCTCCCAACTTGATATGTATGCTTTGCTTTATCGTGGTGCTACCTTACCTTTTGTGACACTATATGTGGCTATGAGGTTTGATGTTCTTCCGGATGTGTTGTTAGATTCTTTTTCTATCTCTACTCCTATTGATGAATCTATTGTGGCTAAGAGAGTCTATAAAAATTGCTCGGTCTCCTATCCCATAGAGTCACTTGTGTAGATCTTGTAGAGCTTGATATGTTGGATTTCGATGTTATTCTTTGGATGGATTGGCTACACTCGTGTTATGCTTTCATTAATTGCAGAATCCGAGTGGTCAAGTTATAATTTCAAAACAAATCCATTGTAGAGTGGAAAAGGGAAATTCTATGCTTAAGAGCCAGTTTGTTTCTTGTCTTAAAGATAAAAAGATAATTGCTAATGATTGCATATACCATCTTGTTCGGGTGAGGGATATGGACTATGAAATCCCTATCTTTGAGTCCGTCCATGTTGTTAATGAGTTTCCAGAAGTGTTTTCCGATGATTTACCCGGTGTTCCTCCCTAAAAGGAAATAGACTTCGGTATTGACCTTCTCTGAGATATGCAAACTATTTCTATTCCTTCTTATTGAATGCCTCCAGCCGAACTTATGGAATTAAAAGAGCAATTGAAGGATTTTTGGATAGGGTTTCATCCGACCGAGTATCTCTCCATGGGGTGGTCCAGTCTTTTTTGTTCGAAGAAGGATGGTTCACTTCGTATGAGTATTGTCTACCGTCTAGTGAATAAGGTTACCATTAACAATAAGCATCATCTCCAAAGGATAGATGATTTGTTTGAACAACTTCAAGGAGCAAGCTACTTCTCCAAGATTGACCTACGGTCGGGTTATCACCAATTAAGGGTGTAGGAAGATGACATTCAAAAGATGGCCTTTCACATAAGGTATGATCACTATGAAATCTTAGTAATGTTGTTTGGTTTTATAAATGCCCCGACCGTATTTTTTTATTTGATGAATCGGTTGTTTAGACAATAACTGGACATGTTTGTGATTGTGTTCATCGACGATATTTTGATTTACTCAAGGAGTGAGGATGAGCATCCCAATCATTTAAGGATTGTGCTACAAGTCCTAAAAGACCAACAACTCTTTGCTAATTTTAGTAAATGTGTGTTTATGTTGAGATCCGTGGCTTTTCTTGGTCACATTGTTTTCGGTAAGGGTGTTGAGGTAGATTCTAAGAAGACGGATGTGGTTAAGAGTTGGCCTAGACCTCACTCCCCTTCAGATATTCAAAGTTTATTGGGTTTTGCTGGTTACTGTAGAAGGTTTTTTGAAGGGTTCTCTTTGATTGCCTCTCCATTGAGGGCTTAGACACAAAAAAAAGTTAGGTTTCTATGGACTGAAGCATGTGAGAAGAGTTTGAAAGAATTGAAAGATAAGCTTACCTCCGCTCTGATATTGACTTTATCAGAAGGGTCCGATGGATTTGTGGTTTATTGTGATGCCTCAAGGGTTAGGCTAGGATGTGTTCTTATGCAAAATGGGAAAGTGATTGCGTATGCTTCAAGGAAACTAAAGATTCATGATAGGAACTATCCTACCAATAACTTAGAACTAGCGGAGGTTGTATTTGCTCTAAAGATTTGGAGGCATTACTTGTATGGAGTAAATGTTGATGTCATCACCGACCACAAGAGTTTACAATATGTGTTCAAGCAAAAGGATCTGAATCTTCACCAAACAAGGTGGTTGGAGTTACTAAAGGACTATGAGATGAGTGTCCTCTATCACCCCAATAAATCGAATGTGGTGGCGGATGGCCTTAGTCGGTTATCCTTGGGTAGTGTTGCTCATGTTGAGGATAATAAGAAAGAATTAGTTAGAGATCGTAGATTTTCCCGATTGGGTGTTTGGTTGGTCGATTCTAATGAGGGTGGCGTTGTTTTTCTTAATTGTTAAGAAATGTCCTTTGTGTCGAATGTGAAAGCAAAGCAAGGTCTTGATGTAATCTTGATGGAGTTGAAGGAAGTGGGGCTTAAAAAGTCCATTGAGGCTTTATCCTAAGGGAGAGATGTTGTACTCCGATATCAAGGTCATTGGTGTGTTCCCAACGTTGATAGTTTAAAGGAGCAGATTTTATCAAAACCCCATAGTTCTTGATATTCCCTTCACCCGGGAGCCACCAAGATATACTGTGACTTGTGTGAGGTCTATTGGTAGAATGGGATGAAAAAAGATATTATGGAATTTATGGCTAAGTGTCCTAATTGTCAACAAGTGAAATTTTAGCACCAAAAGCCGAGAGGTTTGTCACAAGATATTAGTATTCCTACTTGGAAGTGGGAAGATTTGAATATGGACTTCAATGTTGGTTTACCATGCACCCGGTGATAACATGACTTAATTTGGGTTATTGTGGATCGCATGACGCAATTAGCTCATTTTATTCCCGTTAAGGTTTCTTATTCGACAGAGAACTATGCTAAATGGTTCCTAAGGGAGATGGTTTGGTTCCATGGACTACCCCAATCCATTATATCCAATCGTGGTACCCAATTCACTTCTCAATTTTTGAAATATTTCTAAAAAGGCCTTAGTACCCGTGTTAAGCTTAGCACGGCCTTTGATCCTCAAACTGATAGGCAAGCAGAGCATACTATTGAAACACTTGAAGATATATTGAGAGCTTGTGTAATCAACTTCAAGGGTAATTGGGATGATCATTTGCCTTTGATTGAGTTTGCTTATAATAATAGCTATCATTCGAGTATTGGTATGGCTCCATTTAAGGCTCTTTAAGGTAGAAGGTGTAGATCTCATATAGTTTGGTTTGAAGTTGGCAAAGTTGCATAGATAGGTCCTGAGTTTACTCACGAGGTAATGGAGAAAGTTTAGCTTATTAAAGAAAGGTTGAGAACGTCTCAAAGTCGACAAAAGTCCTATGCTAATTATAGAAGGAGAGATCTAGAATTTGATGTTGATGATTAGGTCTACTTGAAAGTTTCACTGATGAAGGGTGTAATGAGGCTTGGAAAAAAGGAAGCTTAGTCCTCGTTATGTGAGCCCATATAAGATTTTTAGGCGTATTGGTAAAGTTTCTTATGAACTTGACTTGCCAAATGATTTAGCATCAATTCATCCAGTTTTCCATGTCTCCTTATTGAAGAAATGTATTGGTGATCCAGCATGTACAGTGTCATTGGAGAGTCTTGGTGTAAAAGAGAGTCTTTCTTACGAAGAAGTTTCGGTGGAGATTTTAGACGGATATGTTCGAAAGTTAAGAAATAAAAAGGTCGTTTCCATAAAAGTCCTTTGGAGGAATCAGTTTGTCGAGGGCTCTACTTTGGAGGCCGAGGCCGATATGATGTCCCATTATCCTCATCTCTTTCCCTCCGACCATACTCTAGCTTGAGATATTTAGTTCCTCATGGTTCACACTTTTCATCTCATTGTGTCATAGATATTCCCATGATTCTCATTCATGCATGTTCATGGAAAGCATAAAATTATTCAGAAAATGAGTTAACTTGAGTGATTTCTTCAGGTTATGCGCATTTGAGTATGAGTTGCATTTACACTTAATGAAATGATGCTTTTAACATGCTTTAGCTTGGATTTGATGTTTTCTCCTCAGATATGTGCATTTATGTGATTGCATTCATGTGGGGCTGTTAGATTTAGTTCCTACCCTTCTTATGATTTCATCGTTCCATTGGAGAATGAATGTTCCCAAGGGGGAGATATTTTAACACCTCGAATTCGAAAAGAAGAAAACTGCAAATTTTCAAAACTAGTGCCAGTACTAACGAAGGCCATCGACGGACCGTAGGTGGAAACCGGTGATGGCAAGGTAAACTCTTTTTAAAAGTCAAGTATCAGAATCCGAATGACATTTCGCTAGGATGGCTTGTCATTCCATGAACGTGTCGTAGATAAGTCTCGTAGGTCGCTCTACCACTAAGTGAAATTTTGAGGGTCAAGGTTGGGATCTACGGCTGGAATGTACTGCGCGTAACTGGACTAACGGACCGACATGGCAACTGTCATTGGAAAGCCAAAATTTAGACTTTTCGAATCCCACCTACGGTTGACCAGGACGGTCCGTAGTTTGACCTACAGACCATAGGTCTGTGTCATGCAATTATTTGAAGGGCTTTTTGGTCTTTTCCCTAAATGATTTATTTCTAAGCTAAGTCGGTTTAGTCTTAATCCTAGGCTCTATATAAGTCTTCTAAGCCTAATTCTACTTTTTTTAATCACTTTTAAAAGTTCCCCAAATCCGTCCAATTTTCCCCTAATATTTCTCTCTCGAAAAAGCTTGAAGAAGAAGAAAGAAGATTTAGGGTTATCAAGTCAAGTCAAGTCTCCTAATTTTCCCTTGATTGTGGGAATTTAGGATTTCACCTATGGAGTCATTTCCTTCTTAGGGTTCCTAAATTCCCCAATTTTCCAAGTTAGAATTCTCCAATTGATATTAGGGTTTTCTTCCATCTTATAGGTTCTTTCAAATTATGATCTAGTTGATTGATTTAAGTCTTTTTATAGATAAATTGAGTTAATTGCCTGTTTTTAAGTTGTTTCCCCATGAACCCATATGAAATCCCTGATTTCTAGACTTTGATCTTATGATAAGGTTTTGAACTATGGAAGATGAAATTATGAAGATTTGCAGGTTCTTTATGAAATTGAGATAAATGAGTTAAGGTTGCTTTGAGAGTGAAGCATCAATATTGTTGTTATTGAATGTGAAAGGATTTCTCACAAATTACTCAAAACATGAATGTGAAAGAGTTTTCTCACATAAAGGATTCTAAGGGTTGAAAGATATTCTCAACTAAACTTTGAATCAAGATTAAGGTGCTATTCTAATGAACTTTTGCTTCGATGGGCTAATTGATGTGCCTTCCATGGATGATAAGAAAAGCTATGAATTAATGACTATTCTGTGGGACATATGATTAGCACCGAGAGGATATCGATATGGATGCTCTCCCGTAGTAGAGGTCGGGTTTCTAGTAGAAATCACCTTATCCCATAAACTATGTTCCACCATAGGATGATTATCTTAGATAAACATTAGCTAGTAGATCCACCTAAGCTAAGGAATATGGTTCTTATTTTGGCAAGTAAGGACACCTCTTTTCGGTGTGGGGTAGAGACTGGATTCCATGTTACAGCTCACATGGTCTATGTTAGTTAAGACTAGTTTCCCACATAATGAACTAATGTTACTTTCACAAAGGTATTTCATGTACATGTTGTTTTAAGATGATTTTCCTGTCATTGACCATGGCTTTTAACTCATGTTTTATATCATGTCACTTGATGATTTAACTTGGTCATTGAATCTCATGTATAGCCCCTTTGTAGCATGATTTTATAACCTCTATGCACAATTATCATACTTGGTATAGTCTTTGTACTAACTCATACTCTTGCCTACATGTTCTGCAAATATATGATCTGGCTTATCTCCATCCACCCATGGCTAGTTCGTTGCGTTAAAGATTTCAAGGCTTGGTGAGTCCTCATCCTTTGAGGACAATGCCACATTTATAGTTTTATGTCATTTTACTTTTAACTTGTATGGGTTACGCCCCAATTTAATTCTATTGATATTTTAGATGGCTTTGAGACTATGTTAGACTTCCGCGACTTTTGCCAACTCTTTCGATATTTAAATAGTATTTTGAACTCTTATCTACTATTATCTTGAATGATGTATGCTAAGTTGCTTGTACGGGGCCTTTCTGGCTCCTATAGGCCATGTCATGTCTAGGGTGTACTTTAGGTCGTGACAACACTAGCCTCGCTCTCGTCCGTATCATCTCTACAACAACGAATCCCACATGAATATGCTCTCAGTCAACGATAGTGCCTATTAAGATCTCCTTTGGGATGGAGAATGACCGACTAGTTTTGTGAGGGCATAATATTACTGCTAATGAATACAAACCAGTGTTGTGTTACCACAATAAAATCCTACTTCTCAATCCAGGCACCATCAGCCAACCATTTGGGAGAAGAATCAAAAATCAAAGGGGCCAACCACCCTTTTAGAGAGTCCAAGTCCTGTCGCATCCGGAGTGAGTACTTATCAGACTGAAATGCAGGTACCTCTTGTATAGTGGTAATTTCCCCAGCATTGCATTGTACTTTCATTCCGCATACTTCCACTTCTTCAAGTTTCTTATAAACTTTACCATTCCTCTTCTTTTGTAGGGCCTATGCATATGCTGCATAGAACTCTCGCATCCAAGAAGGAATATAGGGCTTTCTTTTCTTTGTGAACCCCTCCAACTTGTAGAATTGAATGGTTTCTCAAATGGCTAGGTACTAACTCATAACTCCATCTGTTGTGATCCTACGCTCTTCCAAAAAAGTTCATTCTCGAGCAGCTTTTAGCCTATTGAGCGATCTTGGAGCAATAACCAGGAGAACTCTGGAAGTAGGTGTTTGTGCGGAGGTGGCCTATACTAGTTTAGACCGAATCTCTATACTTTTCCTTACAAACCCCTTTTGGGGTTGCACCCTCTCTTGGGTTGATTGTTATGGAGTGGTAGGTTGCTCACGACGAGGAACATTAGATTGCTCGTTTATAAAAACACGCCTATTTCTTTTTTAGAGGAGGAGGAGGAGGGGATTCTATGTTTGACTTTGTGTCTGATGTAACCACGTTCTTACCTTTTCATTTAGCCTTTACCTGTAAAAGCACACATTCAAACACAGGATTTGTGAAGGTTAGTTGAAATAAAACTCACTCCGAATCACATTCAAAGAATATCCTTAGGCTCGCCTTGCGGGAAGACGAATAGCCAAATAGGATTGGTGAGCTCGCGGAAGAAGATAATAGCAGAAATTTCTTCAATAAGGCATAAAGGGTGGAATAAATTCTCGCTCGGTGATTCACCAAATGGGTTTCGGCAGGCTAAGACATATCCACCAAAACTGACAGTGCAGTTCAAAAGAAACATGCATAAAAGGCGGTGGCCTCTCTCACTTGGTGATTCGCCAAGTGAGTTTCGGTGGTCTAAGACAAGCTCATCAAATGGAACAGTACCCAAGGTCACATATATGCTAAAGAAGGCAAGCTGGGGCTTACTTAGTGATTTGCTTAACCTCCTTGATGAGCTAAGACAATCCCTCCAAATAGGAAGTGTTCAGCCAGTGCCTAATTTTTATAGATAAACAAAACATACAAACAAAACAAGTTCCCCAACATCATTACAATCCACCTATATGCTCATCTACCCATGGGTGCTCAGACTTCCCCTAAATATTGTTATGTATTGCTTCAAATTGATGATTTGCTCTTAAGAATGTAGTCACCCTATCTATCATTAGGCAAAATCATGCAATTGGTTCAACATTGAGTTACTCAGACTTCACCCAAATCAAATCAGGCTTATACCCAACAAATATATAAGTTCAATTTCAAATTTAAACTAACACAATATAAATTAGCATTCTACAAGTACACACACGCAAATAATTTATAGTCACAGTTCAGTATGCACAACAGAAAGCTCCCGATGAAATCTAACAATCAATATCACTTAATGGCTTCCATCCCACACCCATATTCAACTTTAAAGCATGAAATTCTCAATAAAAATCAAAAACTAACCATAAAATGAAGCACAACTCGAGAAAATCAAGGAAACGGGGTTGGGTTGGCAGTGAAAGCAAGAAAACACACTCCTCGACCTGAAAATCACATACTCAAGACTCATATACACTAAAATGATGCAATGCAAGAGAATGGAGAGGAAAAGGTTTAAAAAATTAAATGTTTTTTTAAATTTGAAAAGAATGTTTGAATTTTTATATCAGGGCCATTCGGCAGTCTCAACAAATCGCCGAACGTCTTAGGCAAATCGCCAATTTGAGCTCAAGCAAGTCCTCATAATGAATTTATGTGGATCTCCTTTTGGATGTAAGACCGCCTAAATTGACAATGCACTTTTCCACATGTTCAAACTCAGAAGGCGGGCAAGAATGTGTCCGCGCAACACTTTTAGCGCATCGCCGCTAAGGTTTAGAATCGCCTAATTTTCCCTTTTTTAACTTTTCAACTTTTTCTCAGCATGTACTCACAACGCACGTTATTGAAAGCAATAAAAACTAAAGTAAAGTCTAGGGTTGCCTCCAAAGAAACGCCTTATTTAATGTCATGGCACGACATAGTTCTGAATTACTCAACATTCATTTTTGAATTTAAGATGGTGTCACGAGGCAATGTTCCCTTTTTCCTTGGGTTAAGATGAGTGGATATCTTGCACAATTGGGTCTCCAGATGCTTGATAGACACCGAATGAGAGCTCACTATCTTGGATATGGTGGCGAAGTCATTTTTCAATTCCTTCAACACTTTGTCGGACCCTTCAACCTTGTTGAAGATTCTATTAAGCATTTCTTTGGTTAGATTTCTTTCGGGCTCATTTGGATCCTTTGGTCATTGACGTTCGTGGAGAGGTACATACATGTCATTGTCAACCTCCCTATATCTCAAATTTCTAGCTCGCCAATATTTCCAACCACTATCTGTATCCTTGTTCCAACCTTGGTTCCCACCTTGTCATTGATAATTAGTGTAAGAACCCCCCATTTGGTTTCCCAAATATTGAACTTTCACATTATATAGTGCCTCAAATTAGGGATCATCCAGACATTGCACACTATTGATTCCAACCCCATTTATCGACTTAAGTCCACCTCCCATGACATAGTTTGATAATAAATCAAGTTGGGTCATCATTTTTACCATGTTTTCATCTCGTTCATTGTATTTCTCAGTTTGTTCTTTACTGATACCAACCTATAGAATAGGAACTTCATCTTCCCTAGTATGCCATACTAGGTTAACTTTAGTCATATCATCGAGTAGCAATACAACCAGATCATATGGTTGTCTCGTTAATCCTACATGGACCAAATGATCAGCCACACCTTTATTGACTGAATCAAGGCTACAATAAAAGTATTGTAGCAGCAAATTGTCTGGAACACCACATGTTGGAAATTGCAAGAGTAGTTTCTTGAACCTTAACAAAGTCTCATATATATGTTCACCTCCAATGTGCTTGAAAATTTTTATCTAGGTTCGATGTTAAACAATCTTCGAGGGTGGAAATAATCTCTCACTACTACAAAAACTGTGTTTAGTGGCAATTAAAAATTGCTTTAGTGGCAATAACAATTGCTGCTATATCCTTTACCAGCCATTTGTCTTTAGCCGGTAATGTGGGGGTCGGTAAAGCCTGTAGCGGTCATTCTTACAAAAGCTAGTAAATGGTATCATTTACTAAAAACTATTTCTTTTAATGGCAATTATTTGCAGCAATTATTTTTGTTGCTAAAGTCAATTTATAATGTATAATTATGCTCTTTTAGCATCAATTTTAATAGCCGGTAAATTTAATTAAATTGCTACTAAAAGTCAATAATTATAACATCAATTGTTTTGTGGAAATTAGAATGACTACAATATCCCTTCTTGAAACGTCGTAGTTTGCCCTTTAAGCATCAATTTTAATGGCAAGTAAATTCAACTAAATTGCCTCTAATAGTTAGTATCTTAAGCAATAATTTTTTAGTGGCAATTATAAAGGCTTCAAATGTCCTAATTTACCGCTTAAGCATCCATTTTTATGACCGCTAAATTCAATTCAATTGATACTAAAAGCCATAAGCTTCAAGGCAGCAAAGTTTTAGTAAAAGAGTGTCCTAATAGAAACAAAGTTTGTCAAATGCTGAAAAACATATTACTATTTATTCACTACATATATATATCACATTAAATCTAAAAAAATAAAAGAAAGCACTAATAAAAATTATCAATGTCAAAACTTAAGAAATAAACTTTTTGTCTGAACTAATATAACCATTCCTATCGCACGATGTCTTAAATAATCATCGCAGTTCTTCATTGTATTGAAATCTGACACATTCAAATTTTTTGAATATTAGATTGTATGATCTGAAATGATATATAAATATTTCAAAAATGAAATCTAATTAAAAAAACATCCCAAGTAGTGTGAATAATCCAACAATTACAAGCAAGAAGCATTCAGTAACAAAAAATCTTATTTGTTCATGTAGTCTCACAATTATGCTATCTTAATCCCAAGCAAAAGGCTTAGACTATAAAAGAATAACAGGGGAAACAACAAAGAAGTCATTGAGACAATCAAAGAAAGAATAAACAACAATATAACAATTACTATGTTTATTTTATTATTTACCGTTCTCACTTAAATTCTTAGTTTGAATTGAAATTCACCTTTGTTTCATTGTTTGAGTTCAAATTATTATGACTATTGATATTGGTTTAGTAGCTATAGTGATATTTGAACTTTGGTTTAATTTATATTATTTGATTCTGTAGTTTTAGGAAAAAATCATTGAGCATGGAATGGTTTGAAGTGAACTTGTAGTTGGAGAATTGGGGATGATGTCTGGAAGGTAAAGGACACAAGGTGGAGTTTGGGGAGGGTGGCATGTATACAGATATTACCCTTATTTTATGAAGGTAGAGAGGTTATTTCTGATAGACCCTCATCTTAAGTAAAAAATTTCAAAATAAGTATGAAGAGATAATTCTATTGTCGGGACTATTGTGTTTAACAACCCTAGTTTTGTCACGCTAGCCCAACCTTCAAATTGAATATTGTTAATTAGAAGCTAAGGCAAGGCAACTCCTATTTGTGTAGAATACTAGAGTAGTGCAAGGACATATTGAAAAACATGAATCAAGTGTATATGGCAACTCATGTATGTATAGAGTAGTGCATATTAACACCTCGAGATCCCCTTATGCACAGAGAAGTCAATCACCCTGCTTAGTGATTCAAATATTAATAAAATCCTAATCTATGAAATTGCAAAACAATGAAACTTAGGTATAGTGCACATATTGATATGACTTGATGATAAAAGGCAAAAGTGTTATTTAGTAAATAGAAATATTATTAGGAAAGATAGTATTCATTTACTCAATCTAATATGTGATCATAGGGAAAAAGCCATGTCAAACATCTACTAAAATTACCATTTATATGGAATAATGAAATTTGCCTCCAATAAATTTTTACTATTAAAAAAGAGAAGAATCTCATTTTTTCCACTTTAGATAAGCATACCTGCTTCAATAGCTTAATTATAATACCACACAATCTATGTGAAATGACTAACATTCTATTTGATTAATAGACTGTTGGTAAGTGGCCATGCAATTATCCAGATAACTCGTGTCAATCCGTATACTAGTTTTGCAGCTCCTAAGATTATTAAACCTACTAATTTCTCCATTTTACTTTATAAATCAAACATTATTGTTTGTCCACCTAGATATAACTACCACCATAACCTAAAAAGGTAATATTTATTGTCCAACTAGATATATAGATACAACTATAACACACTCTTTTAGACTTATATACATTCTGCACTTGTGATCCAAAGAATTTAATCAAACAGAGAAAAATAAAATAATTGGAACAAGAAATCAAAGTACCTACCTGTTGAACTTCATTAAGGTATTTCAAGCATGATTCTATGAAGCAAGGCCACCAGTAAGTACATTATATCTGCTCTCTGCACAAAAATTATATTGAGCATAACTATCTAACAATAGTAACTATGCTTTGGTCTTTGAGTACAGTTTATAGTACGAGCATACCTCAAAAAAATGGGGTCCCCAATAGCTTTCAACTTATCTAAATGTTCTTGAAATTGGATCAGGGTATAACTATTCTTGTACCTAAAAATTGTGCAGCAACTTCCTTTAGTATATTTACGATAAAACACATATATGATCCAACGTCTAAATTGAAATAGGAAAATCTCATCAAGTTTCTCAATAAAGAACTAGTGCTCGTGAATGGTTGATTTTATCACAAAATCTTCAGATTAAAGATGATAAATAAGCACATTAAACATAAAGATATAGGAAGTCATTTATAAATCAGTTCCATCTTCCATGTGATCAATCAAGGAGTACAAATTTTGGCTCAAAATAGCATTGACCGAAGGCCATTAAAAGCCAAATGATACAAAGGTCATTACAAGGAGAACAAAAAAGAGAGATACTAACATAGATTCACAAGGTGAAAACATCTAGGAAAACACATCAATAGAGAAACAAAGTATATGTGACTGTTCCATATCTATTTATATGCATCACTTGAGGGTTCAAAATAAGACTAGTATTATTAAAAGATGTTTCAGGAGAATCTTGAAACATGGGTGTACGCTTGAAAACTATTGCAAAGGAATTAGTGTAGCTACAAAGTCTTTACTCTAAGCTAGTGGAAAAACTTAATATTAATAAATCAAACAAATGTATACAATTGGAACACGATATGGAAAAATCAAGAATACACATAAGGCATTCAAGTTACAAAACTTGAACAGATCACATGTTGACATAATCACAAGGATACATAAGAGTTAAAGATATAAGCCCTCGCACATTGTTGCTCATATCATATATGTATCTTTCCATGATATTTGTTCTTCTTTCTTCATCTGTTTTGACTAGTGTTACCAATTTACTTTTAGCTTCAGTTAAAGTTCTTTTGAAAGAGATGCTCCTGACCTAGTAGTCTTCTCATAAAACTACACGAACAAAGAATTTTCAAGGATAAGACTGGTTAAAAATATAATAGCATTACAATATTTCTAAGACAACATTTTCCTTTTCACAGTAGCACCTAATGGAAATAAAAAATGAAGGGGATGCAAAAGAGCTCCTCTCACATATTGTAACTTGAAGACATTAAGTGGAACTTGAAAAGTCAATTCTTTCAGTTTTTTCAGTCTCGGGACTTATGGTGCTAGAATCATTTGCACATGGATCAGAGGTGTTACTTTAACCACCAATTGTATTAAACTTTTAATTGTTTTCCTTTGTGCTAGTACTGGGCCACATTAAAATGATATATTCACAGAAGGAAACATTGAGTTATCCAACCCAAACTGTCACACACTTGAGATACTAAATGAAATTTTTTTTAAAGTATCAAGTATGATAGATAATCTTGACAGTTGCATTTCATCGAACACTTCTTATGTGTTTGAGTTTCTAACTTTAAAAGTACATTCAAATGTAGAATACTTGGGGATATTTCTCAAATCAACAAAGTAAAGTATCTGGGTCACTGGTAGAATTGCAGGGGCCTGAATTACATAATCAAAATGTGGCTGCAGCGAATATCCCAATGGAGCAGCTACAAAAATTTGTGAAAATTGCACCACTAATTTATCAGTAAAATGCTTTAAGTCAACAAATTTATTTTTCATTATACGTCCAACAGAACCACTCAAGTGCATTCTCGTTGAGATAGAAGGAAACGAGAAAAAAAAATTCATTGGAAATGTAAAAAGTAAAATACCTCTTTGCCTCAAGAAGCCAACCTACTAGATTTTCACCCGTGAATCTATCCAAACTGTCTGCAAGCACTAATTTTTATGCGACATCAACAACAAATGAAATCAAAATCAGAGGGAAAAAAGATGGACATAGAGAGAGTAAAGAGGTATTACCGGATGGCAATCGACAATGGTAAAAGAGGAGTTGTGTGCCTGCAATGGTTAAAGATGAGTTGTGTGCCTGCGATGGTGAAAGAGAGATATGTCTACTCTTTTTTGTGTAAATTTATGGCAGAGATGATACTGATAGTTTGAAATTTTAGGTGTGAATGTAAATGAGCGGCAATATTTCACAGCGAAATGTTTTAGAGGGAAGATTAAGATTATTAGAAGGGGAGTAACTTTTACTAACAATTATTTTTCAATTGCCACTGAAGAAAGACTCGTTCGTGGCTAAGGATCATTAGCCGCAAGAAATTAAGATTATATGATAAATTACCGACAATTAGTTTATTGCTACTAAATAATGGTCGATAAAAACTATTTTTTTAGAAGTGGATCTCCAAGAAAGCGTCAGTCAACTCATCCCACGAATTGATAGAATCATTAGGAAATTCTGCCAACCATCTTGAAGCTTCACTCATTAAAGAAAATGGGAATAACCTCAACCTTACAGACTCTTGAGAAATGTTCTTGAATACAAATGGTGCATATACGTCCACAAAATTTCTAATGTGTTCATGGGGATCTTCATGAGCTAGTCCCCCAAATAATCCTCTTAGTTGGAGGAGTTAAATCATTGTTTCGGTTACACGAAATACAGCCCTCCCAGCTGTGGGAGGTATGAGGATGGCTCCCGTGGTTTGAATAATATTCACTTGCATATCATTCAAATTAACCATGTTGTAATCTTTACCATTGTGACTATCATTATCAATACCATGGTCACTCATTGTGTAATACCAGCAAATCAGCCAACATCAACACAAAACAACAATCTACTACAACTAAAGAAAATTAAAATTTAATTTCACAATAAGAATTCTACACCAACGTTCCTCGACAATGGCACACTTTTAGATATTGCTCAATTGTCCTCCTTAAAAATAGTAAAAAGAGACAGTGGTCATTGTTAATAAAAGCCCAACGAAGAGTCGAGATAAAATCCCACAAGAAACTATATATCGTAGAGAATTCTAATCAAGAAATTTGGATTTTAAAATTGTTCATTTGTGATAGTAAGAACAAGTGGGTGGATGATTCCACCACTTTAATAAAAAGCTTTGGCTATCAATTATCACAATTAAACTAAAATTTCAGAGAATTAACAAGCAATCTAGCGGTTGAGGGATCGGAAATCGATGTCATATAGTGTTAATTGTGCTGCTCTATTGTAATGAAAATTCATGAATAGCCTAGGTCATCTTCAATGTAACTAGTCATCTTTCGATCTCAAAGCATCTATGCATAGAATCTCCCTTAGCACTCATGTATTGGCGAATCTAAACATCCTAATACATTACTCTATTCTATCTTTTGATGCAGAAATAGGGAAAATAGATTCGACCCATAACCTCTATTTTCTAGAAAGTTATAGACGTCAAACCTATGTTGCTAGTATTGGACTAATTACCTACTAAAATAAATATCTTACGAGCATCGACCGGAGATCGAAACTTGGAATAAAGTTTGTAACCTTAACCCCTAAATTAACCCCATGCAAATTTCCCCAAATTCATGTATGAACAGCAGAAAAACAGAGCATAGCACAATACCCACTACATTAAATCAACACCCAGCACCATAATTGCACCACTAGATCTTGTGTTTTAGCCACCAACTACAAAAGTAAGGAAAACATATCTTCCATGAAAGCAACCATGGGTAACATGAAGTTAAGCAATCATAAGAAAAACCACTTAGTATTCAACTATAATTTATCAAATTCAAGAACAAAGTTGACAAAACCACAAAAGCTTGAAAGTGTTCTTCACAAAGTAAAGGGTTCTCACTAACAAAATATTCAAACTCAAAAAGTGATCTCAAAAAACTCTCTCTAATTCCTCTATTTATATCATATTTTGCATGTTTATAGTTTAAAAATATTTGATCCAAAAAGTCAATGCTCGTCTCATTCAAGGACGTTAGTCAGGCTCGCTGAGATTGTTTGATAAATCGCCTTTGATGTTTCATCTCACTTTTTCTTTCTCTAGGCTTCAGGCGTTTGCACCTCAGTTGGCAAACTCATTTAAGTCTGCCTCTCACGTTTGGCGAATTGTCATGTACCACATTTGTTTGCCTTTCAAGCACACAATTGTTCTCCTTGCACTATCATTTTGGCAATGATCAGCAAGGTCACCTTTCTAATTCAGCGCATCACCTTTTCAGTAGGATTTCACTGACCTATCTCGCTACATCTAAGTGTTATGCACTGTGCATTAGGTTAGGTCATGCTATGTAGGGGATCTGCCTTTCTTGTTTGGCGATAATCAATGTATAATATGCACTTCTTTTTACATTTTTTGCCATTCATTTAAACATTCATTCTTTCCTTGTCCATTAGCCTCTATGGCTTCAAATAATCAAAACATTATCAAAACCAGAAAAAATTAGGCATTGAGGAAACTAAATATTGAGCTAACTAGGCCTCAAATGAGTGCAAATTTATAACTCATAAATTACTACGAGAGTATTACTTCCTAACATAAATGTATTCCATAGTTAGACGTATTATTGGTCTTTCTTCAGATACTAATTTGCAACACCCCCATGTCTTAACATAAATAATAAAAACAAAAGTACATGGAAGAAGATATAAGCCTTACCTTATCCCCAAACCCTGAACCCTATTCTCTAACCCTAAAACCTAAACCTTATGGGATAAATCCTAAAACCTAAACTCTATACACTAAACCTAAACTTTAGGCATAAATGCTAAACCCTAAACCTTAGGACCAATCATACGCTGATGTAATATTTGTCTTTCTTTAGCTACTAAATTCCTGAATAACACATATAGGTTTGACAGACAACAAATACAACTTTGTTTCTTACATTACTACAAGAGTATTACCTCCTAACAACAAAATATTTCATACTAAGATATATTATTGGACTTTTTTTAGATACTTAATCCCTAAATAAGAAATACATAGGTCAGGGCTATGCAACACCCTAAGGTTTTAACATAAATAATAAAAACAAAAGTACACGTAAGAGGATATAAACTATACCCTAAACTCTAAACCCTAAACCCTCAACATTATGGCATAAATCTTGAACCCTTTATCCTAAACCCTAGATAAAAACCCTAAACCCTAAACATTAGGACCAATAAAAATTGGATGGAATATAGGTCTTTCTTTTTCCACTAAATCTCTAAATTAAACATATAGGTTGGACAGACAGCTAATAGAACTGGGTTTGTTACTTTATTAAAAGAGTATTACCTCCTAACAACAATGTAGTCCATATTCGGATTTATTATTCATCTTAATTTAGATACAAAATCCCTAAATAATAAATACATAGGTCAAGGGCTGATAAACACCGCAGGTCTTAACATAAATAATAAAAATAAAAGTACACGAAAGAGGATATAATACTTACCCTAAACCATAAACCCCATTCTATAACCCTAATCTCTAAACTTTATGGCATAAACCCTAAACCCTACACACTATTCTCTAACCCTAATCCCTAAACTTTCTGGCATAAACTCTATCTCCTAATTCCTAAACCCTAACCGTAAAACCTAAACCTAAACCTAAAGACAAATCATACTCGTATGGATAATTGATCTTTCATTTGCTACATATCCCTAAATAAGTCATATAGGTTTGATAGATAGCTAATAGAACTTGGTTTCTTACATTACTACAAGAGTATCACATCCTAACAACAATCTAGTCCATACTTAGATGTATTATTTGTCTTTCTTTAGATACAAAATCTCTGAATAAGAAATACATCGATAACGGAATGAACATCACCCCAAGGTCATAATATAAATAACAAAAACAAAAGTACACCAAAGAAGATTTAAACCTTCCCATAAACCCAAATCCCTAAACCCTAAACCCAAAATCCAGATCCATAACCCTAAACCCTCAACCATATGTCCTGAACCGTAAATCCTAAACCCTAGACATAAACCCTAAACCCTAAACCTTAGGACTAATCATACTCGAATAGATTATTTGTCTTTCTTTTACTTCTAAATCCCTAAATATGATTTATAAGTTTTCCGAACTACTAATAGAACTTGGTTTCTCTATTACTATAAGAATATTATCCCCTAACAACAACGTATTCCATACTTGCGTGTATTGTAGGTCTTTCTTTTGATACTAAATCTCTAAATAGAAAATAAACATGTCAGGGGCTAAGCAACACCCCCAAGTCATAACATTAATAGTAAAACCAAAAGCACATGCAAAGAGGATATAAACCTTACGCTTGAACCTTAAACTCTGAATCCAAACCCTAAACCCTAAACCATATGGCATAAACCCTAAACCCTAGGCATAAATCGTAAAACTTAAACCTGAGGACCAGTAATACTTGAATGGATTATTGGTGTTTGTTTTGCTACTAAATCCCTAAATAAAACATATAGTTTTGACGGATAACTAATAGAACTTTGTTTCTTTCATTACTACAAGAGAATTACCTCCTAATAATAATGTATTCCATAATCAGATGTATTATTGGTCTTTCTTTAGATACTAAATCCCTAATTAAAAAATACACTGTTCAGGGGCTGAGCAAAACCCCAAGGTCTTAACATAAATAATAAAAATATAAGTACACAAAATTGAATATAAACCTTACCCTAAACCTTAAATCTAGAACCCTAAACCTTGTGGCCTAAACCCTAAACCCTATCTCCTAAACCCTAACCCTAAGCCCTAGACATAAATCATAAACCCTAAACCTTAGGACCAATCATACTCGGATGGATTATTGTTCTTTCATCTGCTACTAAATCCAAAAGAAAGACACATAGGTTGGACAGAGAATTATTAGAACATGGTTCTAACATTACTGCAAGAGTATTACCTCCTAAAAACAATGTAGTACATACTCGGATTTACTTTGGGTATTTCTTTAGATAGTAAATCCCAAAAAAGAAATATATAGGACAAGAGCTTAGCAACACCCCCAGGTGTTAACATAAATAATAAAAACAAAAGTTCACGAAAGAGGATATAAAAGTTACACAAAAACATAAATCCTAAACCCTAATACCTAACCAGAACCCTCTCGTTTCCTCCTTTTTTGAATTTTTTCTCTCTCTAAAAATTCTCTCTAAGAATCTACCGTATATTTTTAAGGTGTTAGAGGGCAGTCCATCCAGAATGGCAACCTCACAACCGGTGGAGATAGTCCAGCCATCGTACAAAGCTCAAGGGATGCACAAGGTAAAGTCAAGCATACCTCAACAAGATTGACCCTCTAATTTGTCCCACAACTCCTCAAATTTTAAAAGTGAAGAAGCAATCCATGTTGCTATTTCAGAAAGGGATCTGGACTACGCACATATAAATATTTCCCTAGAACAAGATGGTTTGATTCGTGTAAATGTGGAAGGGGGAATCAACTATACTAGATCTGATCTACCTACCGTAAAAAATGCAAAGGATTCCATTGTTCGAATTGAGAGATCCAAAGAGGCAATTTTCCAAGAAATCACCACTGTATCGCCTCACACGCACCATCAAATTTGAACATCTTTTGGAAGAAAATCGAGCAGATTCAACCACTGGGTAATCTACCCCACACATGGGAAGAGCATCTCACTTCTATCTCAAGTGATTTTGATAGTGGAATCGCCACCAATGTTTTTTATGAAGTCACCAGAGCACAGGATGTTGTTGAAAGTCAAAAACATAGTAAGTTAGGAGGTCAGGAGGAGGAGAACACACTGGAAATTATGACTACTAAATCCCAAGTTCAATAAGTCTAGAATGAATACCTAAACATTGAAAGAAATAGCACAATTGAGAGTGAGGGGAAATAACACATTTTGGACAAGGTTCAAGCCCAGTCGAACCACAATGCCAAGGACCATGTCACTTTGCATCAACTAGAGTAGTCGAGCACTTCGACATTCGCATTTGGTGTAATGACCCTCTAGGTCATTTATGAGTTAATGCCTCCTTTATGTCGTTTAGAGTGTTCCTTTAGAGACCCCAAGTCATTTATGACCTAGTGGCACTGAATGTTCAGTCGCCTTGTCGTTCGTTTGGTTTTTATGTCTGTTTACCTATTTTGGAGCTTTTGAACCTTGAAAAGTTGATTTCGGTCATATCTTCTGGTAAACGACCTCAAATGGGAATTCTGATGGTTCTGTTAGCTCTGGAGAAACTAAATTAGGATAGAAGCATGGTTTTTCCGAGCCCCGAGGTTTTCGGTATGATTTTGGGGCCAGTTAGCTCTTTTACCTTCAAAAGTTTACTTAAAGTTGACTTGGGTCAACATTCTTTTGAAACATGCTCGGATGAAAATTCTTAAAGCGCAGTTAGTTTCGTAATGCCAAGTTTGGTCTAGAATGACCCGGCAAGAACTTTCGGGATCTTCCGATCAAAATCTGAGGCCTCCGATAGGAATTGGCTAAATTGGCCCATTGGGTATTGGACCCACTTTTTATCGAAATGGCCTCTTATGGAAATTTTTACTGTGCCATTGAGTCTAGAAAGTCGAATTCAAGGGGGTAGCATATTTCGTTTGCGTGCACAAGTTTCCGAACGAATCCCGAGCATCCCGTCGGAGTTTTGGAGTTGCCAAAACTCAGCTGGTGCAGCTGTCAAAATTGCAGACACCCCATCTCTCCGGGTTCGCGGGATAGGCTCCAAGTTTGCGTGAGATGCCCCACATTCACGGAGGTCTTTGAGGGGTTGGTGTTCTTGTGCTTCACGTTCGGGGAGGGCTCTCCGCATTAGCGGAGGCTTGTGGGCATGTGGAGTCCTTTTTCTCTGCGTTCACGGGCCTGGGGCCACGTTCATGGAGATGTAGATTGTTTCTCTCCGAGTTCGCGGAGATCTGGCCACGTTTGTGGAGTAGTGGTTTGTTTGCCTCCGCGTTATCGAAGCCTTGGGGCCACGTTCACGGAGAAGAGCGGGCAGTGGTGGTTATATAATGGAGGTCGAGGTTCATTTGGTTATTATCTTCAAAAATTCATACCTCCCTCCTCGGTTGTCGGTTTTCAGTGATTGGAAGTCCCACGTGTTCAGAATCTCATTGGCTTCGTGGGTTTTTTGAAGATTAGGATTGGATTCTCCTCGATTATCGTGAATTTGAGGTGTAAGTTGCTTTCTTGCCTTAATTGTGTAAAGTTTTGCATTTTCTTGTGTTAGCTGTTTCGAGCTGATCGGAGCCCCGATTAGCATTCTATATTGGGCTGCAGGTTTGGGGAAGGATTTGGGACCTCTTCACGGAGTAAATTTTGGAAAATCTGGAGCAGGTCCCACATTCCTGATTTTGACTCCTAAATTAGTCTGTCTCCTATTTTATTGATTTTAGTGTCTAAACGACCGTATTGATGTTTTGACTATATTTTCGACAGCATGGCAGCAGTCTCAGGCTGTTCAGAAGGGGAAATCTCTAGTTGAGTGACTTGGAGCATGCGTAATCGGCTTTGTGGTAGGTTACGGCTTCCCTCTTTCTAGATTGAGCATGATTGTGTAAATACTTGTTGACTTGTGTGAATCTAGGGTTGTGTAGCTAGTATTCTTCATCTTCTTCACTCATTTTCTTCGTTTAGAGTTGATTTTTGGGCTGTTCGGGATTAGCATCATGCCTTAGGATAAGTAGTTGGCTTGGGTAGTGGTTAATTTGCTGTGGATTATCTGCTGAGTGGTTATCTATTGATGGATGTGCGGGTTCGGGATAATTTCTTTATTTCTGTTGATTTCTCTTATTGATTCGGCCTTAGAATATGCTAGGATAGTATTGCCTTAGCCCTAAGAACATGTTGGCTTGAGTATGTATCCGATGTCATTTCAGATGGACTAGGTCCTTATAGACTGGTTTAGCAGACTTCTATTTGATTGTTGGGCCTTAGCTTAGGCGTTGTCGTGGCTCTCGGACCTTCCGATTGCTTCTCTCGTATTTCTGTGATTTTTGGTTATTGCTTGAATATTTCGCTGTTTCACCGACTGTCGGTTGGTTTATGTTAGGCTGGGAGCCTTCGGTTGATAGTCTTGTGGGGGTGGGGGCCCGTGGTGTTTAACTTTGTATTGTATTATTTAGTGGTGACTTTATCCAGTTCGAGGATATTTGCTCTTTTATTCGGTTCGAGGTTGTGGGTTAAAAAATGCAACTGATGTTACTTGGTTAGCATTCTGTATTTCCAGCGCAGGCTGTAGAGGGTAGTCGGCAAGTTCCAATCCGTAGCTGACGTTACTTAAATACAGCCAGGTATTTCCAAGGCGAGACCGCTGAGTGCAGGCTACTAGTCCTTGCTGTGCAGCTGACGTTAGCTGATTGGAGCTGGTATTTCTAGCGCTAGACTATCGAGCGTAGGTTGTTTATTCCAGTCCAAGGCTGAGGTTACATGGGTGGGACCAGGTATTGCAAGCTCGGGGCTGATGATTGGGCTGGGCCCAGTTAAAGTTCCAGCTTGAGGCTCATGTTACCCGGTTAGAGTTTGGTATTTCCAGCTCGTGACTCATGATTGGGCTGGGCCCAGGTATTGTTCCAGCTCGAGGTTGACGTTACCCGGTTAGAGTTCGGTATTTTCAGCTCGTGACTGAATATTGGGCGTGGCGCATGTGTTATCTTTTCGGATCCGGGACCCATGGGTGTTGAGGCTTCTGGAGTTTTATTTTCCTTTGTTTCTGTAGCATAGTTCTTCTATGTACCTGTCACGCCTATGGTTGTCCATTTGGGTTTTATTTAAACATGCGCACAAGTGTGCCCAGCGGGTCTTATGGGGGTCTTAGCTGGGTTTCTCTTTGTTGTTCTTGTTTGCTTTCCGCTTTTCCTGCTTCCATCATGTTGACCTTTGTTTGGGCTGATTCTATCTTGTCTACCTTTTTTTACCATTCTTGCTCAGTCGGCCTATGAAACCTACTTGGTACCTGTTGTTTTGGTACTCATGCTACACTCTGCATCTGTTTTTGTAATGCAAGTCCGAGCATCAGTTATTAGCGTTGAGATCGAGTCTGCAGCTGTCTGTTCAGGAGAGGACGGTGAGCACATGGCGTTCTGGGATTACATGTCTCCTTCTGAATTGTATATTTTGACTTGTCTTTTGTTTTCGAGACAGTTTGTTTTTGTGGTCCACCTTTGGGACTTGTACTGTTATTAGTAGTTCTGTACTTGTGACTTTTAGGTTCTGGGAGGTATCTTGTGTATATATATATAGCTGTGTTTCACTTCAGCCTTCTATATGTGTTGTCTTTGTTGCTTCCGATTAGTTGAGATTAGTTTCCACCCATAGTCCCATTACTTCTCAGTTCTGGGATAGGATTTTGGCTTGCCTACTGGTGGGTTGGTAGGCTCCATCATGATTCGAGAAATTGGGTCATGACATTTGGTGTAATTGTTAATGTTCCACTACTAACACTACTGCCTAACAAAAAGGAGAAATCCAAAGAATTTGCCAATGGTGTGATCACCAATGATGAAACCATTGGAAACAATCAGATGAATCAACTCCAAGGAGGAAAGGAAGCTACGAGGATTCAAAAACCTAAAAACAATCAAAATAGAGGTAAGTCCACTAATACTGACTCTATTAATATGTTAATACTAACACTGAGACTCATTTGCAATCTCATGCAAATGAGCAAAGCAATCGCACTGCAATGTCTTTGAAACATGGAAACGATTAGACTCTGCATGAGAATCAACGCAACACTGATCCTAACAAAAAAGGCAAACAAGCATGGGAAAATTCAGGGTCCCAACATCCTAATGATAAGAGTACATATGCACCTCCAAATCAGTGCCCCTAGGTCTCAAATAATTTTGGAATGCATGTTCCTGATCTCACTAGAGGCAAGCCAGGAATGCAATCAACTAACATTACTTCTGATATGCCCCTTCAGAATCTACAAAGTAATGCAAAAAAGAGTAAGTCCCTGAGCCAGCTCCATACACAGTGATACAATTATTTGTTTCTCCACTAAGGCATAATCAATCAAAGAATTAATTTCCCATAGACTTATCAACACCAACCATCACCACCAAACAAGGTATGCTTGCTGTTATTTTCAAAAAAAGATGATTTCATGATCAAGTTGGCTGCAAGGTGAAGGTTTAAACTTATTCGAACGTTTAATAACGCCATGCCTAAAGTGGAGTTGATTAGAAGGAATTTCATTCTCCAAGCTCAATTGTCAAGGGAGTAAAGATAACACATTTCAATTCTCGACATGTGTATATTGACCTGGACAATGAATTGGATTACATCACTATTTGGACAAAAAAAATAAATTATAAAAGTTCAATTAATGAGGATTCAAACATGGACTCCTACTCTTAGACCAGAAGAGTAAACCCTTGTTGTTCCTATTTGGATGTCTTTGATAGAGTTGCCTTGGCATTGTTATAACAAGGAATTTCTAACTAGTCTAATGAAGCCTATTGGAAAAGTTTTGTACTTCGATACAACCAACATCCAAAAGACTAGGTGAAGCATTGCCAAGGTGAAAGTTCAAATTGATCTCACCAAAGAAAGAACCATTTATGTATGGATGGCTTTTTATGAAAATGATCTTAACATATGGAGGTCGCAAGAGATACACTAGGAGAGTGTGCTGGATTATTGTATGTATTGTAGGTATGAGGATCACATAATAAATGTATGCACCTTTAAAGAAAGGGATGAGGAATAAAATAAAAGAAAGGAACCAGAAGGAGAGAAGAAGAGCAAAAACAAAGGTGAGAAAGTGAGACCTAAGTAGAGGACTATGAAGTTGGTTGATATTAAGGTTATAGGAGCATCAAACTCAAATACGAATTAGCAACCTATCCAGGAAGAGGAGAACAAGCATCAGGAAAACCACTGGCAAACTCAAAGAAAAAAAAATACTACAAACAATATGGAAAGACCTAAATAACCTAAGGGGAAGATGGACAAAGACAATTCTCAGAAAAACCACGCTCAAGTAGGTAAAAGCATTGTTAATACTCACATCTCTTAGATTGATCTTGATGAACCAGATCAATACAGTAGCCCAGGTAAAGAAGACAATTATCAAGCACTCAAGACTCATGTTTAGGAGAAGAAAGTTACACAAGAGGTAGGTATTGACTTATCTATCCCATTACCTGAAGAACCCTCACTATTCATAATGTTATACCCTCTAAGGGATCAGGAAGGGGCTGCAAAGAAGATCACATGTATTGGCTCAATGCTCTACTTACCCAACACCCCTCTTGATAATGTTATTTATTCTAATATTGTGGAAGTTTATGTAAGGATGGATGAAAGTGTTGAATGAGAAAACCACTAACCTGCAAGAAGGGGTATCCAAACGGGGGAATTTTCCTCATGTTTTGCATGAGAAAATAGACAAGACCCTAGAGACTATAAAACTGTAATACCCTAGCTTTCCAAGGAATGAAAATGCAGCATTTCCTATAAGCCACACCTATAGACGCCACTTACGGGCAATAGTCAGGTTGATGAGCCGTAGGTGAGGAGCCGTCAATGGCTCTATCAATTTCAGTAATTCTCAGTCTCTGAAGCGTGATCTAAGGATTAGCAGGATGGATCATGAGTCAGTTGACGGTCACTAGAAAGTAACCGGAGATGTCCCCAAGACTTGGTGAAATTCTTGAACCTCAAGTTGTGATCTACGGTTGAGGTGTATGGTCCGTATATGGACCTACAAACCGTATATTTAAGCCGTCATTGCAGGGTCCCCAGATATGAACTCTCTAAATCTTTTGACGGTTCAACAGGATGATTCGTTAATGGATTTATGTACCGTAGGTCCTGATCGTTAATTAAGTGATTTTTGGTCTTTTCCCTGGTTAATTTCCTAATTAACTAAGTCGGTTTTGCCCTTAATGAAGGCCTTATATATAGTTCCCCTTACCTAAATCACTTCATTCTAACTCATTCCTTAAATTCACCTCTCAAATATTAATCTCTCTATAAGAAATCCTCTCTAGCTCAAGGAAGAAGAAGAAGCTAAGTCCTCCATTGAAGATTACCCAATTTCCTCCAATTTCTAGTGGGTTTTGCTAAGGTATGATGGTATTGACCAATGGAGTTGCTTCCTCCATTGGGCCCTCCCTTTTCTTCATGAATTTCAAGGTTCAATGCCCTTCAAGTAAAATAGGGTTTGATCAATTGTTATGGGTTCTTCAAGTATGAGTTCATTTACTGATTTAATGCTTTGTAGTGCACGATTTAGCGTGGTTAAAGTAATTTAGTGCACGGTTTAGCGTGAATTACATGATTATTGTAAATATTGCATGAACCCCCATGATCCCAAGTAAATTCTCCCCAATTTGATAATCTATGCCTTGATTGTTGGGTTGCGATAAGAATTGATGAAATTTATGGATCATCTACGAAATTGAGCATGAATATGGGTTAATTGCATGAATTAGCATGTTCAAGTAGAAAGCATGATTTTCCTCTTTCATGTGGGTTACTTCAAGTATGACTAAATTGCCTTGATTATGACTTTTAAGAACTAGCTTGCATTGAATTGCATGGTTTAAAATAAAGGCAACATGAACTCATTAGCTATGAAGAAAGAGCATAATAGAACCATGAAGAAAGAGGCTTATAGAATCAAGCATGTTTTATATGAAATCTATGATATGTGATGTTGAGTCTTGAAAGGGTTTTCTCATATAATGGTCAACCTAAGCTTGAGAAAGGTTTTCTCACATGTAAAGTATTCATAACTTGTTAAAAGGTTTGCTTAACTAAAAATTTGATCAAGATCTTAAAGAAGCTATTCTAGGGGTGTATGCTTGGACTAGTCCATGGTATGTGAAGTCATGTTTAGCCTGGATTGGCAACCCCAGTTGTGCCTTTCCATGGATATCAATATTTATGATTTTATAGTGGAAATTATGCATAGAACCTAGTGGATGGGTGAAAAGTCCCCATACGTAATATGTCTATGTGCCCCCGTAGGTGTTCCTTAACAAGACCATATTATATCAGCTTAGCTAATGGATCCACGTAGGCTATGGTTCAGGATTCTACCTTGTCAAGTAGAATGACCCTTTTTCGGTGTATGGCAGACACCGTATTTCATGTTGAGTTATTCCATGGTATCCGGATCTATTTAAGGCATTTCCCACAACTCAGCTTGCTCAATGGTGCATGGGTTACTAAAAGTAAAGTAAAGAAAAGAAGAGTAATAGAAAGATGATTTAGCTTGATCTGCCATGGTTTATGCTTTATGCTATTTTCTTATATGCCTTATCATGTTTAGCTTGGCCAATTGCATGTCATGTTCATATCTCAGTTTCTAGCATGTTTTGTGAGTTTATATTCATTGCTATCATACTTAGTAGTTTATTGTGCGAATGCATACTTTTGCGTGCATCAACTTCTTTGGTGTAGGATGTGGCGGTTCTCCTACTCGTGGCTAGAGCATTGACTTTGAGTTGCGAAGAAGACTTGGTAAGTCCTCATCCATCCGAGGACATAGTCTTGTTAGATTTTACTTTGCTGTCTTTCCTTATATTGGATATCGTATTGGGTTGCGTCCCTATCACTTTTATTTGTATTCTATGATATTAGAAGGCTTTGAAACATGAGTTGTTGACTTCCACTATTTTGAGTAAAGTTTTGATACAAAATGCTCTTTTGAATTCTTACTTCTCTATTATCTTGTATGTGATGTATGCTACGGGCTTGTATGAGGCCTCTCGGGGTCTTGTACGCTGTGTTACATCTAGGGGCTACCCTGGGTAATGAAAAACTTGGTATTCAGAGCATAAGGATTTAGAAAGATTCTAGGATGTCTCATAAGCCGCATCAAGTAGAGTCTTGTTCATAATTGTGAAGCGCGCCACATTTATGAATGAGAGGCTACAAGATGTTAAGGAAACTTCACTTCTTTTGTTACTCTTGAGTCGTGCCATAGATTTTAACTCTATATCTCTCTCCTAATCACCTATCATATGGGTTTCAGGATATGGCATCTCGAAGGGCCTACGCTACTAGGAATGCAACAGAGAATGAAGGGAAATGAGCTCCTCCTGAAGCTCCACAAGCTCCAGCCGACCCTTTGGCTGAGCAAGTGACTGCTGCAGAAATTAGGGCTGGTTTCCAAGCTTTGGCCCAAGCCGTGAAGGCCCAAGCCAATAGAGAAATGGTGATTCTCGTGAACCCAAATGTGGGTACGACGATGTTGTGGGTGAGAGACTTTACAAGGATGAATCCTCAAGAATTTCATGGCTCTAAGGTGGAAGAGGATCCTCAAGAGTTTATGGATGAATTTTATAAAGTGTTGATAATAATGGGTGTGACACCGGATGAGAAGACGGAGTTGGCCGCTTATCAACTTAAAGGTGTTGCCCAAACTTGGTACAATAAATGGAAGAATGAAAGGGCTCATGATGAAGGTCCCATAGGAAGGGAGAGGTTTAAGAGTGCTTTCCTCGATTGATTCTTTCCTCTTGAGAAGAGAGAGGCCAAGGTGCTTGAGTTTATTATTCTTCGTCAAGGGAGTATGAGTGTGAAAGAACATGCATTGAAGTTCACACAATTGGCTAGATATGCTCTATCCATAGTTGTCGACCCAAGGGCAAGAATGAGAAAATTTGTGTCGGGAGTGTCCGATATGTTGGTGAAAGAGTGCCGCATCTCCATGCTTATGCATGACATGGATATTTTTCACCTCATGGTTTATGCCGAACAAATTGGAGAAGAAAAGCTTAAAGGGAGATCTAGAGAGACTAAGAAGTCTAGAACCGGAGATGGCAACTTTTCTCATGCAAAATCCTATGGACGTTCAAGATTTCGCCAAAGGTTCTCTAAACAAGGTTCTTCCAAGGCTCCTCCGAGATCAAAAAATGATAGGGTGCCAAACCCTAAGTCTCAAGGAGGAAACGGTGGTGGATCTTCTTTTCCTAGTTGTACTAGATGTGGGAGGAGGCTGAGGGCAAATGCCTACCTGGTTCTGATGGTTGCTATACTTGTGGTAAGGCTAGTCACAAGATGAGAGATTTCCCATCTCTCTTGGTTAAAGGAAGAGAGGGTAAGCAAGCTGCCCCAAGTAGTTCGGGTTAAGGTGCTCCTAAGCATAACATATTTTATGCACTTCAGGCTCGTCATAAGCAAGAGAGCCTACCCGATGTGGTCACCTATACATTGAAAGTTTTCCATTTGTATGTCCATGCCTTGTTAGATGCCGGTGCTATATTATCCTTTGTGACGCCCTATGTGGCCATGTGGTTCGATATTGTACCAGATATGTTGCTTGATCCTATCCTTGTTTGTACTCTGACAGGAGAGTCTATCTTAGCTAAGAGGGTTTATAGAGGTTGCTCCATTTCCTTATCCCATAAAGTTACTCTTGTCGATCTCATAGTGCTAGATATGCTAGATTTCGATGTCATTCTTGGGATGGATTGGTTGCATGCTTGTTCTGCCTCTATTGATTGTAGGACCAGAGTGGTAAAGTTTTTGTTCCCTAGTGAGCCTATCCTAGAGTGGAAGGGGGAAAATTCTATGTTTCAAGGACAATTCGTTTCTTATCTAAAAGCTAGAAAAATGATCTCTAAGGGTTGCATTTATCATCTAGGTAGGGTGAGAGATGTAGATTCTGGAACCCCTACTCTTGAGTCGGTCCCCATTGCTAGTGAGTTTCCGGAAGTGTTTCCCGATGACTTGCCCGGTATTCCTCCCGAAAGGGAAATAGACTTCGATATTGACCTTCTTCCATATACACAACCTATCTCTATTCCTCCTTATAGGATGGCTCCAGTGGAACTTAAAGAGTTGAAAGAGCAACTAAAAGGCTTGTTGGATAAGGGTTTCATCCGACGAAGTGTTTCCCCATGTGGTGCTCCGGTATTGTTCGTGAGAAAGAAAGATGGTTCACTCCGTATGTGCATCCACTATCGCCAATTGAATAAGGTTACATTAAAGAATAAGTACCCTTCACCAAGGATAGATGATTTGTTTGACCAACTTCAAGGGGCTAGTTACTTTTCTAAGATCGACCTTCGTTCGGGTTATCACAAATTGAGGGTGAAAGAAGATGATATTTCGAAAAAGGCTTTTCGAACAAGGTATGGTAACTATGAGTTCTTGTTTATGTCATGTGGATTGAAAAATGCTCCGGCCGCATTCATGGACTTGATGAATAGGGTGTTTAAGCAATACTTTGACATGTTCGTGATTGTGTTTATTGATGATATCTTGATCTATTCAAGGAATGAGGATGAGCATGCTAGTCATTTAAGGGTTGTGTTGCAAGTTCTCAAGGATCAACAACTCTTTGAAAAGTTTTGCAAGTGTAAATTTTGGTTGAGATCCGTGACTTTTCTTGGTCATATAGTTTCCGGTGAGGGTGTTGAGGTAGTTCCTAAGAAGACCGAAGCGGTCAAGAGTTGGCCTAGACCTTTATCACCTTCGGACATTCGTAGTTTATTGGGTTTAACCGGTTATTATAAGAGGTTTGTTGAAGGGTTTTCATCTATTGCTTCTCCATTGACGGCTTTGACTCAAAAGAAGGTTAAGTTCGTATGTTCCGAGTAATGTGAGAAGAGTTTCCAAGAATTGAAAGATCGACTTACTTCGGTTCCTATATTAACTCTACCGGAAGGAACCAATGGTTTTGTAATGTATTATGCTGCCTCAATGATTGGGATAGGGTGTGTTCTTATGCAAAATGGAAAGGTGATTGCCTATGCTTCGAGGCAACTAAAGGTGCATGAGAAGAACTATCCCACTCATGACTTAGAGTTGGCAGCGGTGGTGTGTGCTTTAAAAATATGGCGACATTACTTGTATGGAGTACATGTAGATGTCTTCACCAATCATAAGAGTCTCCAGTGTGTGTTTAGGAAGAAAGATTTGAATCTCCGCCAAAGAAGATGGCTTGAATTGCTAAAAGATTATGATATGAGTGTTTTCTATCACCCCGGGAAGGCTAATGTGGTGGTGGATGCTCTTAGTAGATTATCTATGGGCAGTGTTGCGCATATTGGGGATGGCAAGAAAGAGTTGGTTCGTGATGTTCATAGTTTAGCCCGATTGGGTTTTGGGTTGATCGATTCTGCTAAAGGTGGAGTTACCGTTCACAATGGTTCCGAATCCTCTTTTGTGCATGATGTAAAAGCTAAGCAAGACCTCGATCCTAATTTTGTGGAATTGAAAGAAGCGGTTCTCAAGAAGTCCATAGAGGTTTTCTCCCAAGGGGGAGATAGTGTACTTCTTTACCAAGGTTGCTTATGTGTTCCCGACGTTGATGATTTGAGAGGGATAATTTTGTTGGAGGATCATACTTCTTGATATTCTATCCACCCGGGAGCTACCAAGATGTACCGTGATTTGCGGGAAATCTATTGGTGAAATGGCATGAAGAAAATCATTGCGGAATTTGTGGCTAAGTGTCCTAATTGCCAACAAGTGAAGGTTGAGCATCAGAGACTAGGAGGTTTGACACAAGACATAGAGATTCCTACTTTGAAGTGGAAAGATATGAATATGGATTTCGTAGTAGGTTTGCCTCGCACAAGGCGACAATATGATTCGATTTGGGTTGTGATTGATAGAATTACCAAGTCAACACATTTCATTCCCGTCAAAACTTCTTATTCGGTGCAGGATAATGCTAAGTTGTACATGAGGGAGATGGTTAGGCTGCATGGAGTGCCTTTATCTATTATCTCCTATCGAGGTGCCCAGTTTACTTCTCAATTTGTAAAGTCATTCAAAAAAGGTCTTGGTACTCGTGTTAAGCTTAGCACGGCCTTTCACCCCCAAACCAATATACTATTCAAACTTTAAAAGATATGCTGAGAGCTTGTGTTATTGAGGTCAACGTTACTTGGAATGACCATTTGCCTTTGATCGAGTTTGCTTATAATAATAGCTACCATTCTAGTATTGGTATGGCTCCATTTGAGACCCTCTATGGTAGGAGGTGTAGATCTCCCATAGGTTGGTTTGAAATTGGGAAAGTTTCTTTGATAGACCCCGAGTTAGTACATGAGGCTATGGAGAAAGTTCGGCTTATTAGAGAAAGGCTGAAAAGGCTCAAAGTCGACCAAAGTCTTATGCCGATGTTAGAAAAATAGAATTAGAATTTGATGTTGATGATATGGTTTACTTGAACTTTTCACCTATGAAGGGTGTAATGAGATTTGGAAAGAAAGGGAAGCTTAGTCCCCGTTATGTAGGCCCATATCAAATTTTGAGGCGTGTTGGTAAGGTTGCCTATGAGCTTGATTTGCCTAATGAGTTGGCATTGGTGCATCCAATTTTTCATGTTTCATTGTTGAAAAAGTGTGTTGGTGATCCGACCTCTATAGTGCCAATAATGACTCTTGGCATAAAGGATAGTCTTTCCTATGAAGTGGTTCCGGTTGAGATTTTAGACCGACAAGTCCGAAAGTTTAGGAATAAAGAAGTTTCTTCCGTGAAAGTTCTATGGAGGAATCAATTAGTTAAGGGTGCTACTTGGGAGGCTGAGGCCGATATGATGACCCGCTATCCTCATCTCTTTCCTTCCGATCCTCTTATAGCTTGAAGTATCTAGTTTCTCATGGTTCATTCTTTTGGTCTCATGTGTCATAGTTGATTTCCATGATTCCTTGACTTTATGCACGTTCATGAAGATTCTAATATGATATATGTGCATTGAGTATGAGTTGCATAAAGTCTTCATGAATTTTAGTGTTGAGCATGCTTTAGCTTGGAGTTGATGTTTCCTCCTCGGATATGTGCATTTATATGCTTGCATGTTAGGTTGGGTTGTTAGTCTTAGTCTATCACCCTTCTCATGGTATCCAAGTTCTCATTCGAGGACAAATGTCCCCAAGGGGGAGATATTGTAATACCCCAACTTTCCAAGGAATGAAAATGCAGAATTTCCTATAGGCAGTGACCTACAGAGGCCACTTACGGGCCGTAGTCAGGTTGATGGGCTATAGGTGATGAGCCGTCAATTGCTGTGTCAATTTCAGTAATTCTTAGTCTCTTAAGTGTGATCTACGGAGTAGAAGGACGGATCCTGAGTCAGTTGACATACCGTAGAAAGAAACAGTAGAGGTCCCCCAGACTTAGTTAAATTCTTGTACCTCAGGTTGTGATCTATGGTTGAGGTGTATGGTCCATATATGGACCTACCAATCGTAGATTTAAGCCGTCGTTGTAGGTCCCCAGATACTAACTCTCTGAATCTTTTCACTGATCAACAGGATGGTCCGTCAATGGATTTACGTACCGTAGGTCCTGACCGTAGATGGGCCTCGACCGTTTTAATTAAGGGCTTTTTGGTCTTTTCCCTGGTTAATTACATAATTAACTAAGTCAGTTTTACCCTTAATGAAGGCCCTATATATAGTTCTCCTTACCTAAATCACTTCATTCTAACTCATTCCTTAACTTCACCTCTCAAATATTTGTCTCTATAAAAGAAATCCTCTCTAGCTCAAGGAAGAAGAAGAAGCTAAGTCCTCCATTGAAGATTACTCAATCTCCTCCAATTTCTAGTGGGTTTTGCTAAGGTATGATGGTATTGACCAACAGAGTTTCTTACTCCATTGGGCCCTCCCTTTTCTTCATGAATTTCAAGGTTCAATTCCCTTCAAGTAAGCTAGGGTTTGATCAATTGTTATGGGTTCTTCAAGTATGAGTTCATTTACTGTTTTAATGCTTTGTAGAGCACTATTTAGCATGGGTAAAGAAATTTTGTGCACGGTCTAGCGTGAATTACATGATTATTGTAAATAGTGTTTGAACCCCCATGATCCCAAGTAAATTCTCCCCAATTTGAAAATCTATGCCTTGATTGTCGGGTTGAGATAAGAATCGATAAAATTGATGGATCATCTATGAAATTGAGCATGAATTAGGGTTAATTGCATGAGTTAGCATGCTCAAGTAGAAAGCATGATTTTCCTCTTTCATGTGAGTTACTTCAAGTATGACTAAATTGCCTTGATTATGACTTTTAAAAAGTAGCTTGCATTGAATTGCATGGTTTAAAATAAAGGCAACATGAACCCATTAGCTATGTAGAAAGAGCATGATAATATCATGAAGAAAGAGGCTTATAGAATCGAGCATGTTTTATATGAAATCTACCATATGTGATGTTGATTCTTGAAAGGGTCTTCTCATATAATGCTCAACCTAAGCTTGTGAAAGGTTTTCTCACATGTAAAGGATTCATAACTTGTTAAAAAACTTGCTTAACTAAAAATTGAATCAAGAGCTTAAAGAAGCTATTCTAGGGGTGTAAGCTTGGAGTAGTCCATGGTATATGATGTCATGTTTAGCTTGGATTGACAACCCCAGTTGTGTCTTTCCATGGATATCAATATTTATGATTGTGTAGTGGAAATTATGCATAGAACCGAGTGGACGGGTGGTAAGTCCCCATATGTCCTATGACTATGTGCCCCCATAGGTGGTCTTTAACAGGCTCATATTATATCAGCTTAGATAGTGGATCCACGTAGGCTATGGTTAAGGATTCTACCATGGCAAGTAGAATGGCCCTTTTTCGGTGTAGGGCAGACATCAGATTCCATGTTGAGTTATTCCATGGTCTACAGATCGGTTTAAGGCTTTTCCCACAACTCAGCTTGCACAATGGTGTATGGGTTACTAAAACTAAAGTAAAGAAAAGAAGAGTAATAGAAAGATGATTTAGCTTGCTTTTGCCATGGTGTATGCTTTATCCAATTTGCTTATATGCGTTATCATGTTTAGCTTGGCCAATTGCATGTCATGTTTATATCACAGTTTCTAGCATGTTTTGTGAGTTTATATGCATTGCTATAATACTTAGCACTTTATTGTGCTGGCGCATACTTTTGCCTGCATCAACTTCTTTGGTGTAGGACGTGGCAGTTCTCCTACTCGTGGCTAGAGCATTGACTTAGAGTTGCGAAGAAGACTTGGTGAGTCCTTATCCACCCGAGGACATAGCCTTGTTGGATTTTACTTTGATGTCTTTCCTTATGTTTGATACTGTATTGGGCTGCGTTCCTATCACTTTTATTCGTATTGTATGATATTAGAAGGCTTTGAGACATGAGTTGTAGACTTCCGCTGTTTTGAGTAAAGTTTTGATATAAAATGTTCTTTTGAATTCTTACTTCTCTATTATCTTGTATGTAATGTATGCTAAGGGCTTGTATGAGGCCTCTCGGGGTCTTGTATGCCGTGTTACATCTAGGGGCTACACTGGGTCATGAAAAAAACCACTTATCAAGAACAACTCAGGCAAGCAACTCAACAAAATCAGGGCATGACTCATGGTATTAAATCTGGTCAAGTACAGGGTAAGAAAAATATTTTTGTACTGTGACTACTACTCCCAACAGTCAAAAGAAGAAAGGGAAACAAGTGGACAAAGAGGGTCAAAACAGTGTTGACACAACACCTTTGAACCTCCCCACAACAAGTCACAGGATAGGCTAAGCAAAAAGAAAAGAGATACTATCAAGAAAATGAAAAAATAGGTATCATAATTACAGGGAACTACTGTATATATGATCCAAGCTAAAAATCCTCAAGCTGATAACCCAAAGAACTCAACCATCAATAAAACATCCAACAAAAAAAATACAGATTATGATGTTCTCCACTCAGAAGATGAATATGATCAAGATACTCAATCTTTGTTAAGAAAATGAAAATGAGGAGGATGAAACCAATGCTCATCTTATTAAAGGCTCTGGTTCAACTTTCAATAGTGAATTTCAAGGTGAAAAACATGTAATCAGTGACCACAAGGGTTATCAACCAGGGGAAGCAAACATCAAAAACAAAATACCAAGCAAGCCACCACCAGTACATCTGTTACTTCTAGTAGACCCAACACTAGATTCAAAAGCAGAGGTTTATAATGATTAAGACACTCTGCTGGAATGCTAGGAGTATCAACACCCTTGGATCTCTACAAAGACTCCAAACACTCAAGAAACTACACACTCTTGCTATGATTGCTATTCTTGAACCTTTTGGAGACAGTTCTCAACTCAACCGTTATTGAATCCAACAGAATATGGAAAATACTTATTGCAATCCTAATGAAAACATTTGTTATTTTGGAATACTGAGATGAATTGTATCATTTTGTAAGTAGATGAACAACATATCACATGCACTACACAACATGTGGAAGTCAAGGAAACAATTATGATTTCCTTTATCTATGCCAAATGTAAAGATTATCTTAGAAGACCTTTGTGGGATAGATACATTTACTTCTACAATATGAACATCCCTTGGTGCACCATTGGAGACTTTAATGCAATTACCACCACTGAGGAAAAACAAATGGGCCTGCCATATAATATGAACAAAAATTTTGAGTTTATAAGAATTATTAAAGCTTGTGGATTGCTGGATCTAGGCTACAGTGGGCAACATTATACTTAGTACAATCAATGAGCTGAAGAGGGTAGGGCATGGAAGAGGTTTGATAGAGCTACGGTTAATGATAAATGGTTGCAAGATATACCTCAAACTACTACATCACATCTTCCTTATGTGGGGTTAGACCACTGTCCTTTGTTAATAGAAGTTATGGTTAGAGTTGATCATACTATCATATACTTCAAATTCCTTCACTATTGGACTTAACATGAGTAATTCATGAGAATTGTAAAAGCATGCTATGACAGGGAAGTGACAGCTAATCCTATGTGGAGTCTACAACAAAAGATGAAAAGGCTGACTAATACCCTTAGTGCATGGTCTAAAAATTAATTTGGAGACATTTTAGGTACTGTCAAGGATTATGAGGAAAGGGTCAAAATAGCTAAATAGGAGGTGATTACAAAAAACTTTCAGGAATATAGAACTAAACTTCATCACGTCAATGCCAAGTATATCAAATATTAGAAATTTAAAATCTCAATTCTCAAAAAGAAGACTCAATTGCAGTGGTTTAAGAAGGGTTATGCAAATTAAAAATATTTCCATACTATTATGAGAGGAAGGAGAAGAAAATTATTCATTCATAGGATCACTTGTCACGACCCAAGCCTAGGGCCTAGATGTGACCGGCGAATGGGGAACCCGAAGGAACCCCAAACAAGCCTCATAGCGTATCATTACACATCCTTGGTCGCGGAAGCAATTAAATGACCATAAGCGATAAGCATAATCAAAGGGGAAATCGGGACTAAGGGAGCAAGAAAAAAAAAAGAAATGATACATAAATACCATAGATAAGTCAAGCTCCAGCATAATACACAACTTGTCCAACACCACCTCTAAACATGAGTACTTAGCGGGGGCCAAGACAAACTACCGGGCTCACCCTCATAGTCAAAACATGACTAGAAAGGAAAATTTTTATACATAGCAAAAGATCATGAGCAACGTCCCCGAAATGGAGGACTCACCAATAACCACTATAGAAAATCGTACTAGCCACGCGGAGGAGGATGGTCAAGCGGTGCTCCGGTCCCTACATGTTGACATCATGTAGGCATAGAGTATGCGTTAGTACATTTGAATGTACTAAGTATATGGGGTGCAATGCAATGCTACATTAGATGGACATCATAGGAAAAATGCATAATCATACCCAATAGATAGCATATTAATGAAATGATATGTATAATGATGCTTACATAAAAATCATATTTAGTGGGACGTAGTACATGTGTGGCGAGTGACCATCAATATAGTATTTCCAAGGCCTACCACCCCCTTGGAGAGGCGAAAGAGGTACAAACCCCTCAATATGGTTACACGGGCCTACCACCCCCCGAGCTAGGGACCAAGGTACAAACCCCTCGATATGGTTATACGGGCCTACTACCCCCCGTACTAGGCAACCAAGGTACCAACCCCTCGATATGGTTATACGGGCCTACTACCCCACGTACTAGGCAACCAAGGTAACAACCCCTCGATACGGTTATACGGGCCTACTACCCCCCGTACTAGGCTTGGTAGACTCACAACACTTATTTAGGGAAAATCATATACATGCGTCCATTTCATCATCATTTCAGTAATTACATAACCATCCTACTCATAGGACGTACCTTGGACCTTCCCTTTCCTAAGAATTCTATAAATGGGCATTTTATCAAACACAAGGTGGGCAATTGTTCATGTAAATGAAATCATGTATTTCAAGAATACTAAGTCCAACCAATTCCAAAATCCATATAAATCAGCCCACCAACAACATACATATATATATCAACCTTCATAATTTGATCATGGAAGCATGTAAACCATAAACATCACATAATAATTCCATTTCATGATAATATGCAAAATGGACCATAATAGGGTGTGTAGTAGTAATTCCATAATTCAAGAGTTCATAAATAATCATAAGGACCCATAAACTTGAAGTAGAAATAGAGGATAAATGGTTGGACTTGTGGAAAGGAAGGTTTCCACAATCAAACCCACATACCTCAACTTTGGAGAATCCTTGATGAAGATTGGAATGGAGAATCGAAGCTTGAGATTGAGTCTTGAATCCGGAATTAGAGCTTGAGATGTTTGAATTTGGTTGAAGATCTTGGTGGAATTTTTGGAGAGGGCTTAGAGAGTGTTTTTGGAGTTAAGAAAAAATGACTAAGTATGGGACATATCCCCTTTTTATAAAAAAAAACGTCTCCAACCCGCCTAAAAAAATAGCTCACTGGAAATTGCAAATCTGCACAGACAGGTTTTACGAAAATGGTCATAACTCCCTCATCCTAACTCGGACTAAGGTGAAACCAAGTGCGTTGGAAAGCTAACTCAAAGAGCTTTAATTTATAGTTTGCAGCCCTTCCAGTTCCTTGTGTGCTAAGAGATATGCCCCTTTAAAGTTGACCCTCCAAATCGCAATTTTTGCGATTTTCGAATTTTGATACGGTTGCTCTAAAATTTGGGTTAGACCCATTTCCCACTCAATTTGACCCCACAAATAAGAATATGAAGTCGAATTTCCGAAATCATGCACGGATTTTGAGATATATGGAAATTACAATTATAGGTGTTTCCTAAGCACATTTTCGGGCATTTTTGGGGTCGTTTCAATATCTCCCCCTTGGGAACATTCGTCCCCGAATGTTAAAGAAACGTACATGAGAGACACAAACATGGCAAATTTCAGCCCACATAAGGATGCAACAATGCACTTACACCTTATTTCAAAACCTCAATATAGTTGTAAAACCACATCGAACTTGTCAACTTAAACATGAATGTATGCAATGACATGGGGGCTGAACTTAAGACCTGAGATTTTATAAAGGGCTTAAGATCAATACCTTAGGCTCGAGTGGAGTGGAAAAGATAAGCATATCGCCTTTGCATGTCCGCTTCGGCCTCCCAAGTAGCACTTTCAACTTGTTGATTTCTCCAAAGGACTTTAATGGAAGCCACATCTTTGTTTCTCAACCTCTTCACTTGTCTATCTAAAATCTGACCGGAACCTCTTCATAGGTCAAATTATCTTCAACAACACCCACAACATCAAGAGACACAATTGCATCGATCAACCCACACACTTCCCAACATTAAGACACATGAAATACCGGATTGAACCCAAATCCATCTTCACTAGGCAATTCCCACTCATTAAGGCTACCTGCCAATTCTCTCTTCATCACGCTTATAAGGACCCACGTATCTTGGGCTCAAACTTGCCCTTCTTTACCAAAACGAACCACACCCTTCATGGTGCACCTTCAAATAAACCCAATCACCAACTCGAATTCAGAGAGCCCTTCTCCTCGCATTCGCATAGGACTTTTGGCTTACTTTGGCGCCATCTTCAACCTTTCTCTAATCATCCTAACCTTCTCAAGAGCTCCAAAACTTAGGTCTGGTACCTAACAAGGCCACCTCACCAACCCTCAACCACCCAAACCGGTGTATCTACAACGCCTCCTGAGAGAGCCTCAAAAGGAACCATCCGATGCTAGAATGATAGCTATTGTTATAGGCAAACTCAATCAATGGAAAGAATTGATCATCCCAACTACCCTTAAGCTTCCCAATCACAAAGCCTAGCAATATCCTCAAGTGTTTGGCATAGTCCTTTCGGCTTGTCCATCCGTTTGCGGGTGAAAGGCCGTAGTAAGCTTAACTCTCGTACCTAGCCCCCTTTGAAAAGACTTCCAAAAGTGTGAAGTAAATTGAGTACCACGGTCCGATATGATGGATAGGGAATCCCATGCAACCTTACCAAGTCATGAATATATAACCTTGCATAATCTTCTGCCCCATATGTTGTCTTTACCGGTAGAAAATGAGCCGATTTTGTCATCCTATCAACCACCACCCAAATAGAATCAAAACCTTTTCTAGTCTTGGGTAAACCAACTACAAAATCCATATTAATTTCTGCCCACTTCCAAGTAGGAATCTCTATGTCTTGGGTTAGACCACCCGGCCTTTGATGTTCGGCCTTGACTTGTTGACAACTATGACAACCGGAGACGAATTTGGCAATGTCCTTCTTCATGCCTCTCCACCAATACACATCCCTCAAATCTCTATACATTTGGTGGAACCGGGGTGGATGGAGTAGGAAGAATTATGAGCCTCCTCAAGAATTTTCTCCCTCAAACCATCAACACAAGGCACACACAACCTACCTTGGTACCTAAGGGCACCATCTCCCCCTTGGGAGAAAACTTCCACCTTGCTCTCTTTCACCAAGGCCTTCAATTCAAACAAGGAAGAATCAAGATCTTGTTTTTGCTATCACCTCATCAACCAAGGAAGACCTAGCAGCATCAACAACGACCACACCACCATTACCAACCTCTTCCAACCTAACCCCCAACCTAGCCAACCGATGTACCTCCCTAGCCATTTCCCTTTCACCAATATCAACATGAGCTAGGCTACCCATAGACACCCTACTCAAAGCATCCGCCACCACATTAGCTTTACCGGGATGATAATGCACACTCATATCATAATCTTTAAAAAATTCTAGCCACCTTCTTTGTCTCAAGTTGAGATCTTTTTGGGTAAGGGGAATATTGGAGGCTCTTATGATCGGTGAACACATCGACACGTACCCCATACAAATAAGACGCCAAATCTTTAAAGCAAACACCACCGCGGCTAATTCAAGATCATGCATAGGATAGTTCTTTTCATGCACTTTGAGTTTTCTAGAAGCATAGGCTATCACCTTACCATTTTGCATTAGGACACAACCCAAGCCAACTCTAGAAGCATCACAATACACAACAAATCCCTCAAGCCCATCCGGTAGTGACAATATAGGAGCGGACACAAGTTAATCTTTCAAGGTTTGAAAACTCCTTTCGCACTCGTCGGTCCACTCAAACTTAGCCTTCTTTTGTGTCAACTTAGTCATGGTAGAAGCAATAGAAGAAAACCCATTCACAAATCTCCAGTAGTAACCCGCTAAGCCCAAGAAGCTCCTAATATCCGACGGGGTCAATGGCCTAGGCCAATTTCTAATCACATCGGTCTTCTTAGGGTCTACCTTAATACCATCCCCCGACACCACATGACCTAGGAAGGCAACCTCCCTCAACCAAAATTCACACTTTCATACTTGGCATACAACTTCTCTTCTCTGAATCTTTGCGCACAACCCTCAAGTGACCCATATGTTCGTCCTCGCTATGCGATAGATTAAATATCATCAATGAAGACCACAACAAAGGAATCAAGGTAGGGTTTAAAGACCCTATTCATTAGGTCCATGAAGGTAGCCGGTGCATTGGTCAACCCAAAGGACATGACCACAAATTCATATTGTCCATACCTAGTCCGGAAGGCTGTCTTGGGAATGTCACCCTCCCTCACCTTCACTTGATGATACCCAGACCGAAGATCAATCTTAGAGAAGTGGCTAGCCCTTGCAATTGGTCGAACAAGTCATCAATCCTAGGAAGAGGATATTTATTCTTGACGGTGACCCTATTGAGTTGCCGATAATCAATACACATCCTAAAGGACCCATCTTTCTTCTTCACAAACAACACCGGTGCACCATGGTGATTGGCTAGGCCTAATAAAACCCTTCTCCAACAAGTCCCTCAATTGTTCTTTCATACTCCTTTAACTCGCCGGTGGCCATATGTAAGGGGGAATAGAAATGGGTTGAGTATCGGGAGGAGGGTCTATGCCCAAAAGCATTTCCCTTTCGGGGAGGAACACCGGGAAAGGTCATTTAGAGAAAGCATCAAGGAATTCATTTACGACCGGAACCGACTCTATAAAAGGTTTTGAGCTCCAATCCCTAACCCTCACAAGTGATACGAGACACCCCTAGAGATCAACTTTACGGTTTAATGGCAAGAGATGAATCTACCCTGAGCGTGCCACATTTGGGCTTTCCCACTCAAGAATGGGTTCACTTGGGAATTGGAACTTGACCTACGGTTCTACATCAATAGAAGCATGTAGTATGCATGCAGCCAA
>JAGDQO010001446.1:0-136566 GCA_018342035.1 Solanum appendiculatum
CATCAAAGACCGGGTGGTACGATGCAAAGGATGCTCATTCTCAAGTGGAAGTGGGAGCGCATTACTATGGACTTTATGGCTAGATTACCCTTGACTTTGGGTTAGCATGATTCTATTTGGGTGATTATGGACCGATTGACTAAGTTAGCTCATTTAATTCCGAAAATGACTAGTTAAAATGCAGAGCAGTTTGCCAAAATCTACATTCATGAGATTGTTCGGTTTCATGGAGTACCTATTTCTATTGTGTCTGATAGAGGTACTCAATTCACCTCACATTCCTGGAGTTCTATGCAGGAGCAAATGGGTACCAAGCTTGAGTGAGTACTTCTTTCCATCCTTAGACCGATGGTCAATCCGAGCGGACCATTCAGGCGCTTATTGAGAATATGCTCCGGGCTTGTGTCATGGACTTTGGTGGTCATTGGGACCAATTCCTACCCCTTGCGGAGTTTGCTTATAATAATAGTTATCATGCTAGCATTTAAATGACACCGTTTTTAGGCTTTGTATGAGAGGAGGTGTAGATCTCCTATTGGATGGTTTGTTTCATTTGGGGTATGACTTGGGGGAACAAATTTGTTGAGAGACTCTATGGATAGAGTGAGATTGATTCAGCAGCGCCTTGTGACCGCCCAAAGTAGGCAAAAGAGTTATACGGATAGGCGTGTCCGTGTTGTATCCTTTGCTATTGGTGAGCGGGTTTTGCTTAAGGTTTCACCAACCAAGGGTGTGATGAGGTTCGGGAAGAAAGGGAAACTTAGTCCGCGGTTCATTGATCCTTTTGAGATTTTTGGAGAAGTTTGGAGGTGTAGCTTATTGGTTGGCCTTGCCTCCGAACCTCTCAGCAGTCCATCCCATGTGGCAGGTTTCGATGCTTAAGAGATACCATCATGATGATTCCCATATGATTCAATGGGACTCAGTTGCTTTGGACCAGGATTTGTCCTTTGAAGAGGAGTCTATTGCTATCTTGGATAGGCATACTAGGCAGTTGAGGTCTCTACACTTCTTATCATTTTCCCCTAAAAGTTTGTGCTTTGTACAGAATCATGTTATTTTTTAAATTTTTCTCAAGGGCTATGAGGGAAGAGGAAAAACAATTTGAGAAGTTGGAGAAACTGATTAAAGGAAACTTTAGAAGCCAGCTAGAAGAAAATCAAATCAAAAAGAATTTTACAGTTCATTGGTTTTAAAAGTCATTTTGTACTCCATCACTTGTACAAAGAGTTAATGATCAAAAACACACTTAAACTATCAATTCCTTGCGAGTTTTATACCTCAAATATCCATTGTTCTCTTTACATATCTAAACTATCAACTCCCTTTTTATTAAATCACACATCAATGCTGAGTTGGCCAAATATTTGTTCCTGATTGACAACAGTCGTGCATGCCAACTCAGCATTGAGCTCTGCTTTAATATAAATGGAGTAATAGTTGAAGTGTGAAAAGTGATAGTCTAGGTAGGTAACTAGAACAATGAATAATTGAGCATAACAATTGCAGAGAGTCAGGAATCTCATGTATCTGGACTTGAAAGAACAGATCTTGGAATACATAACTAGAGTAGTTGTTTTTAACTAGATGTCTGACAGTCTGAGGATTTATCTTCAGCCTCTAAAGCTGATGTATCGGCAACGAAGATTGTAAACTTCTTCTTTACATGCACTCTTCCAAAGAAAATCAAACCGGTCAAAGTATTTGGAAAGGATGAAAAAGATAAATTACTCCTTTTTTATGCGACACTTTCTCTTTTCGTATGTTAAAAAGAATGACGCCTTTCTATGATTGAAAACAACTTAATTTTGAACTTTTCATTCTATCCTTAATGAGATGACATGTTTAAGATTAGAAGTTTCAAAAGTTTTCATTTCTTTCTCAAATTCCGTTCCCACTCAAACTCCGCCACATAAAATGAAATGGAATAGATAATAAGTTCATGTATACTCACATATTCCCTGAGTACGAGTACTCATGACTTTTCATGCATGTTGATTAAATAATGGGATATTATTCGAGCCAAGGACCTGAATTTCATCCCCTCCCCTCATATATTTAGCGTATTCCTTATTCTTCATAGCAGAATCTTCAAGTTGAGGGCTATCTACAAGTTTGATAATTTTCAATGAACAAATATACCCGAAACTAAGCGGAATCTCCACAAGCATAAGACATCCCCACAGTTCTAATTTCTCAAGCACAGGAAAGGATTCCTCTCCAACCTCCCACTTAGCAAGAGTCATTTCTCTCAACTCCAAATATTTGAAATTCTCAAAGGTGTCTTCCACCCCCATGATCCATTTCTCCCCCTGGATGATTGTGAATACAAGGGACAACTCTTCCAGGTTGGGTAGTCTAGCAATTGTTGATAGTGAGTCAGATGTCATAAGAAACACACGCAACCACAATCTTTTCAAATTCGAAGGGAAGTGAAAATCCCATGACCAATTTATTGTCATAGAGGGCCCACTGTCATTTGTGTTTGAACTTTCAATCTGTACTTTGAGGGATTCCAGTTCAATTAGGAAATCTAGTTTCGAGAATCAATATCCCTCTGTTGGAGAATCCCATGATTCCTTGAGACTAAATGAAAGCTATCGAAGATTAGGAAACCTTTTGAAAATATCCTCTGTGTCTTTCGAGTAGGTGAGCACGAGTTTCTCTAAAAATCTCAAGTTCACTAATTTTGTGTCCACTACTGTCTGTATTGGTTCATCTGTATCCAAATCAAAGAAAGAACAATCATTCATGGACAACACTCGCAACTTTACAAGATCCCAAATTCTCTGTAACATAACCATGGTTGATCCTCTATAAGCCCTGACAGGGTTTCTAGATTCCACAGGTTTGATAAAGACGAAGGCAGATATTTAACTTCTGTCCCAATGCTTAAGGACCTCAAATGAGCCAACATGCATATTTCATTCAGCAAAAAAGCTTTCACCATGATAAAAGAGCTTTCCAGGATCAACACTCTAAGTAGCCTGAAGTGCCTTAGGTGACATCTATCAGAAAGACGATTGTCCAGCTCGTCTGCAGTTATCATCAAAGAATAGAGGTGTTTAACAGAATGCCTTTTCTTTTTTAATTGAACAAGACAAAATTGTTAGGATCAATGAGCTCGCTGTGATAATGAATGTTCACTATACGTGGCATCAAATTTGAAGAAGCAGATGGAGCTCTTGAAATTATAGTGTTACCAAACAAAAGTCATGCACAAGATCATGAAGATGGCAATCGGTTCATCACCTATCTCATTGAAAAGAGGTTATCCAAATAAAACCTCCATGTCTTCTTCCACACTCTCCATCTCTGTCTGTTCCACAAGTCCTTCATCACGCCAATAAACTTTCAACACAAAAATTATCATTGTATTGTCCTTTGGATATCGTGCAAGGTAAAGAAAACATGGCTTGAGGTGATCTGGTAAATGGTCATAACTTAATTCTATAAATTCATCACTTCAACTTCACTGTTGAAAATAAAGGAATTCAAATTATCTCAAACTTCAAGCGCCACAGTCTTTTTCTTTTCCCTCCCTGAAATGACTCCAGCAATCAGATCAGCCACCAAAGGAAGCCCTTCACAATTTGGGGCTATTGGTTTTCCAACATCCAACAGTTCATCAGGACAACTCTCTTTTCCAAATGCCCTTTTCTCTAACAACTCCCAACTTTCTTCTGATCTTAGCGATCAGAGGTAAAGAGGATCAGCGTTGCGCTTTCCACGCAAAGCCAATTCCTTTTCTCGAGTTGTCAATATAATTCTACTTCAGGAAAAGGTCTTGTTAACTCATCCCATGTTGCATTATCCCAAATGTCATCTAACACAATTAGGTACCTCTTTCCGAGCAGATGTTTCCGTAGCATATCAGCAACATCAGTATTCCCACAAAATTTGAATTCAAGCCGGTAATTTGATTATAAACTTTCTCCAACGTCTTTTTTTCGTCGTGTTCTTGGCCAAAATAGTGTACGAATGTCATGACATGCCTAGTACAAGTTCTAAAAAAGGGTTTTACTTAAACTCTATATCTAGCCAAACAAAAGCAATATGGTTTTAGATGCTATTCAAATTAAGTATTCAGAAGCTTAAAATCTAGTTTTGCTTGAGTGCAGTACATTTTTCTTGCACCAATTTGTCTAAATTTTGAGATGAGCATATGCTGCATTGATGTTTTAATAAGGCATACAAACAATGTAACAAGCAGATCAGTTGTCTGCCAATGCTAACTTTCAGTCTTCCATATATAAAGGTTTCTCTCTTGCCAAACAGAGTACACGCAACAAGCAAGTGTCATTAGGCACAATGGATACAATACGGTGCAAACCAATGTATAATTCAAGTCACGCTAACAAAGAAAGAGAGTATAAAAAATTAAGAAAAAGGGGTGGAAAATATTGAACAAAAGTCATGTGATAACAATAGAAATACAACTCCATCACTCATTTACCACAACAGAATAAAAGGAAAAGGAGGGAAAGATGTCTGAGGATTTATCTTTAGCTGATGTATCCGCAAAGAAAATTGAAACCATCTTCTTAACATGCCCTCTACAAAGAAAATTAAACTAGTCAAAAAGAAAGTTAAACATTACTTTACTCACTTATCTTCCCTGCGTAAGAGAGCTCAAGACTCATTCAGGTCCACGGACCTGAAGCTCGTCCCCTCCCCTCATATCCTCAGCATATTACCTAATCTTCATAGCGGAATCTTCAAGTTGAGGTCTCTGCCAGATATTGATAATTTTTAATGAATCAATATCACCAAAACTAGGTGGAATCTCCCTAAGCTTACGACATTTCCACAGTTTTAATCTCTCAAGCACGGGAAATGATTCCTCTCCAACCTCCCACTTAGCAAGAGTCACTTCATTCAACTCCAAATATTTGAGATTCTCAAAGGTCTCTTCCTCCCCCACGTTCCATTCTTCCCCCTGGATGATTGAGTCAACAATGGTCAGCTCCTCATGCTTGGGCATTCTAGCTATTGTTGATAGTGAATAGGATGTTAGAGGAAACTTACACAACAATATTTTTTTCAAATTGGAAGGGAAGTGAAAATCCCATGGCCGATTTGTCGCTACAGGGGGCCCACTGTCATTTGAATTTGAACTTTCAAAATGTACTTTGAAGGATTTTAGTTCATTTAGGGAATCCAATTTCGGAAACCAATAACGCTCTGTTGAACAATCCCATGATTCCTTGATACTAATTTCAAGATGTTGAAGATTGGGAAACCTTTTGAAAATATGCTCCGTATCTTTCGAATAGGAAAGCACTAGTTTCTCTAAAAATCTCAAGTTCTCTATCTTTGAATCATCTTCTATAAGTACTGGTTCATCTGCATCAAAATCAAAGAAAGAACCAGCTTTTATGCTCAACACTCACAACTTCAAAAGATTCCAAATTCTCGGCAGTAGTACCAAAGGTGGTCCTTCATTTTGCACAACCAGAGTTTCTAGATTCAAGAGGTTAGATAAAGACGAAGGCAGAGCTTTAACTTTTGTCACAAAGTTTAAGAACCTCAAATGAACCAACATGCATATTTCATTTAGCAAAAAATCTTTCACCATAATAAAAGATCTTTCCAGGACCAACACTCTAAGTAGTCTCAAGTGTCTTATGTGACCTGTATCAGAAAGACGGTCGTCCAGCTTGTCTCCAGTTATCGTCAAAGAATAGAGGTGTTTACCATAATGCCTTTTATCTTTTGAATCGATCAGGAAAAAATTAAGCCCAGGGTGGTCCCTGTGATAATTGATGGTCATTTGACGTGGCGACAAATCTATAGAAGATGATGTAGCACTTGAACTTATCAATTCAAACAACTTCTCCTCCCTAGCTTTTATCAAACAAAAGTCATGCATCACAAGATCATGAAGTTGGTAAGTCGGGTAATAACCTGTCTCGTGGAAAAGAATCACCAAGCTACTGGAAATTAAATTATCCAAATAAATATCCATCACTTCTTCCACACTCTTCATCTCTCTCTGTTCCACAAGTCCTTCAGTACGCCAGAGAACTTTCAACTCATAGATTGTTATTGCACTATCCTTCCGTAAACTTGCAAGGTAAAGCAAGCATGGCTTCTATTGATCTGGTAAATGGTCATAACTTAATTCTATAACCTTCTTCACTTCCACTTCATTATTGAAAATAAAGGAGCCCAACTTATTTCGAACTTCAAGCCACACGGTTTTTTCTTTTCCTTCCTTGATAAGACTCCAGCGATCAGATCAACCACCGAAGGAAGCCCTTTACAATTTTGGGCTATTTCTTTTCCAACATCCAATAGTTCATCCGAGCAACTCTCATTTCAAAGTGCTCTTTCCTCAAATAATACCCAACTTTCTTCTGATCTTAGCAATCGAATGTTAAGAGGATCTCTACGGCGTTTTCCATGCAAAGCCACTTTCTTTTCTCGAGTAGTAAATATAATTCTACTACCTTTCTCAACTTCTGGAAATGGCCTTGTTAACTCATCCCATGTTGTAGTATCCCACAAGTCATCTAAGACAATAAGATACCTCTTGCCATATAGTTGTTTACGTAGCTTATCAGCAACATCAATATCCTCACTCAATTTTAAATCTGAGCCAGTAACTTGATTAAAAATTTTATCCAACAACTTCTTCTCGTCATATTCTTGGTCGACTATGCACCATGCACGAATGTCAAAATGACTAGAAACTGATTTACCAAAGTAGTTTTGCCTGAACCCAGCATACCAGTGATTGAAATGACATCTAGATTTGTCGGTCCACTGGTGAGCTTCCTGATTATCCAATTTATCTCCTCCTTAAAACCTACAATCATTTTATTAGTTGTCAATGATTTGCTCTCAACTCACTTCTCGGTTGAGTTTACAACAATGAGACTCCTGTTTTTGGGAGTCTTCTCAAGTACATGGGAGACGTCTGCTTTGATAATCTTGATCTTTTTCATGGCAATGGGAAGTGAGAAAATAAGATGTAAGAGACCATTATCTCTAACAATAATTGAATCAATAACATCTTTTGCCTCATATGCCACATCTAAAACACGTTTCCAGAGATCTTTATACAATTCTGGCTCAATATTCAAGAAAACAGATCTTATGAATTCTAGGTCTTTTTTCACCTGCCCAATTTCTTCCTTTATCAAAGCAATTGAATAAACCTTGGAATCTAGCAAATCATTTAAGTGCATGTGTAGCATATGCATAAAGAGCATTCCATCACTCATGGGGAAGCAACATTGAGATGATTCAGGGCCTTTCAAATAAACATGTTTGAGATCTTCCTTGAGAAGTTCAAAATTTTCGAGCAAGTCTAGAGTTGCACGGTTGGTTTCATCGGTACTCTCTTCATTACTTGATTTCTCTACTAAGTCGCAAACAAGAGGGGATACCTCCCTAGTAAGTGCTCCAACACGTGCCAAAAGATCAAATGATTTTTCATGATGGATTAAGTCCTTGGGCACATCAGTAAGAATAATTAAAAGGAACTCTATCATGACATGAATGTTTTGAGCCTCTGAAGTGCTAGGGGTAGTAACAGTTACCATGTGCACTTGTAGATGAATGAGATATTCCCTAAGAATATCTGGAGAGGTTTCCTGGAGCTTCTTAATGAAGCGTTCCACTTCTGCTGACGTTGAAGCTTTCAAATTTGTATAGCATATGTGCATGACCTCTAGATCAATTGGAGTAATCTTCATGAGTAGATGAGCTAGCTTGAAGAGTCGAGAGTCTGCATCCATTTGATCATTCACAAAGAAGAATCCTACTTTCTCAGCCACAGGCATAGGCTGAAACTGAGATAAGACATATTCAACAATCTCGTGCTCAACGCAACCATTCACTATCAACCCATGAAAATCTCTTATGTTGCCACATACATTCTGAAGAATCTCATATTGAGTTACTAATGGAAAAAACTATTCAGCACAATACTTGGATAGATGAAGGAGGCACAAGAGGAGGAAGTCCAACTGCTTCTCAATCATGGTGGCACTTGACGTAGAATGATGAGAGCAGATGCAATCTTCGATATTATTGATGAGGCTAGGAAGGACACGTTGCATGTCATATTTGTCCTCCACATTGAAGTTCACATTTAACATCCACATTGATGGCGTATACAAACTTTGTCGAACTATATTCTCAACTTCTTGCCTTTCGCGAGCCATTTCATCTTGAAACTCGTCTAAATCAAAATAAGAAAGCTGGACAGATGTACAAATAAATGCCAGCGCATATTTCAGCGCTTCAATTAGATTCACATCAAGAGCTATTTGATTTTGTTCATTCTTTAACCTCTCTATGAAATCCAGAACATTGACAACCTCCTTGCGAAAAGCAAAAAATGAAACCTGCCAAATGACCAAATGTTACATCAAATTTTAACTGCCACATATCTACCATGCAATACTTACTCCATACAGGCAACTAACATAGATGTAAAAGATAGACGTAGAGGGCTTTCTTCTAAATAGCCTACATGATATATATATATATGAGCTAAATGTCCGGCTTATATCACAAAGCAAAAATGTTGAAGATGGATTGTTAATTCTCTATGTATGAGTTCTTAGCGTTTGGGGAAATCTTAGTAGCTCAGTTGGTTGGCTATTTGAACTTTCCCCACCTTGAAATTTGCAATATTTACTCCATATAGGCAACTACAGGATATATGAGCTAAATGTCCGGCTTTAAATCACAAAGCAAAAATGTTAAAGAAGGATTGTTAATTCTCTATGTATGAGTTCTTAGCGTTTGGGGAAATCTTAGTAGCTCAGTTGGTCGGCTATCTGAACTTTCCCCATCTTGAAATTTGCAAAACAATGATAGTTTAGGAAGTTTTTAACTCTTAATAATATTGTATTTTGAGGATTGCAATTAGATAATCATCCAAGTCAATAATTAGTTTAACATAAGGACTATAGTATGACATACCACTGAGTTGTTTGTTTTCCCTTTTTCTCTTTCTCCTTCATTTTCTTGTCCTCTTTCCATGGAAGTAACTTTTTCCCGCTTTCCTTCCTTTCAAATTCTCAAGATCTGATGTATAAAAAGTAGTAAAAAAACTTTATCAGGTGAACAATTTTGATAACTTTGTCAAAAGTGAGAATTTCCGTCAAATATTTAGCAAACTCTGCTTCTTAAATTTAATATGAACTGGAAAACATAAGAAATTTCCGTTAAAATTCCAGAAATTGCAACATAAAAAACTACATCATACACAAAAAACAATAGATAAAAATTAACAGTAATTGTGCCTCAAAAAGGATACACTAGACTCTTGAAATAGATCAAATAAAATAATATAAACTACAAAATCGATACTTCCAAATGTGAGTCACCGTTATTTTCACAGTTTCAATTAAATTTAACAATCAGAATATGATAAATATCTGACGAAGATCAAAACTCAAAGGATCAAAGTATTCAAGTGATACTTAAGGACTAGTTTGAACTTACTACCAAAGACAAGAAAAAATTTGTGTCACTTTCTCAAAGAAGGAAGAAAACAAAGAAACTAAGAAAGAAGCACAAAAATTCATAGCAAAAAAGCATCTTTGCAGATCAGAGTACCAAAAATTAATTATGCAAACTATTAGATGAGTTGACTAACCTTTTTACTTGATGAAAATATCCTCTTCTTGCTTTCTTATGAAAATATTCTGAAATTAAACAGATTGTGTTGTTGGGCTTAATGCTTATAAAAATGACCAACCCCTCTTATAAAGGTCTAGGAAGGAAAAGCATGAATCAATAGAGCCTCACTTGTCTGCCACAAACTCCAAGTGGGAATATAATAGTATTAGATCAAACTTTCAAGTGGGAATAATAGTACTAGGAATGCAATATATTATAATAAAATGTTTGAGGACCATAACATCCACTTGAGCTTTTCTCATAAAATAAAGATTTGATACACAAGTTTTCAGATAGAGTCACAACTAATATAAAAACCATACACAACATACTAATTAGTTACAAACTAACAAGTACATAGTAACCCTTACTTTCACATGTTGCATGACATAAAGAGTTGCATTTTTTTACTACTAATTGTTGTGCAACTCTTGGTCAAGGGTGAACTGATGGTGTATTAGCTTCAAAAGCTTCTTACATAACCTTCAGCTACCATGTTCCGTCAACTACAACCAGCACGCTAAAACTACACTAGGGGGTTGAGCAAAAAAGTGTGGAGAAAGATCAATATAGAACTAATACCTGCAGTTTTCCTGTGCAGAAGCCATGGATCATTTCTCGGTTCTACATGACATTGATGCTGCTGCATCTCCATCAACAGTCCAAGCAGAATCAGGCATGTGGAAGTTATCTCCGTCCTGCCACTGTCCTGCATATGTAGAGTTTCTCGAGTTCCTTACAATAGTTCGCAGTCTCCTCAGGACCGGCATTCACATTAAGATGTAAAGATTAAAACATTTTTCATCTGTAAGGACAAAAGTACTTAGGAAAGGGTAATCTACAAAGAAATATATACTCCCTCCATTTATGTTTCGATTTAAGTGTGTTATCTTCCTTTTTAGCCTGTTTGAAAAAGAACAATATATATTTTTACATTTAGTATGTTTTTGTTGAGAATATGTCTTAGGATATTGCAGAAATAAAACAGTTAGCTACTTTTAGGGTTTTTAAATTATGTTATTACAATCCTATATGACTTGAATTTAGGAGTTAATTCTTTTTATTTGTTATTTGAATTTTAGTGATAAGTTAGTAACATATTTTTCTATTTTTAGTTAGGAATTATATTTATAAATGTATGTCTTTGAATTATTAATAAAATAATTCTCTTTGATAATACTGCAGTAGTTTTTTTCTCAAAGTCTTTCTCTATTATTTTCTTAATTTCTTTAATAAAAAATCAACAATTGGTATCTAGAGTCTTATTTTTGAGGGACTTGTGAGTAGAAAAATGGATTCTGAAAATAGTTTTTCACGAATGGCTCCTCCTATTTTTTATGGTGAGAATTATCAACTATGGGTTGTGAGAAGGGAAACCTACTTGGAGGCTCTTGATATTTGGGAAGTCGTGGTAGAGGATTATGAAATTAATCCACTGCACATATAATCCCCTCGTGGGCCCAAATCAAGAGTCAAAAGGAAAAAAAACATCAAGTCCAAGGCAAAAACAACTTTGTTTGTTGTTGTTTCGATAAATATTTTCATGAAAATCATGACTCTCACATCACCAAAATAAATTTTGAATTATCTGAAGAAAAAATATGCTGGAGATGAAAGAATATGAGGAATGAAGGTATTAAATTTAATGAGAGAATTTGAATTGCAGAGAATGAAAGAGCCAGAATATTAATATGTTGAAATACTCTGACAGATTATTTTGTATTGTCAACAAGGTAAGATTACTAGGCACTGAAATTAAAGATACAAAAATTGTTGAAAAAATTCTTGTTACAGTGCCCGAAAGATATGAAGCATGTATAACTACCTTGGAAAACACACAATATCTGTCCAAAATTATCTTGGTAGAATTGTTAAATTCTTTGCAGGCACAGGAACAATGGAGGCTTATGAGGTAAGATGGCATGTTTGAAGGAGCATTAGTAGCCAGCCACAAAACTCAAAGCAAGGGTAAATTTTTGAAAAACTACCCACCTTGTCAGCACTGTGACAAAAATGGACATCCTCCATATAAATGTTGGAAAAGACCATATGCACGGTGCAAGATTTGCAAACAACTTGGTCATATTTGTGATTTGCATAAGCAAATTTCAAAAGGATGAAACAGCTGCTCAAGCCACTACTGAAGAAGAAGAAGGGGGAGGAGGAGGAGGAGAAGAAGAAGACCACTTATATTTGGCAAATTGTTTTCCAACCAAAAAATTTGATTTTTGAATGATTGATAGTGGTTGTACAAACCACATGACATATGAAAGAAATATTTTTAAAGAGTTCATTCCTATGAAAAATAAGAAAGTCAGAATTGGGAATGGTGATTGTATTCCTGCAAAAGAAAAAGGGTCTGTTGTAATTAAAACAAATTCATGTACAAAAATAATTTTAGATATTCGTTATGTGCCTGATATTGATAAAATTTTGTTAAGTGTTGGTCAATTAATAGCAAAAGAATTTTAATTATTATTTGGAGACAAATATTGTTGAATCTTTGATTCCACTAAGCAAGAGATTTTACATGTTGAAATGAGAGGTAAGAGCTTCTCATTTAATCCAACAAAAGATGCGCACATGTCTTGCAAGACAAAAGATGAATTAACAGATTTGTTCACAAGGTCAATTTCAGATAAGACTACAATCTACAATTCCTGATCAAAGGAGGAGTGTTGAGAATATATCTAAGGATATTGCAGAAATAAAACAGTTAGCTACTTTTAGGGTTTTTAAATTATATTATTAGAGTCCTATGTGACTTGAATTTAGGAGTTAATTCTTTTTATTTGTTATTTGAATTTTACTAATAAGTTAGTAACATATTTTTCTATTTTTAATTAGGAATTATATCTATAAATGTATGTCTTTGAATTATTAATAAAATAATTCCCTTTGACAATACTGCAGTATTTTTTCTCTCAAAGTCTTTCTCTGTTATTTTCTTAATTTCTTTATTAAAAAACCAACAGTTTCTACTTCCAATATTTCCATTTTACACTAAGTGACATGACTCCTTTGTACGAATGACATGTCAGGTTTAAGACCACAAGATTCAAAAACAATTCTCTCTCTTGTGAAATTCTTGCTTTTGCATCTGGACGACATGCTCATGAAGGTAGATGATTAATAATCATGATAAGTTTTTCTATTTTATTACAAATGCAGTTAATGTATCAAGTCTAGAAACTATGAACACACAAATCTAGCTATACAAAGTGAAACTCAAGCTAGAACTTACCCACATCTGTCGCAATTTGCAAGACTGCCTGATCATCTTGCCAAGATCAGGGATTCGAATGGTAGCTTGGCTTAAATACAAAGACGTGAGTCTATGGTGGATGGACTGGATATATAAGGGGAAAATAGGTTGGCACGGCCTCCAAAAACCTGCTCACGCCTTCGAGCTGATAGCTGTCTGAAAAAGCATTACTCATGTTTACGTCAACTTCAGTAGGATCAGCAAAGTAGGCTCCAGTACCAATTTCAACCAACTGGAAAGTGTGACAAAGAATGTCAGGAAGTTTCTCAAGAGTCATGGTAAGGTTAAGCACCAAGTTTCCTATAATTAGGAGAGTGGGAAACTAGACGATCCAAAGCCGATGACCATAGACACCATACAAGAAATGTTAAGCGAGACAAGTGACATGTTGCTATCAGGAAAATGACTTAGCCAATCGCCAATCGGATTTCCGCTTTACTATATATTGCTTAGCTAATAGTGAAATACTATCTACCAATCTATAGTTGATCAAACAGTGCAAACCATACATTGCACATAGGGTTGAACAGAGTGAGTTTTTAACCCTAGGCATCAGGGAGCGAATTCGCGATTAGAATAAACATATCTAATTGTCGCACTTGATTATTATACAGAAAATTCAAATGCATTGATCTTGTTAATTCTTATTCTATGTACTTATAGTATTAACTCAACTTTAATAGACACGCAATTGTTCAATAAAAAATTGTGGGTAAAATTAATGTTGCCAATCAAGAAACTAGATACATCGATTAGTTAGTTTAGCCGAAAAAGTCAATATGATTGATATTAGACAAAATAATAATCACACTAGGATAATCTCCAAGCTAAATAGCAATAGGAAGAGAGTAACAATCACACCAAATATTATAATGGGGTAAATATGATACTCAAATAAGTAATACAATAATATTGATGAAAACTTGGTAGTGTCAAAAGACAACTACTCTTTTATAAGAACACCTCTCTTTTATTTCTTACAACTCACAATAATATTATTTCCACACTATTTTCTCACAAACTAAGAAATAGCTTATGGACTACTTTCTCTACTCTCTATCGCTTTCTTTATTTTGGTGTGTCTTCAAGTGTTCAATTACTACTCAATTTATAGAGTTTTGAGCCTCTTGATTACATCATTAGTGACATAAATGTGGCAACCTATTTACACAAAGTTTGGCTGCCAAACTCCACCAAAACTCTACAAAAATTTGACTACCAACTTTCATAAATGTGGCTGCCAACTTTCACATTTGTGGCTGATCAACTTTCACATTTGTGGCTTTTAATTTCAACAAGTGTGGCTGCCAAATTAGTTGCTGCCAAGCTTTTGTTCCTACAAATCTCTCCCTTAATTTTGATTTTTCTTCTTTATTCCAAGGCTTGATCTCAATCTCTGAAAATCTTCAAACTTGAGAGGCTTTGTAAAGTTATCCGCAACTTGATCATGAGATTTCACATACTTGAGCTCTACCTCTTTCTAGGCAATGCATTCTCGGATAAAGTGATACCTTGTGTCTATGTGCTTGCTCCGATCATGATACACTAGATTCGTGGCAAGTGCTTGTGCAGCTTTGTTATCAACAAAAATCATTGTGGCTTCAATTTGTGGCAAATTGAGTTTCTTCATTAATCTTCTCAACCAAATAGCATGACACGTACATGATATCGCTGCCACGTATTCAGCTTCACAAGTCGAGAGAGTAACAATTGATTGTTTCTTTGAACTCCAAGAAATAACACAATCACATAAAAAATACAAAACTAGATGTGCATTTCCTATTATCAACATCTCTCGCATAATAACTATCACAGTATCCCACAAGATTAAAATCATCATCAAAAGAATAAAATAGTCCAAGGTCGATCGTACCTTTTAGGTAACTAAGAATTCTTCTAGCGACCTTCAAGCGAGTGGAGGTAGGAGCTTCCATGAAGCGACTTATTACTCCGACAGCAAAGAGTATATCTGGTCTCGTACATGTCAAGTACCTCAGACTTCCTATGAGACTTTTGAACAGAGAAGAGTCCACCTTTTCTCCATCATCAAACATTGACAATTTTGTTCCACTTTCCATTGGGGTATTCACAGGGTTGCAATCAAACATGTTGAACTTCTTCAAAATCTCCCTTGTATAGCTTTCTTGAGATATGAAGATGCCTTCCTCCATTTGCTTCACTTCTAGACCCAAGTAATATGACATAAGCCCTATGTCCGTCATCTCGAACTCAAGGGATATAACTTTCTTAAAAGTTTCAAACAAAACTAGGATGTTACCCTTCAGAATGAGATTATGAACATAAAGACAAACAAGCAGAATATCTCTTTTAGTATGAACTTTTATGTAAAGAGCATAATAATGAAGATAATGAATAAACCCATTGTCTTGAAAGTATTTGTCAATGCGACTATTCCATGCTCATGGAGCTTGCTTCAACCCATATAAGGCTTTCTTCAACCTCAACACCTTATCTTCATTATTTTTTACCACAAAGCCCAATGGTTGCTCAACATAGACTTCTTCTTCTAGATATCCATTTAAGAATGCCGATTTGACATCTAGTTGATGGATTTTCCACTTCATTTGTGCCGCTAAAGAGATCAACAGACCGATCGTCTCCATACGGGTAACAGGTGCATAGAATTCCTCATAGTCGATGTAATGCCTTTGCTTGTAGCTTTAGCCACAAGTCTTGCCTTGTATTTCTCTACCTCTCCATGGGCAGTTTTTCTCCCTGTATACCCATTTCACTCCAATTGCTCGATGATTCTTGGGAAGAGTTGTTAACTCCCAAGTGTTGTTCTTCTCTATTGATTGAATCTCCTCCTCCATGGCTTGTCTCCACCTTCTGTCAGTAACAGCTTCATCAAAATTAATTGGTTCACTATCAACAAAGAGAAAACATAAAAAATCAAAATTAGTAATTTCTTCTGAGTCATTATAGAGTTCTTGGATGCCCCTCATCCTATGCGGTCTTTCACTTGAACTCTCTTGAGTAGACGGAGATGCAACATTTGCTGGTGAAGGAGGTGACGTTGCATGCCATGGTCTTCTATTCTTCTTTATCTCCAAAATATGGAAGAAAATCATATATATGTTCTTTCTTCAGGAGCCTCCCAATTCCATGTTGCTTCTTCATCAAATTCAACATTGCAACTCACCACCACCTTGTTATTGATTGGATTGTATAACTTGTAGCCTTTTGAATTCGCGTCATATCCAACAAACACATACTTGACACTATGATCGTCAAGTTTAGCTCTCCCTTGATGTGGAACATGAGCATAGGCTATGCTCCCAAAGATACTCAAGTGCTTGACACTTGGCTTTCTTCCGCTCCATGCTTCTTGAGGAGTTTGATCTCGTACTTTTTTTGTTGGAGACCTATTGCTTAAATAAACTGCAAAAGAAACAGTCTCGGCCAAAAATTCTTTTGGTAGATTTTTAGCTTTCAACATACATCTAGCCATATTAAGAATTGTTCTATTATTTCTTTCCGCAACTCCATTTCGTTGGGGTGAGTAAGGTACCGTTAGAGGGCGGAAAATTCCATGAGATTGATAAAAGTCATTAAATTCTTTTGAAGTGAATTCGCCTCCTCTATCAGACCTTAATGCTTTTATTTCATAGCCGCTTTCTTTTTCTACAAGTGCTTTGAAATTTTTAAAAGCAACAAAAACTTCAGATTTTTACTTCAAGAAGTATACCCAAGTCTTTCGACAGAAATCATATATAAAGAGCAAGAAGTATTTACTTTTACCTAAAGAAGGTGGATCGATTGGACCACACACATCGGTGTGTAAAATTTGGAGTGGCTTACTTGTTCTTGATGTAGTCTCTTTTGTAAAACTCCTCCTCGCATGTTTTCCAAGAAGACAAGCTTCAGTAAACTTATTGGGATGCTTGATTGACGGAATCCCATCAACCATGTTCTTGTCTCCCATTGATTTGAAAGCATCAAAATTCAAGTTCTCAAATCGCATATGCCAATACCATGAGTCATCTTGCACATTATCTTTCAAACACTTTGCATCGATGGTTTTAAGATTCAAAGGCAACAACCTATTCTTTGCCATATGCACTTTAGCAATTAAGTTGTTACTTGAATCTCTAAGCCAAAGATGCATATTTTTCATACGAATATCATATCCTTTTTCAAGAAGTGGACCTAAACTAAAAATATTACTTTTCAATTTTGGCACATAATAAACATGGTTAATCAATTTATGGCCACTATCTTTACAGGATATCAAAATCGTACTTATCCCTTCAATTTGGATCTTTGAGGTATCTCCAAAAGACACATTTTCTTTCACCGTCTTTTCTATCTCCAAAAACTTGTCTTTGTGTCCACACATATGATTGCTTGCTCCTTTGTCAAGATACCACAAACTGCAATCATCTGTATCTTCTTCTTTGAGTGCCAATAACAATGTTGACTTATCTTCGTCTTTGTTGTTATCAACAAGATTAGCTTTCTCTTCAACATTACTATGACATTCCCAAGAGTAATTTCCCATTTTATGACAATTATAACACTCAATTTTAGATTTGTCATACCTCATTTAATTGGTACCTTGATAGGCTCCACGTCCTCTACCTTCTCATTGACCACGACCACAACCTCTGAATGACTAGTGATTTTTATCTTCATTGTTGAATTTATTGATATAAATTCTTCCTCTTCCACAGCTTCCATGACCACCACAGCCTCGCCATTGTCCATTTCCTTTGTAACTTTTTTCACCTTCAAAACCTTTGAAGGATGCCTGAGTTTTAAGAAGTTGCTCTAGTGGCTCTTCTTTTCTCCTTTTCATCTTTTCTTCGTGGGCTTGTAAAGAACCTTCCAACTGTTGTACCGTCATAGAGTCTAAATCTTTAGACTCCTCAATAGCACATACCACATAATCAAATTTAGGTGTTAAAGAACGAAGGATCTTTTCTACCACACGCACATCATCTACTTCCTCCCCGTATCTTCTTAATTGATTCACAACAGCCATCAATCTTGAACAGAAATTCGAAATGGATTCGGATTCTTTCATTTTAAAACATCAAAGTCAGCCCTTAGAGTTTGAAGTTTTATCTTCTTTACTTTATCAACTCCTTGGAGAGAATTTTGTAAAATCTTCCAAGCTTCTTTTGAGATGGTTACATCAGCCACCTTCTCAAACATTCCATCATCCAAACATTGATGGATGAAAGTGAGGGCCTGTTGATCTTTCTTTCTTTTCTTTAATAAGGCCTCCTTTTCATTTGAGGACAAGGCTTCCTCATTAACGGGTTTTGTATATCCTTTGTCTACAATGTCCCAAACATCTTGAGAGCCAAGAATGACTTTCATTCGTAGACACCATTTTTAATAATTTTCTCATGTGAGGCGGGGATGCTGAAAGGACAATGGACAATTATTTGCCATGGCTCTGATACCACGTTGTTGGACAAAATAATAATCACACCCAGGATAATGTCCAAACTAAATAGAAATAGGAAGAGAGTAACAACGACACCAAATATTATAATGGGGTAAATATGATATCCAAATAAATAATATAATAATATTGATGAAAATTTGGTAGTGTCAAAAGACAACTACCTTTTTATAAGAACAACACTCTTTTATTTCTTACAACTCACAATAATATTATCTTCACACTATTTTCTCACAAACTAAGAAATAGCTTGTGGATTACTCTCTCTACTCTTTATTGCTTTCTTTATTTTGGTGTGTCTTCAAGTAATCAATTACTACTCTATTTATAGAGTTTTGAGCCTCTTGATTACATCATTAGTGACATAAATGTGACAACCAATTTACACAAAGCTTGGTTGCCAAACTCCACCAAAACTCTACCAAATTTTGACTACCAACTTCCATAAATGTAGCTGCCAACTTTCACATTTGTGGCTGATCAACTTTCACATTTGTGGCTTTTAATTTCAACAAGTGTGACTGCCAAATTAGTTGCTGCCAAGCTTTTGTTCCCACAATTGACTTAAATCTCATATCCCTTGAATATTTTCATCTCATTGATCTAAATCCTAACTATTTGTGTGATTTTTCAATTACTTGTTCATTTATTAAATCGTTGCAATCAGCTAGATAAAATATTCTCAATCTTGAAAAATCTCTCGAATAATTATTTCATTCAAGTTTGAAATAGGTAGCAGCTAATCATAAGTCATTGTTGCTACGACACATTAATTCTTATCACTCTATAAATTATGTAACCACGTACACTTGGATGTGTGTTTGACCTCAACATTGAACATACATATTTTTTAAACAAGATTGTTTCCAAAGTATAAATGTTTAAGTTCAATCCAAAACAGATAATTGTTTATTCTAAAAACAAACAAGAATACAAAGTGCATAATAAACTAAAGTCTAAAACCAAATCGTTTGCTAGCATTGTCAAAACTAAAAGAGATTATTTCCATAAATTTTCTTTCGAATAGACGCGAGATCATCAAACTCATCCCCCTCAAGAAATGTCTCGCTTAGCACTGTCTTTGATTGAAAAGATGCTTCTAAAAATTCTATAGCCTGCCAATAAATTAAGAAAATGATCATAAATCCAATGTCATTATTGAAATAGCGAACTTAACTTCCATAAATTGACAATATAAAGTAACGACCTATAACAAGTTCAAAAGACACAAATAGTATAAACTATTTTGTCAGTATATATAAGTTAAATCCTTGTCGAGAAAAGAATATGAGGTAAAGACTCACCTTATTGACACCAAACTCAACTATCTTCACTTCAAACTCAGCAATTGATTCTACATTAGTACGCATATTGAGCTTTGACAAGCCAGATATCATAGACAAAGGGGTTACTGACAAATCATCGGTTACCATGTACACTATTAGTCCTTTGACATAACCACCATCACTATCTAAAAACCTGTTTGGAGTAGCTTCATAGATAGTTAAGGACAAGCAAACAACCTTCGTCAATGATGTATTTGTGATAAATGAACAAAAAATAGATAAATTACAATTGTTAATCCAATAGAATTTAGATAAAGCAAGAACAATTATACTTCCTCTATTTGAACTTATTTGTCTTACTTTTTTTCTTTAGTCTGTTATAAGAAAAAAAGGAATCTTTCCTTCTTCTTTTTTGCGACTCCTCAATTTTAACTTTCCACATAACATGTTTAAAACCACAAGATTAAATAATATTTTGGTACATTCTACGAGACTGATTGGCCAAGTTTTGAAAGACCATGAATGATATTTTTTAAAAAGTGAGGTGTTTGATTAAATTTTGAGAAAAAATAAGTGTTTCTGGAAGTAGCACAATATGTTTTTCAGAAACCTTAAGAATAGTTTTTCCCCAAAAGTATTTTTTGAAAAAAGAACTTTTGAGAAAAATACATTTAGAAATACTTTTTAAAAGCTTTGTCAAACAACAATTGTTGCTCAAGAGTATTTTTTAAAAAATATATTAATGAAGCAAAAATTGTTTCTCACTAAAAGTACTTATTTAAAAAACAATTTTCAAAATAAGATGAATTTAAAATTTTGGCCAAACAATCTATATACATATCTTTAGTTTTAGACCACAAGATTCAAAAATCTTCTTTACTTTCTTCAATTTCATATTAAATCAAAACCAGACAAATAAATTAAAATAGATTACAAACAAACAAGTTAAAATAGGTTACAGATAAACAAATTGAAATAGATAGAGTACTAAGAAATTACCTTGAAATAACTCCAAAACTTGAGACCAAGATTTTGATTCACTTGACATGGGAGTTGATCCTTTGTTTGACTGGACTTCATATAGGCTTCATTTAGATTTTGAACACTTTGGTATATATTTGCGATAGAGCCAACTCTATTGGTTTGAATTTTTTTGATAAAAGTTGCAATTGGAAGTTGAGGTAAGCTCATAAGGAAACAAAACAAGTCCTTTCCAGCTTCAGCAAAGACAACTCTATTGGTTTCAGTGTCAATTGTAAGCTTCAAACTACATTTTTCTCCTGAGAACAAAAACATTTTAATAAGACCAAATTTCTGATTTTAGTACAACTTTTAAATACTCATTTTGTCCCTATTTATGTGTGACAAGTTCAAAAGTAAAACTTCTCAATTTTGACCATGAACTGAGGCTTGAATTTTTAAAAAATGTCTTTTTGATACAATTCAAAGAATATCTTTTCGCATTCTTATTCACACCTTAAAACCCCAACATAACACCATTACAAACGTATATTTGCAACCAAAAGCAAATTAAAAGATGACTAACCATTCTTTGATTTTCTCCATCCTGTCTGTCTGAGAAAAAGGTTAGTTAGAACTGTTTTGGACCTCAAAGAAACCTGCAAGAACTCTGGTTTCTGGATTTGGTTGAACAAACCAAAAACATTAAACATTAATCACTCATGGTCAATCCAATGCTATTAAATGGGTTGCATAATGTATAAACAAACACTTAAATTGAACCTTAGCTGGCAAGTGGCAAGTAATACACCTTAACATGATTACAACTGACAACTAAACACTCCAAATAGTTCTATTGTGTCTCATGGACATCCAATGATGATGAGACACATTATGTAAGTTTGAGTGTTCAACTGACACTGTGGAAACAAGTTCAAGTGTCTAGGTGCATACTCAAAGTTAGAATATTTACTTACCATATCGGATGAGTCAAAATTTAAATGTCTGTTTATATATTATGCCTAAATATTTAAAATCAAGGGACATAAAAGTAACTCAAGTGATACATGAAGATTGTCTTACCAAATCACTTATCTGAAAATCAATGGTCTTGTGTTGAAGTGGATCTACTTGTGCCTTAGATGATTTTAGCACATTGATCACACTAGTTGTAGAAAATGGTGCAATGAACAAATCATCTGTGATGATCCATGTCATGACTTCATCAAGTTCATCAAGTTGCATAAAATCATCATTATAGTTTTTCATAATTGGGATCATGTTGCCTAGACAACCAAACAAAGACATACAACTAGGATGCCCAATGAAATATGCAATTGGTAATTTGAGTATAGTAAATAAGAATTTAATGAAGTCCTTTCCACATTCAGCAAACACAACTTTATGAGCTTTGCTATCAACCAACAGCTTCAAACCAAATTTTGTAGTTTCCATGACTTGCTCCATAAATTGTTTTACAATTCCTAATAAACAAAAGGAATTTCATCAGTCCACTTCCAAGAATGTTATAAGTTGAGGTCAATTAATTAGAAGACATGCATATACAATATGGAGACTGCAACATATAGAAAGTAGAAACTACAGAGTTTACTTGTTCAGAATTGACTTGACACACTTTTTAAGTAATAATAAATAGAATGACAATTTTACCATATCATTTTTTTAAAATATAATAAGTTTATGCATTGGCACATGACTATAATCGATAATAAGGATAAATCAGAAACTAAATGATAAATTATCTCTTGATTTTCTAAAATAAACAAATAAAAATGGATATCTATTTTTAGTATAATGAATAAGTAAAAGTGAATGAAAGGAGATAATATATTTCTCTACTATCTTTGGATTGCAAATACAGATTAGAATTGTGATATAGAAAAAAGCAAAATGGTTCTTATAATTAATTAAGAGCAAGTGAAAGGTTCATAGTTATTAGGGGAAATGCAAACCTTTGGTCTTTCATCTTTTGATCTTTTCAGTTAATTGTATTAAACACCCCAATATATAGTTTGAATATTACCTCTTGTATTAGTATATTAAAGTATAATTATTTAAAATATATTGAAATTATAAATTAAATTCTATTTTTTTATGAAATTCAAAAAAGAAAAAGATAATGTTTTTGTTGAAATTTCTTATTCATTCATTCTATTAAAAAAGAAAAAATATATATTTTGAATCATTTATATCTCAAAACTCAACAACAACATAACATATTCATAATCCAACAATTGAGGTACGGGGAGGATAGAGTGTGCACAGACCTTACCCCTACCTCGTGGAGATAAAGAGGTTATTTTCGATAGGCCCTTGGTTTAAAATAAAGCATCTTCAAGCAATTTGAAAAATGAAATAAAAAAATAATAGTAACAACCACGAAATAATGTGAATCATGAAGAGTAGTACACACATACATAGGGATGACATTATGACAACAAATTAATTCGACATTTGAAGCACAAAAAACACAAGTGATACCTGAAGAACAAAGAAATATGAGAATAATATAAATACCACTAGCAAGAGAGGAGGTCCAAGTACGACCACTAAGTCTATCCCGCATACCAACTAATCTTCTACCCTAATCCCACGACCTCCAAACCTTCTATTATAAGGTCATGTCTTCAGAAAGCTCAAGAAAGTTTTCTTTTGAGCAAAATCAATCTTTTCTTTGAACGAAAGTCATGTTGAATCTTGTAGTCACTCACTAGTTGAAGGCTTGAAGCTACTTGTGCAAGTGATGATTTTTTTTAGTTTAATGTGTTTGCAACTTATAATGATCACAATTGTAATGAATTTGAAGGTGCTTAACGGATTCTTTGACTACGTGTGTTGTTTACTTCTTTATTCTGCAAGGCTTGAATAATTCAAGGATGGATTCTTTTCAACAAGGGAAGAACGATGGGGTACGAATTTGTCATCGTGGATATGAAGGCCATCAACTAGATCTAAAGTACTTTAAAGACCTTAGAAGATCAATAAAAGAAACATGAAAAGTCTGTAACATGCAAAAGAGATGACTACATTTTTAGATAGTTAATTGCCTAGACAAAATAATTTCTTGCCTTTAGCTCGAGAGCATTATAGTAACTATCTTAGGTTGGTTTATCTACTATTCTAAATAAGTAGTAGAAACTAAGGTTTATCTCAATAGTTAGTTTTTGTTAAACATTTGATGTTTGGGCCCCTTTGTGAGTTGTAAGGAAACCCTAGTATCGCTCCAATTGAACCATCTTGATTACTTGGATAAATATTCCTCTCATATGAGTTCAATTATCTTTATTCCTTGAATTTATAATTCTAGTAATTAAATATCTTTTAATTGCTAGATTTTCTTTTCTTCTTCTAAATATTATCCCATTCCTTTTTATTTCCTAATTATATCCTTGTTATCTTATCTTGCTTATTTAATTGTAATTCTACTTGTTGTTGTTGCATCTAGAATCATATCATTAGCGTATATTTCACTTTGACATTTTTGGTGTTCTTTTTCAGTTGCTTACTGTTCTTATCAACCACATCGAATTAATGACATAACTGGTAAAATTTGAGACTGCTTCAAAAAAAAAAGGCACAATCTATAACTAATAAAAGTAGAGGACGAAGCTAATTAGTAAATAAAAACTTATATAAGTATTAAATATACCATTTCATGAATATTCATAGGAAGTAACAGAAGAAAAAAGACATACCAGGTATATTTGCTCCGGTCCTTTATTGTTTCTTCTAATGGTGAGGGTGATTTATATTCATGATTTATAAGTTCATTTATATATGCTAAGTATTGAACGGGATTTAACGGACCAGGTGAGATGATACATTACTAAATTAATTTTGACCGTTGATGACTATCTTAATGGATTGTGTGAATCTAGGAATGATAAAATGGATAAAATTCACGGTTATACATCCGATTCAATCCATTTTAAATAAATTATTATCTGATCATTTTAAGAGTGTTTGTAAAATATGAATCAATCTATTTTATTTATCATAAAGTATGAATATCATTTGATAGTTACCCCTCGAATCTACTTTTTGGGTGTGACCGACACTCTAAATCATTATTATTCGGCCTCACATGCTATAAGATTGAATACTGAATAATGCAAAAGCTGAGATATAATAAGTATAGGCTGAAAATGAAATATAATTTTTCATTTTTCAAAACTGAGAACATCTTAAATAAATATAAAAAACTGAACTGAAACTACTCATGACTAAATGAAGTCTCTAGAAACTAAACTAAATGAGTCTATCGGGACCAGACTCGAGCTGCCTGTAAACAAAATGACTAAGATTGAACAATAAACTGATAAATCATAATTGAAGTCTTGAAGATACGAGGAGGAGTCACTACAGTTGAGTGTTAAGATCTAGTGGAACGTCTGAATGCGGATTTGAATCTGAACACCAGAATCTATATCATAAAATGATGTAGCGCAAAGTAGCATCAATACATGAAATGTATTGGTATGTAAAGTAAGAATTGTGTATAATATATACATAATAACTGAAGGATTGTAAATTTGAGAATGAATAATATAAATACAATAACTGAAAGATTGAGAGTCAAAATAGAGACATATCAGATAATCATTTTTAAAAAATTCTATGAGATGTGATAACATAAAATAAGATCTTTAACTGAAAAATTGTGATATATACTAAAACTAAATATCTAAACTGAAAATCTAAGAAATGCACTAAAATTGAATAACTCAACTGAAAAATGGAGACATGCACTAAAACTGAATATCTAAACTGAAAAGATGAGGCATGATGTCACGATCAAAAAATCGGGTGTGATGGCACCTGTCTTATCCTGCCAAGAAAGGTCAGCCCAAACCCAAATAAACAAGATAAATATGGAAATAAAACAAAACAAAGGACTAACATAATATGAACATTGCGGATAAATATAACATAACTCAAAATGCCCCCAAGAACTGGTGTCACGTGTACAATCCTCTAAGTATTACAAAAGGTTCAAAAGAAAATACAAGTTTGAATATCTTTGTAACTAGAACAGGACAAGGACATAACGAAAGAGTAAGTGATGTCTGCCAAAGTGAAAAGCAGCTACCTCACGAACTACTCAAGCAAGCCTCAGACGAAGGTGAGAAGGAGTAATCAAGATGATCCGGGCTCATAATCTACACAAGTGTAGAAGCAACAGAGTGAGTACCAAACAACAACAGTACTCAACAAGCAATCCTAAATAACTCTAAGTAAAGCAATATTGACACAAGTGCTCCAACCACACCATCCGAACCTCCACAACTACAACCTACATAGAGATAATCAGTTTAACCTAACAGATATCTCTCAATAACAATAGAGCGTATATAGAACATCACAACTTGCACCTCAACACATATAGGCATATCACCACAGTCTTTTAAATTCATCTACCACAATAACATTTCATCATTCACGAATAACAAGAAGCAAGATGAAGTACAATGTCACATAGAGTGATTCATGTTTGTTCTAATGATACACACTCGTTAAACCTCAGTTCGGGACCCATGGGTGACATATCTGTCTATACATCCATCGTGGTGTGCGACACAACCCTCAATATAATAGAACCGATCAAAGTATGCGACATGTCCCTCAAAATCATAGTATCCATCGCGGTGTGCAACATGACCCTTCAAATGTACATCTTTTTGCAGTTTTCTTATTTTTCATCGATATCACATAGTGTCCATCATAACAGTGCCTTAGTACCAATGAAAATAGGCATATACAAATGTTCAATGAAAGGATAAAATTACAATACCAACGCCCAATCACAAATAATCAAGGCACTTCATCAAGGTGAATTAATATAATCATCCAAGTATTCAAGGCACAATCTATATCACAAACCAACAAGATTCTTCTTTTACCCCAAGTTATCATCACAACACTTATTCAACATTTACAATACAAAAAATATACGATACCTTTCACCAATTTCCATTACTCCCAATCACACAATGGCATATAAGGTTCAATACACTTAACGAAGAGTCAAGAGGTCTACTTGACTTAAAAAAAGAGTGAAATCAATTTGATACTTGGGCCTTCCCTTTACGATAAGTCTCTGGATCTACCAAATCTAATAAAATATATAATCTCAATAAAAAATCATGAACAACAACACCAAAAAAGTTAATTTTATAAACTAGGTTAGAAATGATCCAAAAGGTCAATCCCAAAGGCTAAGGGTAAATTTGGAATTTTTATAGAAAATCATACCCAAAGATTTTGGAACTCAAAAGTGAAATCGTAACGAAAAATGAGTTGAAATCATGCTCAAAACTCTAATTTACTTAAAAACACAAGTTTCTGAGATAAGCCCCCAATACTCGGGTCCAAAACCCCGACTCGAATCTAAAATATATTTTGAAAAATATCTTAGTCATGCTTAGAAAAGTTCTAATATGAAATTTTATCGAAAATGGAGATAAAAACAACCTTAAAATCCTCAATTTATCAAACTTTAACTTTATCGGAAAAAACTCAAATTCTCAAGTTTATGCGCGGGTAATATGATTAAAATAATTGATGAATCAACAAGTTTATGCCAAAATCAGTTTACCCATAACATAAGGATCTTAAATGTACATTTTTCATCAAAAATTGAGTTCAAATCGATAAAACTCCAATTTCCCGCCAAGAAATACACAGATAAGGAAAGAAAACCAAATGAAGAAATCATGAGAGAATGCCAAACTAAAGATCGGATACTAAACCCCTTATTAAATCGAGAAGCATTTCTCAAGAATCACTCCATTTTGAGCTCTAGAACTCCCAATATGCTCAAAATACCAAATGAACATAGTCTGAAATTTTAAATACATGAACAACAATATTTACACCAAAAGCTAGCAACTTAAATTTTCACTAAAAGATCCTTAACTTCCTCATACGATAGAGAAAAGACCTGATTCTTTTTCCTAAATGTCTTAAATAATGATATGGATTTGCTTGTTCATTCGAAACTCAATTTTGTGCTTGTTTGCCTAGTCAAATATCATTTCTGCTCGGTAAACAATTATTTCATCTATCGCGATAAAAGTCTAATCTCGGCTTAATTAGTGAAAATGCACCAAACATTGCTGATCAATCCTAAATTCATGCTCAAACTTTCAGAAGTCTTGGAATAATTTTTTGATCTTTAAGACTAATAACAAACCTTTAGTTGAACAAATTATTGAAACAATGCCAAAGCACCCAAAAAAACTTAGAAACTCACCCAAAACTCATCTGGAACCTCCCGAACACAAACCAAATATGCTACAAGCTTGGAAATGATATTTCAAACTCAATGAAATTATCAAAACACCCAAACAAGGTCACCTTAACCTAATATTGACCAAAGTTAATTTTAACTTAAGAATCTCCAAACTTTCAAATAAGAACATGAAACTCATCCAAAAGCTTCGGGAACTGAACCAAACTTTCAACCAAACCAAATATCACCATTTGGACCTAGTGGAATCATCAAAACTTGAAAATGACCTTTCGAACCTCAAAAATTGACTAAAGTCAAACTTTAGTCTTAACTTTCTCTGCATCTCTTCTAATGGCTCAAAATCAAACCAAAAGCCTTGAAACTCAAACCAACCGTTCATCAAGGACAAAAGCCACATTCCCGAGCTAAGGAAATTGTCGGAATTCCATTCCGAGCTTGCGATCACCAAATATTGACTTTGGTCAACTATCTTATGCTTTCAACTTTTAAAATACAAAAAATCTTCAAAAACTCATCTAAATACCTCAAGACCTGAGCCAACAGTCCTAATAACCAAAAAGTCACGTTCCAAAGCTGAAGGAACTAACGAAATTCCATTATGAGACTCGAAACTTCAAATATTGACTAAAGTCAACCTTTTCAACTTAAAAGCTTCCAAAATTTCAAAACTTGTAAAAATCTCAAATCTACGATCCGGTTCTGAACCTCAAATTCTTTGTTTTTTAGTTCTTCCAAGTAAGATTTCAGGGCATTTGACATCCGAATTGACTTCCTTCATTGCCCAACATTTTGGCATGTGATTCTCACCTTGAGAGAAACATAATGATTGAATTAGTTTACCGTTTCATTATCAAGTTCCGGGATTCATATTTGACTCATTTCCTGATTAATTTTCACAACATTGATATGAGTATTGTTAGTCCCGTATTGATGGGTAGGTTTTGTTTTTTATAGCATGGTAGTGATCGAAGGCTCTTCAAAAGGGAAAGCTTTCGTGTAGCGATTCGAGTGTGATTTCATCTTTGAAGTAGGTTACGACTTTCTTCTCTAACTTAACTTAGTTATATTCTATATAAAATAAGTTGGATGATCATTAGGAAGGTTTTCAAATTAATTTTAAGCTTGAATGTACTGTAGTATGTTTTGCTATTTTTGAGATTTTAGCTTAGTAGTTTAGTCTTAAGCCTTGGTGTGGGTTGCTCTTAGCCTTTTCTTGGTAGAATAGAATCGCTAAAATGTTATAGGGGATTTGAACTTAGTTATAGATGTTGTTGGTTTCTATTTTGGTGTATTTATGTATTTTCATTTTCAATGGTTTTATCTTTTTCTCCATTATTGATATTTGAAGGCCAAACGTCTTGGACTTGGACTGGTAGGAGGTCTAGGTTAGTGTGTCTGTACTATAGAGGGTGTCTACCCTATCTTATGTGATATGAATGTGATGTGGCTCTATATTATGTGGTTGGCATGTATCCATACGCATCGTACTTGCATTTGATTATGACATGGGGTAGAGGTTATGAATCATGAATTTTTAGGCTTTGTAAACTATTTTGACTCAATATTTTCTTGAGTTGAGCTCCAAGGGAGCATATTACGAGTTTATTGATGGAAATTTGGTTTTTATGAAAAAATTCCCTTCTCAAGAACTTTAAGCTTTTAAAAGTTATTTTAAGCTTAAACTTATTGATATTTCTATTAAAATTAGGTTTTAAGGATGGATATGCAATTTTGGCGGGATTCAACCTTTAGAAATATTGTATCAGTAAACTTATGGTTTCATGGTTGTAAATAGATGCACTACTTTTACTTATGGTTTGCGGGTTTCTCCCGGGCCCCTTCTTCATTTAATTTTATTCCATCTGTAGTTGAGTAACAGTGGTGTACAAAATGTACTTGGTGAGCCTATAGGGCAGTCAACGAGGTGATTTTAGGGATTCCATGTTATTGCATATGTTGATATACTCTGGTGGCTCGTAGATTGAATTGTGGATTTTAATTTTATTGCATCTGCAGTTGAGCAGTGTGGGTCTATGAAATGCGCTCGAGGAGCCTACAGGGCAGCTATGGAGGCAATTTTGAGGCTTTTTTCTTTATGCATTAGCTATATTTCTATTGGACCATCCCATACTAAACAACATTTTTGTGTGTTTACATGAAGTGTTATTTCCTTTATTTATAATATTTTCTGAGCTCCGTCAACCTATGATGCCCGCCGAGTACCTTGTATTTTAGTACTCATAGTTCACTTCTACATCTTGTTTTGAAGTAGTGCCTAGTATAAGCCATTCTCACTGTCTCATGATTGTTCGAGGATTTCTACGTTTGAATTGTGGTGAGCTCTTGGCGTTCGGAGACTTGTTGTTATCCTTCTATATCTATTATCTGTATTTTATATATTTTTTAGACATACATATTGTGTATAATTCTATTCATGAACTTAAGATTCTTTTGTAATAGGGACACCAGGTCTGGGAAATTGGTTTATGTCCATATGTTCTATCTTTCTTGGTCTCTTTGGGGCCCGTTTTGTATATTTTTTACCGTTATGTATACATCTATACACAATGGCAAATATATCTCATTGTGATTCCTCTTGTTGTATGTTAAGTTGATGCCTCTGCTTTAGTCACGACCTAAAGTACCCCCTAGACATGACATGGCGTACAAGATCTTGAAAGGCCCTATACAAGCCACTTATCATACATCATACAAGATAATAGTAGATAAGAGTTTAAAAGACAATTTATAACAAAAGAGCGGAAGTCTAAACATAGCCTCAAAGCCATCTAATACATGAATAGAAGGAAAGTGGGATGTAACCCATACAAGTCTTAAAAGTAAAATGACATAAAAGGTAAATGTGGCTATGTCCTCAAACATATGAGAACTCACCAAAACTTCAACTCTTGAATAGAACGATTAGCCACGGGTGGATGGAGATAAGCCAGAACCTACACTTATAAGAAAATGTAGACAAGAGTATGCGTTAGTACAAGAATGTACCAAGTATGATAACTATGCATATAGGTTACAAAATCATGTAAAAAGGACTATACATAAGATACAATGACCAATTTAAATAATATGATGACATAATAGGAAACGTGAGGTAAAAGCCATGGTCAATGCAAGGAAACCATCTTAAAACAACATATGCTTAAAAGCCTTTAGAAAGTAACCATAGTTCATTATTGTGGGAAGTGAGCCTTTAACCAACATAGACCATGTGAGCTATAACATGGAATCCAGTGTCTACCCCACACCAAAAAGAGGTGTCCTTACTTGCCAAGGTAAGAACCATAGTTTCTAGCTTAGGTGGATCCACTAGATAATGTCTATCTAAGACAAACCTATGGTGGCACATAGTTATGGGATAAGGAGATTGGTACTAAAACCCGGCCTCAACTAACGGGAGAGCTTCCATCTCAATATCCACTCAGTGCTAAGCATAGTTCCCACGGAATAGTCATAATTCATAACTTATCTTATCATCAATAGACATGGGTAATCATCTCTTATCTTATCATTTGAATAGCTCCTTAATCTTGATTCAAAGTTTAGTTGAGAAAACCTTTCAACCCTTATGAATCCTTTATGTGAGAATACTCCTATCACAAAACGTGTTTTTGAGTAGTATGTGAGAAATCCTTTCACAACCTAATAAAAACCAACATTTATGCTTCACTCTCAAAGCAAGTCTTAAATCATCATAATTTCATAATTGAACATGCATATTTTCATAAATTTTATCTTTTGATCATTCATAAACTTCATCATAGAATCATAGCTTGAAAACCATAAATCATGCATGGGCTCATATAATTTCAGCTTAAAATCATTGAATCAACTCAATTCATGCATAAACAACTTCAATTTAATCAATTAGATCGTAATTGGACAGAACCCATGAAGTAGAAGAAAACCTTAATTTTAGTTGGAGAATTCTAACTTTGAAAATTTGAAAATTTGGGAACCCTAAGGAGGAAAAGAATCCATAGGTGAAAGCTATCATACCATGATGCAAAAAGCTTGAAATCAATGGTGAACTTAGGATACTTGAATGAAAACCCTAGAACCTTCTTCTTCTTCTTCAATCCTTTAGTAAATAATAGGGGAAAAACTTTGGAGGGAATTTGGGAGTGATTAGAAAGTGAGAGGATTAGGCTTAAAAGCCTTAAATAGAGCTTAGGATTAGAGCTTAATCGACCTAGATTAGGAATAGATCAATTACGGAAAAGACCAAAAAGCCCTTAAAATTAACTTTCGGCTTCGACCTACGGTTCGTAGGTCCAGCTACGGACCGTCCTGGTCAACCGTAGAAAAGTTCAGAAACTTATTTCTTTGGACCTTCAAATGACGGGTCACCATGTACGATCCGTAGTTCTATTGACGGACCGTACATACCAACCGTTACTCTAACCTTGAACCCTTAAAATTTCACCAAGTCTGGAAGGACCTACGAGACCTACCTATGACTCGTTTATGGAGTAAGGGGCCGTCCTAGCAAACCGTCAATGGGATCCTGAAACTTGACATTTTCAAAATATTTACCCTGCCATCTACGGTTCCCACCTACGGCCCGTAAGTCAAGCTACGATCCATAGATGGCTTTCGTTGGTACTGGCACCAGACCTGAGAATGAGAATTTTCTCCATTTCAAATGCAAGGTGTTACAATATCTCCCCCTTGGTAATATTCTTCCTCAAATGAGAAACAAGACACCATAAGGAGATAGGAACTAAACCAAACAGCCCAACATGAATGCAATCACATAAATGCACATATCCGAAGAGGAAACATCAACTCCAAGCTAAAGCATGTTCAAAACATCATCTCATAAGGTCTATATGCAACATATACTCAAATGCACATAAACATGAAGAAATCAATAAAGTAAACTTATTTTCTCAAAAATTAAGCTTTTTCGTGAACATGCATAAATGAGGAATCATGGGAATATCTACGACACATGAGACCAAAAGAGTAAACCACGTGGAACTAAATACCTCAAGCTAGAGTAGGGACGGAGAGAAAGAGATGAGGATAACGGGACATCATATCGGTCTTGGCCTCCCAAGTAGCACTCTCAACTAATACCCTCAACTAACTGATTCCTCCAAAGAACGTTAATGGAAGCAACTTCTTTATTTCTCAACTTCCAAACTTGCCGGTCTAAAATCTCAACCGGGACCTCTTCATAAATAAGACTCTCCTTCACACCAAGACTTCCCAATGGCACTATAGATGCCGGATCACCAACACACTTCTTCAACAAGGAGACATGGAAAACTGGATGAATTGACGCTAAATCGTTAGGTAAGTGGAGTTCATAAGAAACCTTGCCAATTCGCGTCAAAATCTTATATGGGCCCATATAATGGGGACTAAGCTTCCCTTTCTTTCCAAATCTCATTACGCCCTTCATGGGCCAATCATCAACATAAAATTTTAGATCTCTCCTTCTAACATCGGCATAAAACTTCTGCCGGCTTTGAGCCATTTTCAACCTTTCCCTAATAAGCCAAACTTTCTCCGTAGCCTCATGTACCAATTCAGGACCCATCAAAGCATCTTCGCCCACTTCAAACCAACCTATAAGAGATCTACACCTTCTACCATAAAGAGCATCAAATGGAGCCATACCAATACTGGAATGATATCTATTATTGTATGCAAACTCAATCAAAGGAAAATGATCATCCCAATTACCCTTGAAGTCAATCACACAAACTCTCAACATATCTTTCAAAGTTTGGATAGTACGCTCTACTTGCCCATCAGTTTGAGGATGAAAGGCCGTACTAAGCTTAACACGAGTATCAAGGCCCTTTTGGAAAGATTTCTGAAATTGAGAAGTAAATTGCGTACCATGATCGGATATAATGGATAGAGGCACTCCATGCAACCTAACCATTTCCCTTAGGTACATCTTAGCATAGTCTTCCGTTGAATAAGAAACCTTGATGGAAATAAAATGAGCCAATTTCCTCATACGATCCACAATAACCCAAATCGAGTCATGTTGTCGCCGGGTGCGTGGTAAACTAACAATGAAGTCCATATTCAAATCTTCCCACTTCCAAGTAGGAATACTAATGTCTTGGGACAAACCTCCCGACTTTTGATGCTCTACCTTCACTTGTTGACAATTAGGACACTTAGACACGAATTTCGCAAAGTCCTTCTTCATCCCATTCCACCAATATACCTCCTGCAAGTCATAGTACATCTTTGTGGCTCCCGGGTAAATGGAATATTTGGAACTATGGGCTTCTGATAAGATTTGCTCCCTAAAGTTATCAACATTCGGAACACACAAATGACCTTGATATCATAGTACACAATCTCCCCCTGGGAGAAAGCCTCAACGGACTTTTTAAGCACCGCTTCCTTCAACTCCATCAGAATTAGATCAAGACCCTGCTTTGCTTTCACATCCAACACAAAGGATGATTCTGAACCATTGTGAACAATAACACCGCCTTCACAAGAATTAATCAACCGAACACCCAATCGGGCCAATCTATGGACATCTCGAACCAATTACTTCTTACTATCCTCAACATGAGTAACACTACCCATGGATAACTGACTAAGGGAATCCGCCACCACATTCGCCTTGCTGGGGTGATAGAGGACATTCATCTCATAGTCCTTTAGCAATTCAAGTCACCTCCTTTGGCGAATTCAGATCCTTTTGCTTGAACACATATTGAAAACTCTTGTGGTCGGTTAAGACATCCACATGGACACCATACAAGTAATGCCTCCAAATCTTTAGAGAAAACACAACCGCCGCTAGTTCTAAGTCATGGGTAGGATAGTTCTTTTCATGAATTTTAAGTTATCTTGAAGCATATGCAATGACTTTCCCATTTTGCTTAAGGACACATCCCAACCTAATTCTTGAGGTATCATAATAAACCACAAATCAATCGGACCCTTCCAGTAGGGTCAACAACGAAGCAGAGGTGAGTCTATCTTTCAATTCTTGAAAGCTCTTTTCACATGCTTCATACCATACAAACTTAACTTTTGTTTGGGTCAATGTCGTCTATAGAGAGGCAATTGAAGACAACCCCTCAACAAACCTTTTATAGTAACCAGCCAAACCCAAGAAACTTCGAATATCTGAAGGGGATAGAGATCTAGGCCAACTCTTAACCACATCCATCTTCTTAGGATCTACTTCAATACCCTTACCGGAAATAATGTGGCAAAGAAAAGCCACGGACCTCAACTAAACTCACATTTACTAAACTTCGCAAAGAGTTGTTGGTCCGTGAGAATTTGTAACACAATTCTTAAATGAGCGGTATGTTCATCCTTATTCCTTGAGTAAATTAAAATGTCATTGATGAACACAATCACTAACATATCTAGGTATTGTCTAAACACCCTATTCATCAAATCCATAAATGCAGCCGGAGCATTAGTCAAATCAAACGACATCACTAAGAATTCATAATGGCCATATCTAGTCCGAAAAGTTGTCTTTGGAATGTCATCTTCCTTCACCCTCAATTGGTGATAGCCCGATCGGAGGTCAATCTTGGAAAAGTAACTCGATCCTTGAAGTTGGTCAAACAAATCATCTATCCTAGAGAGAGGATATTTATTCTTAATAGTAACCTTATTCAATTACCGATATTCAATACACATGCGAAGCGAACCATCCTTCTTTCGAACAAACAACACTGGGGCACCCCATGGAGAGATACTTGGTCGGATAAAGCCCTTATCCAACAAATCTTTCAACTGTTCATTTAATTCCTTAAGTTCCTGCTGGAGCCATTCGATAAGGAGGAATTAAGATAGGTTATGTATCTAGGAGAAGATCAATACCGAAGACTATTTCCCTTTTGGGAGGAATACCGGGTAGATCATCCGGAAAAACTTCTGGAAACTCATTTACAACGGGGACCGACTAAAAGATAGGGGTCTTGGAATTCATATCCCTAACCCGAACAAGATGGTATATGCAACCCTTTGAAATCATCTTTCTAGCTTTAAGGCAAGAAATAACCCAACTATTAAGCATAGAATTTCCCCCTTTCCCCTCTAGGATAGGTTCATTTGGAAACTGGAACTTGACCACTCGAGTTCTACAATAAATAGAAGCATAACATGAATGCAACCAATTCATCCCAAAAATAACATCGAAATCTAGCATATCAAGCTCTACAAGATCAACATGAGTGACTCTATGTGATAAGCATATGGGACAATTCCTATAGACTCTCTTAGCCACAGTAGATTCACCAATAGGGGTAGAGACGGAGAAAGGATCTAACAACACATCCGGAAGAACATCAAACCTCATAGCCACATATGGCGTCACAAAAGACAAGGTAGCACTGGGATCAAGCAAAGCATAAACATCAGTATTAAAGACTTTCAACATACCGGTAACCACATCGGGAGAACCCTCTTGATCATGTTGAGTTTGGAGTGCATAGAACCAGTTTTGCTTGGGGACATTAAAACTCGAACAACTAGGTGAAGCTTGTCTACCTTCTCTTCCCTTAGTCGTAAGTGATGGACAATCCCTTATCTTATGACCACTTTTATCACAATCGAAGCAACCATCCGTACCGGCTAAGCATCTACCCTCATGCTTCTTTCCACATTTAGCACAAGAAGTTGATAAAGATCCACCACCATTTCCTCCTTGAGACTTAGGGTTAGACACCCTATCTTTGTTGAATCTAGGGAGAGCATTGGAGGAACCTTGACCAGAAAACCTTTGTCGAAACATAGGACGATCATATCCATCGGACCTTGAGCGTGAAAAGTCACCATCACCGGTCTTGGCCCTCTTTGCTTCCTTGAACTTTTTCCTTAAGTTTCTCCTCTTCTATTTGTTAAGCATGAACCATTAGACGAGAAATGTCCATATCATTGATGAGCATGGAGGTACGACAATCCTTGATTACCATTGTAGACACTCCCGACAAAAACTTACTCATCCTTACCCTTGGATCGGCAACTATAGTAGGAGCATACCTAGAAAATTGTGTGAATTTCAAGGCATACTCTTTCACACTCATGCTTCCTTGATGAAGGTTAATGAACTCAAGCACCCTTGCCTCCCTCATCTCAAGGGGAAAGAACCTATCTAGGAAAATAACCTTAAACTTCTCCTAATCCAGAGGACCCATATCAACCTCCCTCTCACTCTTTCATTGCTCAAACCACACTTGAGCCACACCCTTGAGTTGATAAGCTGCCAACTCCACCTTTTCCACTAGGGTCACACCAATGATCATTAGCACCTTATACACCTTATCAATGAACTCTTGAGGATCTTCCTCAACCTTAGACCCATGAAACTTCGGAGGGTTCATCCTAGTGAAGTTCCTCACTCTAGATGTCACCGTACCCACATTTGGGTTTATGGGGGCCACAACCTCCCTATTGGCTTAAGCCGTCATGGCTTGGGCCAACACTTGAAAAGAGGCCCTAAACTCTGCATTAGTCACTTGCTCGGTCAAAGGGATGACCAAAACTTTAGGAGCTTCTTGTTCCACGTTCTCTCTCGCATTCCTTCTAGCATATGCCCTTCGAGTGGCCATATCCTGAAAAGCATCGGATAGGGATTAGGAGAGAGACATATAGAGTTAAACTCTATCGCATGACTTTAGAGTGATGAAAGAAGTGGAGTCTCCTAAACATCTTATAGTCTCTCATTCATAAGTGTGGCGCGCTTCAAACCCATGAACAAGACTCTACTCGACGTGGTTTATCAGACATCCTAGGACCTTTCTAAAACCTGGCTCTGATACCAAGCTTGTCACGACCTAAAGTACTCCCTAGACGTGACATGGCGTACAAGACCCCGAAAGGCCCTATACAAGCCACTTAGCATACATCATACAAGATAATAGTAGATAAGAGTTTGAAAGAAAAATTATAACAAACGAGCAGAAGTCTAAACATAGTCTCAAAGACATCTAATACATGAATAGAAGGAAAGTGGGACGTAACCCATACAGGTCTTAAAAGTAAAATGACATAAAAGGTAAATGTGACTATGTCTTTGAACGTATGAGGACTCACCAAAACTTCAACTCTCGAATAGAACGACTAGCCACTGGTGGATAGAGATAAGCCGAACCTTACACTTATAAGAAAATGTAGGCAAGAGTATGCGTTAGTACAAGAATATACCAACGATGATAATTATGCGTATAGGTTACAAAATAGTGTAAAAAGAACTATACATAAGATATAATGACCAATTTAAATCATATGATGACATGATAGGAAACGTGAGGTACAAGTCATGGTCAATGCAAGGAAATCATCTTAAAACAACATATGTTTAAAAACCTTTAGAAAGGAACCTTAGTTCATTATTGTGGGAAGTGAGCCTTTAGCCAACATAGACCATGTGAGCTATAACATGAAATCCGGTGTCTACCCCACACCGAAAAGAGGTGTCCTTACTTGACAAGTTAAGAACCATAGTTTCTAGCATAGGTGGATCTAATAGATAATGTCTATCTAAGACAAACCTATGGTGGCACATAGCTATGGGATAAGGAGATTGCTACTAGATGTTTTATTTAATTTTAAAAAGTTGTTAATTAAAGAGAGTCTCCACTTAACTTTTTAAAGAAAACTTAATTTCAAAACGATTTAAAATAGAAAATCAATTTGAAATAACCAAAAGGGTTCGGAGGTTCAATGTACATTTCTAGAATGTGTTAGGCACTCGAAATGCCCGCTAACTTGCGGTTGGCCGACAATTTGAAAATATTTGGCTAACTTATAGGAAAACTAGGCATTCGTACAAATTTTAAGAAAAGAAACAACTTCATACTTAGACAAAATCTTTTAAGGGAAAAGAACATTTTTTTCCAAATATGACTAAGGAAGGAAAAACTTATGAATATTTAGAAAATTAGTTTTAAAATTTAAACACTTACTAATTTGTTTTGAAATCAAAATTTATAGACAATTAATGCAAAATATTCATCCTTTGGGAATTTCGAATTAGATAACCTTAAAATTGATTATCAAATAAACAAGTAGCACTAAATACAAACAACAAATAAAAGGAGGAGTGATTTTGGGCCCAAGTCTGGATCCTATCCGCCTGGGCCAGTACTTGGGCCTAATCTGATTTTTTGGGCTTTGGCCCACCTGTTCCTGTAGTAAGCTGACATGTCAAAGTATATGGGCTAATAAACTGATGGGCCCTTGGCCCAAATGTACCTACCCTAAGCTAAGAGCATATACAAAACAAAATATAAGTGGGCCTTTGGCCCAATTAACAAAAGAAAAAGGCTGCTGGAAATTTGGAAGGCCTTTGGGCCTAATCCTGCCATTGTATATAACTGTATACAGCGTGTATTTAAGCTGTATACAGTCTCCTTTTAACTTCCGAACACCTGCATATCACTTTTCAAACCTTTTACACCTGCTTGCAACCTGTATTAAATTATTTGGCCCTGCGTTGCTGTATTTGAACCCGTATATCAGTGTATAGTGCTGTATAAAACATATATACAGTCCATTTATGGACTTTCCGAGATAAAAATCTGCATTTCCAGCCCTGTTTTTTAGCCTTCGGAGACTGTTCTTTAATTTCGAGGCTGACTGACTCAATGAGAAAGGATTTGGGCCTTGACGGGCCTCTCGAAATACAAAGGAAAAAGATTTGAGTCCAACTTGGACTCCTCACGAATTCACATGAAAATCGAAAGAAAATGGATTAGCCTTTATTCATGAAGATGAAACGTACAAATGAACTAAATTATCACCAGAAAAGCCAGGCAAAATAATACATTCAAAAAAAAAAAAAGCAAATATAAACTACAAAACATTCTCACTTCCAAAGTACACAACCTGCTAGTCCAATCTAAAATGCAGAATTCATATCAAGCATACTCATCAAAAATCCTAAAATAAGAGGAGGCTAGGACAAGGCATGTCAACAATGATATAATGAACCCTAAGCAATTAGGAAGAATAGAAGAAAGGGACTCCGAAAACCCACTTTAGTACCGATAACAAGATTTAGCTTTAGCATGATTCACGAGTAAAGGTGATAAGGACAAACAAGTGATAAACTAATTGGCATAACAGAACATTTAAACAAGGATAATTAACATCAGAAAAAAGCACCCAGTAGCTTGGGAATGACCAGTTATTGATTCATTTCACCGCAACTTTAGTTAACAAGAAACTCGAAATGCAAAGCAACAAAGCCTACACATACTAGATTCTAGAAATACTACGATTAGTATCGATTCTTGAAGAGCAGACACCATGAAGAAGAGAAACAAAACAGCAGCTAATCAACTTATACGATTTTACTAACACAATAAATGGAAACCTCTTCATAACAGATTGAGAAAGCAGGCGAACTGGATTCAAAAATTCAAAATTGGACTATGACTCATAGGCAACAAGATGAGATTAGCAAAGGTCATTTGAGGGGAAGAGAAGAAAACAATCAAAGTTTGGCAAGTACATATGGAAACAGAAAGCTCATGCGTCATGACAACTAAATTAGAGGATATACGAAATAGTATACTAAGAACACATTATTTGGAAAGAAGAGAAGAAGCAAACAGATTCTCAATCACATTTTTGTAGCCAAAGCAGTTCTAACATGAAAGAAATGGACACATACTTAGAGATAAACTAACAACAAGCCTATAAGCCCCATTAAAACAAGATTTTGATGAACCACTAACATGACCACACTAACTAAAATTCAAAACACACAGACAACATTCCAATCACACAAGAACAGATGTACACTTTACAAGATCATTCTAGCATTGATGCAAATCTATTACGACAAGTCAAGACCACAAAAAAAACAACCAAAAGCACAAGCAAGCAGTGAGGAAACCGAACCACCCAAAGCCGAAATCAGATGAACGACAGAATACATCGGACAAAATTAAATGGAGATCTAACTAGCTATCGAACAAGATTAAACTACAACGAAGTCAAGCAACGATTCAGAAAGATATTTCACCATTTCACACACAAAAGTTTATCATTCTTGATTCAAAACAAGCAGAAAAACGGGCGAAAAGTAAAGAGAATGTACCTCTTTTAGAGCAGCGAACTGAGAAAAACTAGCTGAATTGAGCTATACCACCACCAACTTCGAAAGATTCCGACATGACCATTTGAGTTCCTGGGCTGTTCACGTTGCTGGGTTTCGCGTGAAGAAGAAGAACACGTACACGGGTCGTTCGGTATGCGCTGATTGCTGGGTATTTTATAGGGAATGGGCTGGGTTATACGCTGATGGGTCTTTGTTTTTGTGGGCTAAAATGTTGGAGGAATTGGTGAGCTGATACGGAGCTGGGTTGGATATTATTGTTAGGGAAAATTATGTAGCTAAGCAAACTTATACTACTTAATTATCTACCATAGCTATAGTTTGCATTAATTATAATTCAAAACTAATTTTAAGGTATAATTTCATTCTCTCTGTCGCCTCTCTCCTCTCTTCCTCTCTCTGTCGCGCCTCACCCCCATCTCTCTGAAATTCTCGCTCGCCACTCTCCTCTCCCTGCCCAGTCTCTCTCTCTCTCTTCTCTTCTGCCAATCTCTCTCTCACTTTATATAAACACAAATGTATAATTTGTGTTTGTATAAAGCAAGAGAGACGGGATATACAAATACATATACATATCTATCCGCCCTATACACTTATAATTATACATATACAAATCTTCCCCTGCCCAGTTCTCTTTTGTCTTTCTCTCTCTCTCGCTTTATACAACACAAATGTATAATTTGTGTTTGTATAAAGTGAGAGAGATTGGATTTTTCCCTGCCCAGTTCTCTCTCTCGCTTTATACAAACACAAATGTATAATTTGTGTTTGTATAAAGCCAGAGAGATTGGATTTTGCCCTGCTCAGTTCTCTTTTGTCTATCTCTCTCTCTCTCGCTTTATGCAAACACAAATGTATAATTTGTTTTTGTATAAAGCGAGAGAGAATGGATATACAATACAAATGTTTTAACTCGATTCAATTGTATACGAATTCAAATTATATGTAGATATACAAATACAATACTTGATACATATACATATATACAATTATTTTGACATATACACATATGCATAATTCGACATATATACAATTGGCCTCTCTCCACTCTCTGCCCTCTCTCACTCGCCTCTCTCCACTCTCTCCCAGTCTCGCTCGCCTCTTTCCTCCCTCTCCCAGTCTCGCTCACCAGATATACAAATACATATGTGTATCCGTTACATTTATAAATTATTTTGACAGTTATGCATATACAATTGGCCTCTCTCCACTCTCTGCCCTCTCTCACTCGCCTCTCTCCTCTCTCTCCCAGTCTCGCTCGCCACCCTCCTCCTTATAACATGTAGCTATGAATTGTAATTATCAAACTATAGCCATGAAGCATAATTAAAATATTTTGAGTAGCTATATGTGGAAGTTCCTCGTATTGTTATTAGAAGATTGAGTTATTGAAGTTGGGTTGTTGCTGAAAAGAAAGTTGGCCCAAAGTTGGCCTAAAGGGTGGATTGAAAGAATTGAAAGGAAGTGGTCAAGCTTGTAAGCTAAAAGCTAGATTTCAAATTAAGACATGACCATTTGAGTTCAATTATAGCCAATTGAGTTAAATTAACAAATTCGGCTGAAACCTAAATAAGATGTATTAATATTGATTAATTAATGAACTTCTTAATCTTAACGAAATAAAATAATTAACTTAATTATAAACTAATTGATTCAAAAATATAAATTTAATTTATACTAAAACTAATTTAATAAAATGTTTAACTAAAAATAAAATCTTTTTGAGTTGATTTTCAGATATTCATAAAATATACTAATTATATACGTAATTATATAAAGCATATATATTATTTAAAATTTATAAAAAAAAATGACAACTATTTAAAATAACTTAAAAAACATTGTGAATTTTATAAAACTAATTATTTTAAATCGTTTGAAATTTAAGAAGCTCAATGATTAATTCATATAGTGGAGGTCCAAAATTAGGTGTCAACACTAGAAACCAGGCCTCTACTAGCAGGAGAGTTTCCATCTCAATATCCACTCAATGCTAAGCATAGTTCCCACGGAATAGTCATAATTCATAACTTATCTTATCATCAATAGACATGGGTAATCGTCTCGGGTCTTATCATTAGAATAGCTCTTTAATCTTGATTCAAAGTTGAGTTGAGAAAACCTTTCAACCCTTATGAATCTGTTATATGAGAATAGTCCTTTCACAAAATGTGTTTTTGAGTAGTATGTGAGAAATCCTTTCACAGCCCAATAACAATCAACATTTATGCTTCACTTTCAAAGCAAGTCTTAAATCATCAAACTTTCATAATTGAACATGCATATTTTCATAAAATTCATCTTTTGATCATTCATAAACTTCATCATAGAATCATAGCTTGAAAACCATAAATCATGCATGGGATCATATAATTTCATCTTAAAATCATTGAATCAACTCAATTCATGCATAAACAACTTCAATTTAATCAATTAGATTGTAATTGGAGAGAACTAATGAAGTAGAAGAAAACCCTAATTTCAATTGGAGAATTCTAACTTTGCAAATTTGAGAATTTGGGAACCCTATGGAGGAAAGGACTCTATAGGTGAAAGTTATCTTACCTTGATGCCAAAAAATTGAAATCAATTGTGAACTTAGGAGACTTGAATGAGAACCCTAGAACCTTCTTCTTCTTCTTTAATCTTCTAGAAAGAGAAATAATTGGGGAAAATTTTTGAAGGAAATTTGGGAGTAATTAGAAAGTGAGAGGATTAGGCTTAGAAGCCTTACATAGGGCTTAGGAGTAGAGCTTAACCGACATAGATTAGGAATAGATCAATTAGGAAAAAGACCAAAATGCCCTTAAAATTAACTGCCGGCTTCGACCTATGGTCCAGCTACGGACTGTCCTGGTCAACCATAGAAAAGTTCAGAAACTTATTTCTTTGGACCTTCAAACGACGGGACACCATGTACGGTCCATATGTCCATTGACGGACCGTACATACCAACCGTCAATCCAACCTTGAACCCTTAAAATTTCACCAAGTCTGGAGGGACCTACGAGACCTTCCAACGACTCGTTTATGGAGTGAAGGGCCATCCTGGAAAACCGTCAATGGGATCCTAAAACTTGACATTTTCAAAATATTTATCCTGCCATCTTCGGTTTCCACCTATGGCTCGTAAGTCGACCTATGGTCCATAGATGGCTTCCGTGGGTACTGACACCAGACCCGAAAATAAAAAATTTCTCCTTTTCTAATTCGAGGTGTTACATTTTGATTTTGGATTTTAGGCTTACCTATTAGAGGTTTATCGTAGGTGCCATGATGATCCAATTTCAGGTCATGACACTAAAATATAGAAAAAAACTACATTTCCTATATTTCCTTCAATTTTTGTTCATCGAGACAAATAGTTTCATACAAAACACAATTTTGATATTGGTAAAAAATTGGAAGAAAATCAAATATTTAAAAAGTTTGTAACAAGTTTATGATCAAAGAAACGTTTGTAATAACTTTTGAAAACCCTAGTTTCTCACCCCCTATATATATAACATGATATACCACTCCTTCACATTCTTAACACGAATATACCTATTCCTGCTGATATAAAGGTACTTAAAACTAATGAAGAAGAGGATGATGCCGACGATGATGATGGAACATATTTCCAACATGAATCGTCATCATGAATTCTTCATAACCGAATCAATGAGTAATTGCAAGTTTGTAAGTTTTTCTCTTCATCTATGTTTGGATGCTTGAATGAATTATCTTGAAAATATTCTAGTTTTCTTAAAGCATTCACACTTGCATAGTTCTTTATAGATTTAATAAGTTATCATATCTTATTTAATAGAAATTAAGTCGACTAATGTTAAATCTTTTAAATTTAATAATTTTGTTCGATTTAGAAAATATCCAACACGAATAAGTGGTTATTTCAACATTGAATGAAGGGATATAATTCAATTTTTTTCTTTTTAAAATTCTTATGATTTTTTTATGTGATTATTGTTGAATTTTACATCTCAATATCCATTTACATACAAACAAAAGATGTTGTACAAGCAGGAGCATCCCAAGAGAAGAGAGCAGGAGTTCCTAATGATCTAGTGACTATCATTATAACTGAACATTCTTAGAAGTGTAAGATTTTCCTAAGCTTCCCTTTCTTCCCAAATCTCATCACACCCTTCATAGGTGAGATTTTCAAGTAAACCTAAACATCAACAACAAATTCAATCTCTCTACTTCTAACATCAGCATTAGACTTTTGTCGACTTTGAGCCGTCCTCAAATGATCCTGAATTAGTCAAACTTTCTACATAGCCTCATGAACTAACTCGGGCCCTATCAAAGCTACCTCGCCAACTTCAAACCAACTAATTGGAGACCTACACCTGCTATCATAGAGAGCCTCAAAAAGAGCCATTTGAATACTAGAGTGATAATTGTTATTATAAGCAAACTCAGTCAAACGAAAATGATCATCTCAATTATCCTTGAAGTAAATCACACAAGCCCTCAACATACCTTCCAAAGCCTTAATAGTATGCTAGGCTTGTCCATCCATTCGAGGATGTAAAGTCGTACAAAGCATAACTCGGGTACCAAGGCCTTTTTGAAAAGACCTCCAAAATTGGGAAGTAAACTGGGTACCTCGGTCTGATATAATGGATAACGGCACCCAGTGCAACTTAACCATTTCTCAAAGGTATAACTTATCATAGTCCTCCAAAAAATACAAAGTCTTCATGGGAATGAAGTGTGTCGACTTCATCAAATGATCAATGATGACCCAAATTAAATCATGTTGCCGCCAAGTGTGGGGTAAACCATTAAGGAAATTCATATTCAAGTCTTCTCACTTCCAAGTGGGATGCCAATATCATGAGTGAAACCTCCTGGTTTGTGATGTTCAACTTTCACTTCTTGGCAATTTGGACACTTGGCCACAAATTCTGTGATATCCATCTTTATCAAATTCCACTGATAGACATCCCTTAGATCACGGTACATCTTGGTGGCTCTCCGGTGAATAGATTATCAAGAACTGTGAGCTTCTAAAGAAAATATTGTCTCAACTCATCAACATCCGGAACACACAAACGACCTTGATAATGAAGCACACCATCTCCTCCATAGGAGAAAACCTCAATAGCCTTCTAAGTACTACTTTCTTCAACTCAACCAAATTGGATCAAGGTCTTGCTTAGCCTTCACATTCGACAAAAGAGATGATTCTGAACCATTCTAAACAATGATACCACCTTCTTTAGAGTCAACCAAGCAAACACTCAAATGAGCAAGTCAATGAACATCACAAACCAACTTCTTTTTACCATCTTCAATGTGAGCAACACTACTCATCGACAATCGACTAAGAGCAACAAGAACCACGTTTTCCTTACCCAAATGGTAAAGAACAATCATATCCTAATCCTTCAAAAGTTTGAGCCATCTCTTTTGACGAAGAATTAGATCCTTTTTCTTAAACGCATATTATAAACTCTTAAGATCAGTGAATACATTCACATGGACACTGTACAAATAATATCTCCAAATCTCAAAAGCAAACACAACTGCCTCTAACTTCAAATCATGAGTAGGATAGTTCTTTTCATGGATCTTAAGTTGCCTTGAAGCATACAATCACCTTTCCATGTTGCATCAGATCCCAACCAAGTCCGATTATTGAAGCATCACAATATACAAAAAACACAGCAGAGCCTTCCGGCAATGTCAAAATTGGGGTGGAGTTAAGCCGAGTCTTCAACTCTTGAAAACTCTTCACACACGCTTTTGACAATAGAAACTTTACCTATTTCTGAGTTAAAGTAGTCAAAGGTGAAGCAATAGAGGAAACTACTTCCACAAACCTTCTATAATAACCGCCCAAACTTAAGAAACTCTGAATTTCTGAAGGGGAAAGACTTCTAGGCCAGTTCTTAATTGCCTCAGTTTTCTTAAGATCAACTTGAATACCTTCACCGAAAATAATATGGCCAAAGAAAGCAACAGACCTCAACCAAAACTCAAATTTACAAAACTTAGCAAACAACTAACAATACTTGAGAACCTGCAAGACAATACACAAATGATTGACATGTTCATCCACACTCTGAGAATAAATCAAAATATCATGAATAAACACAATTACGAATATGTCAAGGTATTGCTTGAACACAATATTCATCAAATCCATACAAGTTGCAGGAGCATTTGTTAGTCTAAAAGACATAACTGAGAATTTATAGTGACTACATCGAGTTCAAAAATCTATCTTTAGAATGTCACACTCTCGATCTGTCAACTGATGATAACCCGATCAAAGATCAATCTTTGAGAAAAGATAGCACCTTGAAGTTGATTGAACAAGTTATTGATCCTTGGGATGGGATACTTATTCTTTATCGTGATCTTGTTCAATTGCTGATAAACAATGTACATGCAAAGGGAACCATCTTTCTTCTAAACAAACAAAACAAGAGCACCCCATAGTGAGATACTCCATCTAATGAAAGCCTTCTACAAGAGGTCCAGTAACTGATCCTTCAAATCCTCAAGTACGATCGGAGCCATTCGATAAGGAGGAATAGAGATACACTGCATATCTAGAAAAAGGTCAATTTCAAAGTTTATTTTCCTTTTGGGAGGAACACTAGGAAGATCATCAAGGAATACTTCCAAAAACTCATTAACAACACGAATTGACTCAAGAGTAGGGGCTTCAGAATCTGTATCCTTAACCCAAACAAGATGAAAAATGCAACCTTTAGAAATCATCTTCCTAGCGTTAAGGCGCGAGATAAATTGACCTATAGGCGTTGAATATCTACCCCTCCATTCTAAGATGGGTTCATTTAGAAACTGAAATTGGACAACTCGGGTTCTACATCATTGGAAGCATAGCACGAATGAAGCAAATCCATATCAAGAATGACATAAAAGTCTATCATGTCAAACAATACAACATCAACTGAGGTGATTTTCTGAAAAATTGAGACTGGGCAATTTCTATAGACCCGCTTAGCAACAATGGAATCACTAACAAGAGTAGAGGTAGAGAAAGGTTCTAACATGATTTTGGGACTGACATCAAATTTCATAGCCACATAAAGAGTAACTAAATACAATGTAGCACCTGGATCAAGCAATGCATAAACATCAGCTGAAAGACTAGTAACATATCAATGATCACATCAGCAGAACCCTCATAACTGTGACGAGTCAAAAATGCCCATAATTTGTTCCGATGCTGAGCTCCACCAGAAGAAGCACCCTACAGAGCCAGGCAACGATCACCTTCCTTGCTAGCCTATAAAGGAAAATCTCTCAATCTCTACCCCATCTAATCACAACCAAAGCATGCACCAGAACCCGCTAAGAACTTCACCAATAGATTCTTTCCACACCTATTACATGTGGGGTAATTCTAACCACTTGGAGCACTCCCTTGAGACACAATGTTAGACACCCTTTCCTCGTTCAACTTCTAAGTTGGAGCACCAGATGAAGTCAAACCGGAGAACTTCTATCAAAACTATGAATGACCACTTCTATCGGACCTCAAGTGAGAGAAATCACCACTATATGGTCTTGCACTCGTAGACACTCTAGCCTTCTCTTAAGCTTTTCCTCTCGATGTGTCGAGCATGAGTCATCAAGCTTGATATATCCATCTTCTTGATCAACATGGTTGTTCTACACTCTTTGACCACCATTAAAGATATACATGAAACAAACATACTCATTTGTGCCCTAGAGTCGGTAACCATTATCAAAGCATACTTACAAAGATGAGTGAACTTCAAAGATTATTCCTTCACACTCATATAACCTTGCCTTTGGTATATGAATTCTTGCACTTTGGCCTCCCTCATCTTAAAGGGGAAGAACTGATCAAGCAATGCCCCTTTAAACTTTTTTAAATCCAAAGGACCAACACAAATAACCCTTTCGTTCTATCACTGAGAAAACCATACTTGAGAAACACCTATCAATTGATAAGCGGCCATATCCGCCTTTTCCATCGGAGTCACTTCCATGATGTCCATGACCTTTTGAATGCCCTCAACAAACTCTCGTGGTTCCTCAACCACTTTCAAACCATGGAATTCTAGAGGATCCATCCTCATGAAGTCTCTAACCCGTGTCACTGTCATACCCACATTTGTGTTCACGGGAGATACAACCTCTCTATTAGCTTGTGCCATCAAAGCTTTGGCCAACACTTGGAAAGCGGCCCTGAATTCGGCATATGAGACTTGCTTGGCCAATGGATCTACCGGAGTTTGAGGAACTTTGGGTTCCACATTCACATTCTTTCTCACTGGAGCTCTTCTTGGAGGAATGTTCTAAAATGCATAGAACACAAGTTAGAAAGAAAATTTATAGAATTCAACTCTATCGCACTACTCTAGAGTAATGAAAGAAATGAAGTTTCTTAAACGTCTCGTAGCCTCCTATTCATAAATGTGGTGTGTTGCTCCCTAATGCACATGCAAGTGTATGTGGTCCCATAAGTAATATAGTGGCTCTTTCAGAGCCAAATTATCAAACCCAAAGGACTTATGATCAATTTATATTTACTTCAAAAAAATCTACAATTTAAAGCAAGTATAATTCAAGGATTTGATTTTTGTTATTACTACTATGATAGCAATTATTTAATACTTTAAAGTAACTAAAAATGGGAAACTTCAATTTTGGGGATAAAACAATAAGACGGACAATTCCAGGGCTGTAACATGCTAGGGATTCGTGTATCACATCGCTTTCATGGATTTCATATGGTTATCGAATTAATGATTTACACGGTTGATATTATGATCATGATCTCTTGACCTCTAACCACCTATCCTGGTTGACCATCTAACTACATCATTGGGCAGGGATTCAATTGTGGAGCATTTATTTTTTATCACTTTTTAAACCAAGCACGGTGTTTGTCCGGGTGTCAAACCTAAACACAAATCTAAACTAGTGATATGCAAGAAAGATAGAACTCCTTGTATTGTCTAGTCTATCTACCTATTCGTCTCTCAAGTTCAAGAATAGATAATAAATTTATCTCAATTGTGATGAAACATGAAATACTAAAATAAGAATACACAAGTAATTTATATGAAAACAAAAATAATCCATAAAAATGATTTTAAACAATCATCCATGGATACAACCCAAGAACAAAGGCTTTTAGCCTCTCATTATAATTAACAATATAATCAATTTTGTTTCATGTAATTCAAGATAAAGAAACTGTAGAAGGTTGAAACTTAAGATTAATTATTGTTGTCACATCCCTTTATCGCGCGAAGGAAAGGGTTTTTCAATTTAAGTGACGGTTTTGATTAAGGATTATTTTATTTTCAGAGTCGCCACTTGGAATTGAGTTTTGGTGTTCCAAGTCACCTTTTCTTTTTAATCCCTAATCAAAAGGAAATAACTCTTTAATATGGTCTGCGAAAACAAAAAACTGGGTAAGGAATTATGTTGACCGAGGGGAAGGTGTTGGCATCCCTCGAGCCCCGTGGTTCTAGCACGGTTGCTTTTATTGACTTATACGCATTTTAAAATTTTTTTGGATATATTATTATAGGCCATGATTTGCTCGTACTTTTATTGTTGGACTTTTAATAGGTCTCCAACTAGATGCGTAACCGCATTCTTGGTCTTGACATTTAGAGACATAACTGTCTTCTTTGCATCATACTTAATAATTTTTTTTGTCTTGGTTTGAATTAATAAAAGTTAATTATTAAAAATAATTTGATCAAGGTGCATAACCGCATCCTTGAGTTTATTTTAATGTGTCAAGAAAAAGATGTGTAACCACATTCTTAATCGAAACAAATATTTAACGGGTCATACATCCTAATATTTATTTATTACTAGAAAGCTTAAGCGTATTATTAGTGATTAAATTACTTTTTTACTATTTATATTCATGAACACTATTTAAATAATAAAAGTCTAAAATCTTAAACAAATAAAAAGTTATTTCATATTCAAATTCATTTAGATGCATTTACATTTTGAGTATACTTACAAGTTATGACAAAAGGTATTAAAAATAAAAAATAAAAATCTGTAACTCTTCATCTCTTAATTTTTCTTAAATAAACATCTTTAATTTTAGATAATTTGACTAAACAAACTATTAGAATAATTCTTTCAGATATTAGATTAATTTTGGTTTGATACAAGAGGTACATAATTGATAGTAGCATACCATACAAATGAAAGATAACATAGAATAAAACAAATATGAAATGTTTCAATATTATTGTGTCAAAATTAAACACACATAAAATTTAAGCAACTTCATAACATTGGAATCAAGTATTATATGATCATGAAAATCAAATTATACAATAAAAATTAAATGGTACCTCTTGCGAAAATCAATTCACGAAAAGAAAACAATTCCAATAAAAGACCATGAACTCGGAACCACAAAAGTAAACCTTGAACTCAACCCTGGTTTGTAAGTGGGAAAAAAATATAAGATGAGGGTGATTTTTTCTTTTTCTTCCCGTGTACAGATAGTATTTTGGTGTTTCATGTGTTTGTATATAGGGGTAAATGTAATATTTGGTCTTGGGAGGATGTGTGTGTTGTTGCTTTTTTTCCCTCTTTTCTTTACGGTACAGATATCTTTGTGTATATTTAATGGTGGATATATGTAGTGTTGCTGAGGGTGTGTAGTGGTGTGAGGAAGGGTGGTGAGGTTGTGAGAGGTAAATGGGGGTAATGGGGTAGGTGTAGTAACGTGTAGGTGGGTTGGAATAGTGGGGAAATGAGGGGGTAAGGGTGAGAAAGTGGGGGAGGAAAATAAGGTAGTGGGGGTAGTGTAGGTTAGTTTAAGTTATTTTTTTTATAATTAATATATATAATATAATAAAATGATAAGAATATTATTTAACTATTTTTGAACAAAAATAATAATAAAAAAAATTAAGTAGCTAATAATAAATTATAATTAAGAAATACTAACTTATTTATAAAATCTAAAAGAAAACATTTATAATTTAAAAAAAAAAAGAAATTCTTTCCTTTTAAAATATTGAAAAACAAAACATACACTAAAATGTGACTCTATTTTTGTAGTTTTCAAATATTTTAAAATAAACCTACTAAAAACATATTTTTTATAAAATTGGTGTAAAACCTTGAGTTTGGTCAAAATGACGTGTATATAGTTTGCCCCTCTTTGACTGGAAACACGAAGAGTTTACAGACAAAGAAGTAGATAACGTGACAAATTTTGACCGGATTCTTATTTGAAAGGAAAAATATGCGACCAAGTCCTGGTTTTGGACATCCTACATATCTCGGGTTATAAGGGAATCAGGCCACGTATAGTTCAAGGAGATGAAATGTTGAGTTGGAGGTCAAGTGAGGTTCCATCGAGGCTCTGGTCGCAACTCCTATTATTACATAAAATGAAAGACTAAAAATTAAAATAAAATGCAAGTACAAGATCCTATCTATGTAGCTTCTCTTGAATCTTGACTTGGGTCTTCATGCTTCTCAAGTTGTGAAATATTGATTTTCATCTCGAGTGGGTTTGCAGGTAAACGCCTTTCTGTAGGTAGGCTCCTTCTACTCGGACATGGATATTGACCATATTCTTAGGGCGAACTTGTGCTACTTGAATTGAAAATGAGATTGAGGGTTGACTCCTTTCCATATAATATCCTGAGCATGAAATGTAGATTGACCTTGTTCTACAAGTGGATCCTTGAATTTTAAACAAACAAAACTAACAACACAAAATTTTTGCCCCAGTTTATAGTAAACAAAATTTTCTGAGAATAATAAAAGATAGTGCTTAGCTTTGAATTGAGATTCTGAATTACTCGAGCATTGTTGCGATGCATTCTTCAGATGGCTTCTGAATGTTTAAGCCAACTCCCTTTCACATGATGATCCAGTTAAATTAAATTACGCTAGTCTAAGTCCCATTATTCATGAGGGTCCTGCTATACTAATTCTCATTGTGAGGAAGGTCCTAGTATACTAAATCACGTTATCCAGGAGGGTCCTGCTAGACCCATTATCGAGCAGGGTCCTGCTAGTGTCCCATTATCAAGGAGGGCCCTTGCTATACTACGTCCCATTATTCAGGAGGGTCCTGATAGTCCCATTATCTAGGAGGGTCCTTCTAGTGTCCCATTATCTAGGAGGGCCCTTGCTATACTACGTCCCATTATTCAGGAGAGTCCTGCTAGTCCCATTATCCAGGAGGGTCCTGCTAGTGTCCCATTATCCAGGAGGACCCTTGCTATCGTACGTCCCATTATTTAGGAGGGTCCTGTTAGTCCCATTATCCAGAAGGATCCTGCTAGTGTCCCATTATTCAGGAGGGCCCTTGCTATACTACGTCCCATTATAAAGGAGGGTCCGGCTAGTCCCATTATCCAAGAGGGTCCTGCTAGTGTCCCATTATCCAAGAGGGCCCTTGCTATACTATGTCCCATTATTCAGGAGGGTCCTGCTAGTCCCATTATCCAGGAGGGTCCTGCTAGTGTCCCATTATCCCGGAGGGCCCTGCTATACTACTTCCCATTATTCAGGAGGGTCCTGCAAGTCCCATTATCCAGGAGGGTTCTGCTAGTCCCATTATCCAGAAAGGCCCTGCTATACTATGCCCCATTATCCAGGAGGGTCCTGCTACACTACTTCCTATTGTCCAGGAGGGTCATGCTACACTAATTTCCATTGTCTAGGAGGGTCCTACTACACTACTTCCCATTGTAAAGGAGGGTCCTGCTATACTACTTCTCATTGTGCAAGAGGGTCCTCCTAATCTAAATCCCATTATGTAGGAGAATCTTGCTAAACAGAATCATAAAATGAAATCACCACAACATTATTTTTTGCCTAGTTTGCACCAGAATTTTTTTTTTACGAGTTATTAGTATGAATGAGAAATACGTGTACCAAAAGAAAAATGCAAGGCAATATGAAATTAGGGTGTTTGTTCCCTAGAAATGAAAGATGATGTCTTTAGGGTGTTTATTCTCTAAGGTCAAAATGCTACTAGGTCTTTTGTTCCCTAGGAATGAAAGATGATGCCTTTAGGGTTTTTGTTCCCTTATGTCAAAATGTAACTAGGGTGTTTGTTCCCTAGAAATGAAAGATGATAGGGTGTTTGTTCCCTAAGATCAAAATACAAGTGTTTGTTCCCTAGAAATGAAAGATGATAGGGTGTTTGTTCCCTAAAATGCCTCTTGGGTGTTTGTTCCCTAGAATGCATCTAGGGTGTTTGTTCCCTAGATATGAAAGATGACGCCTCTAGGGTGTTTGTTACCTAAGGTCAAAATGCTACTAGGGTGTTTGTTCCCTCGGAATGAAAGATGATGCCTTCAGGGTGTTTGTTCCCTAACGTAAAAATGCAACTAGGGTGTTTGTTCCCGAGGAATGAAAGATGATGCATTTGGGGTGTTTGTTTCCTAAGGTCAAACTGCAACTAGGGTGTTTGTTCCCTAAAAATGAGAGTGATTTTTTTGTTAGTTTTTTTTTGTTATAAAAAAGAAAAATATGTCCAGTTTTTGGAACTCTTTTTATTTTATCATTCCTTTTTTTAAAAAAAAAACATGATCCAATTTTGATCTTTCAAGGATATAAAAGTTTATTCTGTGAGACCGAGCCCCATTGTAAGACTGCCTACGTAGCCTGCATAGCAAGAATCGGGTAAAACGTAGTTCATAGAGATCACAATTTTTTTTCTTTTTAATCTTTTTGGTATTTACAAAAGACATCTTTAAAAAGAATGCTAGAGGATGAAAGAAAAAGAAATGATTTTCATGGTTGAAGAGGTTTTGACTTTAGTTGGTACCAACAATTAGTGTTATGCATATGAATCACCGTCAACTACGTTAAGACAAATTTGAGATCAACTTTGAAAAATCCCTATAGTTTCAACTGGTACCTCAAACATACTTAAGTATGTACAAGATCAGTTCATCTTGCATAAATTAAGGGGTTAGAATTATTCATATCCTCATGCTTCAAGTGCCCTTACCACAAATAAAGTCCTTCTTCACACACTATAGAATAATTTAGGTTGTAGGACATTTTTCAAAGTCATTCACACTTAGAAATATGTTCAATGTATGAGATTGAGATACCATATGCTTGGCCCTCATGTAAGTATCCACTAATGTGAGAACACCAAAAATGAGATCAAATAGGACTTGTCATTGGCTTGTAATGTAGGCTTAGGGAAAGGTAGGATATTTATTTGAGATCAAGCGATTGTGCATTTATGCACCCCAAAGGATATATGTTAAGATGTGGTTATTCAAATAAAAAAGTTTTCAGGCTCAAAATGGGAGTTCTATGGATAACATGTCATTTGGTAGGCTTGAAAGGCACAATCGGATAAAAGAAAGCCTATAATCATTTTCCAAGTTCAATGTTGCTCAAAATTTCGCCTCAACCAACATTAGGGCCAAGTTTTAGATCAACAAAGTCATGCCATTGAATTTTTTATATCTAGAGCTCACCACACAATGCACATGAAACAATGAGGTTGAGTTTGTTTTAAGCCTTAACTTTAAGCAAGATGATTTCTCTAAATGTTACATAAATACATCAGCAGATACCAAAAATATTCTATGGGTCACAACAAAGTTGGTCTATCTTGCCAAATAGTTTAACACTTTTCTTTTTTTTCTTATGGGTACTCCTAAGTATGTTGATACCAACCAAGTCAAGAAATTATTTTTTTAATTAAAAAAACCTTTTTTCAAGAAATATCGTACCCTAAATAAATTTTTATATCTCCCTTTTTTTTAGACTTTAAAATAAGGAAGAAAAACATTTTTATTTGAACTCTGAATAAAAATAAAATAATTTCCAGTTTTTGTGATGAGGACTTTCTAAATTTTTTTTGGTTGGACCGAACCTCAAAATAAGGCTGCCTACGTATCTTGTCAAAGCAAGAATCAGGTCAAACGTAGTTCAAAATGATCATAAACAACTTCATTTTTATTTATAAGAAATAAATATTTTCTTGTTTCACTTGAACAAGGAATTTTTTTTTTTGATATTTTTAATAAGGAACAAATTTATTTATTAGTTTTTTGAAATTTTTGAGTAAAGATCACCGAACCCGAGGAGGGCTGCCTACGTATCTCATTGAGGTGAGAATAAGGTGTGCGTAGTTCGTCCAGATTGGACATTTTAAAAACTTTAAAATATTGAAACTTAACTTGACAAATGCATTATTTTTCAAAGTATTATGAAAGCAAAATATTTTGGATTTTCTTTTTACGAACCTTACCAAAAAAACTAAAAGAAAACTCTATTTTTTATTTTATATTAAGAAGTGAATTTTTTTTTTGGAATTTTCATTTTAAAGAAATGCATGAAAACTTCTAAAATAAGAATTTTTTTTTTGTGTTTTCTCCGTCTTTCTTTTCTTTTTTTTACTGCAAAATTGAAGACCAATTTTTCCTTCATTTCATTGATCACCCTAAAATTAGTCAATATGCAAAGATCTTATAAATAATATTTACAAATAGCATTCAAAATGCACATGTTGATTTAAAATAGGGACTCATGTCCTAGGCGGATCCAACTCTTGTGTCGATCCCGACTAAGTTAAATGCAAATTATGCACATAAGCGGAGCCTACTAGGGATAAGAATTTCTGTGTTTCTGTTCTACTAGGTTTAAACCCGAAGAAGATAGGTGTCTAGACTGGCTTACCAGATTGGACAATTCGAGCCAAGGAGGGGCAACTTATCGGTAGCAACGCTATTTCGACTTCATTGCGTGTCCAACCCTGCCTAACAAGTGTAACTAAAAATCCTTCACTTAGTGTCAAGACACTTCAGCTTTATCTCAACAGAAAATGGGATGCATATCTCATTCCCTGCTATCCTATTTTTCAGAGATTCAGATGGGATGCACAAGAGGAGACAATTATATACAATTCAACAATATCAAAGTGATAAATGAGCAAAAAGTAGCACATTAGGCCATCATACACAATATATCAAAAAAAACATAATAAAAGCAAGTGAAAGTCAATATTATAAACCTCGAAGTCTCATTATGTCCCCAGCAGAATCTGCAGAGATGTCACACCACTTTATGGCGCGAAAGAAAGGGTTTTTCCAATTTAAGTGACGATATTGATTAAGGATTATTTTATTTTCAGAATCACCACTTGGAATTGAGTATTGGTTTTCCAAGTCACCTTTTCTTTTTAATCCCTAATCAAAAGAAAATGACTCTTTAATATGGTCTGCGAAAATAAAAAACTAGGTAAGGAATTCTGTTGACCGAGGGGAAGGTATTAGGCATCCCTCGAGTCCTGTGGTTCTAGCACGGTCACTTTTATTGACTTATACTTATTTAAAAATATTTTTTTGGATATATTATTATAGGCCATGATTTGCTCGTACTTTTATTGTTGGACTTTTATTTGGTCTCCAACTAGATGCCTAACCACATTCTTGGTCTTGACATTTAGAGACATAAATGTCTTCTTTGCATCACACTTAATAATTTTTTTTTGTCTTGGTTTGAATTAATAAAATTTAATTACTAAAAATAATTTGATCAAGGTGCATAACCACATCCTTGAGTTTATTTTAATGTCTCAAGAAAAAGATGTGTAACCACATTCTTAATCGAAACAAATATTTAACGGGTCATACATCCTAATATTTATTTATAATTAGAAAGCTTAAGCGTATTATTAGTGATTAAATCACTTTTTTACTATTTATATTCATGAACACTATTTAAATAATAAAAGTCTAAAATCTTAAACAATTAAAAAGTTATTTCATATTCAAATTCGTATAGATGCATTTACATTTTGAGTATAATTACAAGTTATGACAAAAGGTACTAAAAATAAAAAATAAAAATCTGTAACTCTTCATCTCTTAATTTTTCTTAAATAAACATCTTTAATTTTAGATAATTTGACTAAACAAACTATTATAATAATTCTTTCAGACATTAGATTAATTTTCGTTTGATACAAGAGGTACTTAATTGATAGTAGCATACGGTACAAATGAAAGATAACATAGAATAAAACAAATATGAAATGTTTCAATATTATTATGTCAAACTTAAATACACATAAAATTTAAGCGATTTCATAACATTGGAATCAAGTATTATATGATCATGAAAATCAAATTATACAATAAAAATTAAATGGTACCTCTTGTGAAAATCAATTCACGAAAAGAAAACAATTCCAATAAGAGGCCACGAACTCGAAAACACAAAAGTAAACCTCGAACTCAACCTTTGTTTGTAAGTGGGAAAAAATATAAGATGAGGGTGATTTTTTCTTTTTCTTCCTCTGTACAGATAGTATTTTGGTGTTGCATGTGTTTGTATACAGGGCTAAATGTAATATTTGGTCTTGGGAGGATGTGTGTGTGTTGTTGCTTTTTTTTTCCTCTTTACTTTTCCGTATAAATATCTGTGTGTATATTTAATAGTGGATATATGTAGTATTGCTGAGGGTGTGTAGTGGCTCCGCCTTCACAACCATAGTCACTCCCATAATTCCCACTATCTTGTAAACCTCATCAATGAACTCTTGAGGATCCATATCAACCTTGGAACCATGAATCTCTATAGGATTCACCCTAGTAAAGTCCCTTATCCTTGCCGCCGCCGTACCCACATTATTGTTCATGGGAGCATTTGCTTCCCTATAGGCTTGAGCCGTCACAATTTGCGGCAACACTTGGAAAGCGGCTCAAAATTTGGCATGAGTCACTTGCTCGGCCAAAAGATCAAACACAACTTGAGGAACCTCGGGCTCCACCTTGTCATTACCCATATTCCTTCTCACATAAGGTCTTCGAGGGGCCATATCCTGAAAAGCATTGGATAAGGATTAGGGGAGAGACATATAGAGTTACACTCTATCGCACGACTTTAGAATGACGAAAGAAGTGGAATTTCCTTCTCAATGTTGCTTGTAAGACATCCTAGGACCTTTCTAAATCTTGTGCTCTTAATAAAAAGTTTGTCATGGCCCAAGGTATACCCTAGGATTAATATGGTGTGTAGAACCCCGAAAGGCTCTACACAAGCCACTTAGCATACATCATACAAGATAATAGAAATAAAGATTTCAAAAGAAGCATTCTCATATCATAAAAGATTCTAAAAAAAGGGAACTCTAACATAGTCTCAACAAGACATCTAATACATCACAAGGTTGGGATGTAATCCATACACCACATACAAAATGTCTGAAAACTGAAATAATGAAAAGCTATTAAAGTTTCTTGGTCCTTGGAGCATGAGGAATCACTAATCTTTGTGTCATGACGAGAGATCAACTAACCACAAGTATGCGAGGTAGGAGCGTCAGACCACCCTACTTTATGACACAATGTAGGTACAAGTATGCATTAGGGCATGTAATGAGCTATGTATGATAGCAATGCAAAAAATATATGAAATGCTGAGAAGGACTTTACATGACATCCAATCACCAAGCTAAATAATAAGATAAAAGGATAGAAAACACAATGTCATAATCATGGTCAATGCAAGCTTTCACATATTAAAAATACTTTGTGAGTTACTCGTAACCAGTTCATTATTGTAGGATGTTTACTATTGACTGACATAGACCATGTGAGCTAAAACATGAAATCCGGAGTCTAACCCACATCAAAAATAGATATCCGACTTGCAAAGTAAGGATCATTACTTCTAGCTTACATGGATTCACTAGCCAAGACATCCTACGGGGGCACGTAGTTAGGGACAAAGAAATTTCTACAAGAGACCCAACCTCTACTAATGGGAGATCCTCCTTATAAATATCCTCTCGGTGCTAAGTAAAATCCCTCTGAATAGTCATTAATCATATTCATTTCATCATCCATGGAAAGGAAAAATTAAGTTACCAATCCAAACTAAAGTTATTTAGGATAGCTCCTTAAATCTTGATTCAACTTAGGTTAGAAAATAGTTCAACTTTATGAATCTTTATGTGAGAAATCATTTCACAATCTTCATTGATACTTTTATCGAAAAGCATCCTTAAGTAATAAATATTAATCTCATAAAAACATGTGTTCATAGTGAAAAGTCATGGATCATGCTTGGGTTCATATGAGTTCCACTCAAAATCATGTAAATACTTAAATTCATGCTTCAGATGATAGAAAATAGTCAATTAAATCATAATTGAAAAGAACCCATTAAGATTGGAGAAATCCCTAACATGGATCAATTGAATTTAACTTGGAGAATTTGGATCTTTGGGGAGCCAATGGAGGAAAGGACTCCATTGGTGAATACTAACATACCTTGATGATCATGTCCCAAAAGCTATGGTGAATTGGAGATCCTTAATTGAAACTGCAACTTCTTTTTCCTTAGCTTGAGAGAGAAATTTGGTTGGAGGAACTTGGAGAAAATTTGGGATTTAGGAGAATTATTTTATAATTGGTATTTTTAGGACTTAAATACTCATAAAGGGCTTCGAATAGGGGACAAAATGACATAGTTTTAGTATTAAACACATAGGAAAAAGACCCAAAAATCCTGAAAATTAACTGTCAAACCCTTCTACGGTTTGGATCTACGGTCCATAGACCCCAACCGTAGAACTCAAATTTGACCTTAAAATTTCATCAAGTCTGGGACCTTCCTACGAGACCTATCTACCACCATCTTGGTCAATCGTAGACTCAACTTTAGAAACTTGATTTTTTCCAAAAAACTAAAACCATTTTCTACGGATGCACTCTATGGTCTGTAGAAGCTTCTACGGCCCATAGACTGGACCCGTAGAACACAACAGGGGCTCAAAATGAAATCTTTTCCTTTTCCAAATTACGAAGTTTTACAGTCGTTTTTGGTATGGGTTGGCTTACCTACTTGTGTTGTATAGTAGGTGCATCATGACTCAAAGAATTGGGTCGTGACACTCAACTTTCGGACTTGACGGTCTTAAATCTCAATCGAAACTTCTTCATAAGAGAGACTTTGTTTCACGCCAACACCCTCTAATGGCACAACTGAAGTAGGATCACCAATACACTTTTTCTACAAGGAAATATGAATGACCAAATGCATCGATGCTATATCTGAATGTAAATCAAACTCATAGGCCACCTTACCAAAATACCTCAAAATCTGAAATGGGCCTACGTAACGGGATTTAAGTTTCTCTTTCATACCAAACCTCATCACATCCTTCATGGGTGAAATTTTCAAATAATTCTAATTATCAAAGAAGAAATCAAGCTCTCTCGTTCACACCTCCGCATAAGATTTCTATTGACTTTGAGTCGTTCTCAACCTATCCTTGATAAGTCAAACTTTCTCAATTATCTAATGAACTAACTCAGGCCCTATCAAAGCAAACTCACAAACTTCAAACCAACTAATAGGAGATCTACACCTCCTACTTTAGAGAGCCTCAAACAGAGCAATCTGAATACTCGAGTGAAAACTATTATTATAAGCAAACCGAATCAAAGAAAAATCATTATCCCAATTACCTTTAAAGTCAATCACACAAGTTCTGAACATATCTTCCAAAATCTGAATAGTCTGTTCAGCCTAACCATTGGTCTGCGCGTGAAAAGTTGTGCTAAGCTTATCTTGAGTACATAGTCCTTTTTGAAATGATCTCCACAACTGAGAAGTGAGCTCGATAGCTCTGTCTGAAATAATGGATAAAGGCACACCATGCAAGTTAACCATCTCCTGAATATAGAGCCTAGCATAGTCTTCAACTGAATACGAGGTCTTCATTGAAAGAAAATGCACCGACTTAATCATTCGGTCTACTACAAACCAAATAGGATCAAGCTTTCGATGAGTTTGAGGTAAACCCATAATGAAATCCTTATTCAAATCCGTCCACTTGCGAGTAGGAATGCTAATATTTTTGGTCATACCTCTTGGTTTCTTATTCTCAATGTTAACTTGTTAGAAATTTTGACACTTAGCCACAAATTCTGAGAAATTCTTCTTCATTCCATTCCACCAATAGACTTTTCGTTGATCATAGTACATCTTAGTGGCTCCCAGGTGAATAGAATATTAATAAGTATGAGCTTCTGATAATATATGTTGCCTCAACTCATCAACATCCGGAATACACAAACAACCTTGATAACGAACCACACCATATCCTCCTTGGGAGAAAGCCTCAATAGCTTTTTCTGAGACCGCTTTCTTCAACTGAACCAAAGATGGATCGTTATATTTCTTTTCCTTAATGTCCGACAAGAGAGATGATTCTGAACCATTTTGCACAATAACACCACTATCCTCTGAACCAACCAAATGAACTCCCAAATGGGCTAATCTATGCACATCACAAACTAACTCCTTTTTTTCATCCTCAATATGAGCAACACTATGCATGGACATTGATAACGCTCAACTACACCTATCACAATTCAAGATGTAGGTGGTTGTTAGCAATATAAACCCAACGAGGAGTTGGGGTCGATCCTACGAGGAATGGAACTATGTATAGAATTTAAATATGAAGTACTAAAGTGATCTAGCTTTTTGTAGATGTAAGCAAATGAATCGATGCATAATGTAAATTGTCAAAGTTTCAATTATAAAATCATATGAGTTTTAAATGATTGATTACAACAAACACAAAATAAAGAAGGATTTAACCAATGAGAATTTGGACGTTAGGGATGTGTGAGTGTTCAAATACCTATTTCACTAAATGGGTCATCACGAATTGCTTAAGAATGCTGAAACATAATAGGTAGGCAAGCTTACGACTATGATAGCTATTTTGCAACCAACTACGATGCTTTCAATTGGGTTTTATCAAACCCCAATAGGCCATACAAATAGAACACAATCTTATACCTTAATTAAACCCACTTTAACAAGCTGAGCAGTACAAGTAAGAACTCATACAATTATTAGTTAATAATTCCACTCAAATGCATCTTCTACAAGCATACAAAGAGATATAGACTAGAACTGAATTTGCAACTTCAATTAATAAGATAAAAACATGAATTATCAACTGAACCCATTCTATTTCAACATTTAATTTAGCAATCCATAAGACCCATAAGCTAATTAGGCATTTGAACACATAATCACACCCCTAAGGCATTGGGGTTTTAGCCAATCATAGTAATGATGAAGAGATAATTACCAAAAACATTAGCCATTGATTTCTCAAGTTTTCAAATATCAAATACAATCAACTAAAATTACACCCAATGTTCAATTCCCAAGAAATCACAAGAATCGTTCACAAAATTCCTCAAAGTGTAATGTACTTTCTAAGTTCGAGTTTTGGTTCCTCTCTAAATCACTCTCCCTTCAATTCAATTCAAAAATTTCTATTTATACTTTCCCAAAAACTCCACATGATTTGAATTTCAGGGTCATTCAGCGGCGTAAGTTGAGCTCGCCCTTTCACTCGGTGATGCGCCGAGTTGCTTAGTCTCGCGCTTTAATTCTTGATTTCAGTACTGATTTAATTCTGGAACTTTAGGCGATGTGCATCAGGCTCGCCCTTCTGATCGGTGAGTCGCCGTCTGGTCCCTCATCTTACCGAGTTGACTTAGATCTTCTATTTATCTACTGGAACTTTAGGTGAGGCATTGTCCACTCGGCATGTCACCGAGTTGTCTTTGGCGAGCCTCAGCCTTCTTGTTCCTTCAATATTGCAAATTTTCAGCTTCTTTTGGCATTATATTGTCTTTGCCTCAATCTAAAGACTTTCATGTTCCACACAAACGATTTAACATTAGTTATAGGTGCTAATTGGGCATTAAGGACACTAATTTGGCACAAACGAAGCTATAAATGAGTCAAAACTACCGACTCATCAACACCCCCAACTTAAACTTTTGCTTGTCCTCAAGTAAAACAAAAGATCAATGAACTCAAAAGGGATGTCTACAAGCAGTGCTACTTAAGAACTCACATGAAAGGGCACACAAGGATTAATCGAAGATACAAGGATCAAATGTACACCAAAAGCATCAAATTCTAACTAGCCATCATCAGTTAAAGTGTATGCTCACAAGTGCTCACCTAAAACACAAACTTATGCCCACAAAGATATTTGAATGCCCTTACATCAAAAAGGATTCCACTCTCTTGCGCAGATTCAATTGAACATTAATATTTCAGAATCAATACAATACTCACACTCTCAAAAGAGAAAGAGTTTGCACAACTTTGCCCATAGGCTTGCCCGAGTTTTCCATCTAACCATCACAAGGTTCATGTAAGATCACAAAGGACTTTAGAGGCTTGTAACGAGGTTGGGGTTCAAGGTATGTCCATTTTTGGTTTAGTGGCTCTACCTTCGTGAAGCACGGTTTCCATTTCACTTCTCCTTCCCTTTCTTTCAAACATTTCAAATTCACAGCTGATCCTTTGTCACTTTGTAGTGCACAAATCTTTTTTATGAACACCCCTTTTTATTTTCACCTCTATGCACAATGGTACTATCTTATTCAATCTTTTTCTTTCTTTTCTTTTTAGCTTTTCTCTTTTCTTTTTCTTCTTTTTTTTATATGGAGGGGTTTCATCTTTTTCACAAATAGCCTTTCAAAAGATCAAGCTCACAAACCTCTAGCTCAATATCTCTCTTCATTCTCACCACACCCCCAACTTATGCTTTTGGCCTAAGTTGGTTATTCAAACAAACCAATACTTCACGAAGGCTATAGGTGGGAGAGACATGGCATTTTCAAATAAATGGCTAAGGTTCTTGCATTTGTGTTTCAATCAAGGAGAAGGATAGGCTCCAATGGTGCCAAGCGGGGTTCACACACTCACAAGGTAGCCAACACAGGTTTAGCAATTAGGTTCACCCTAAAAAAAATCATGCCTAAGATCATTTTCCCACATTCGCCAATGCTTAGTCAAATGGTCTACCAGGGCAAGTTCTAGGCATTAGCATACACACTTTTCAAGTAAAGCTCACCACACATGACATTCAAACACAATTGCGGATCACAAGTCTAAGAGTCAAGCTTGCGTGCAACAATCATTGCAAGACTCACCATCGACAATTCGCTAGTCACAACGAGAGGCTAAGAGTTTACACAAGACTATGCAACTCCAATTTACCTCGTTGGAGACACACCAACATATTGTTCAATCAAGAGCACTATTCAAGTCATCGATATTTAACACAATCGACACTCAAAAGTACAAGAGAACTGCAATCATTCATTCTACATAAAATCAACAATGATAAGTAGAGAGAGATGTCGCTAGAACTCAAAACCATTTCATTCAATTAAAATAATATCAAAATAGCAATCAAAGGAAAAACAATTAAAATAACATACAAAACAGCAATCACTGGAAAAGCACCACCCCACCAGAAAGACAAAGCAGTGTCCTCAATGCGAAATAACATAATAAACATACAAACAAAAAAAATATAAATTAAGTGCAATAGAAAGTCCCCTGTTCTGCTATGCCGTGGGTGTGTCCTCAGCCTGGGTATTAGTACCCGATGCACTATCCTCGGTCTAGCGGGTCCCACTCGACCCAATCATTGATGTCTCCCGGAGAGACTCAGCAGTGGCAACTCGGACCAAATCCCCCTCCAGGTCCTCGAGATCTGTGTACACCTCTCGATCCCGCATAGCAAAGTCCTCCTCATCTGCCTCAGGTACATCAGACACACCCTCATCATTAGCAGTCGGAGCAACACCGGTGGTGGTAGGCGGAGGAACATCGACACTCGTACCCTCGGGCACCTCCACACTACCCCAAAGCATAGTAATGTCTGTGGACTTCAGCTCATCCTCATCTCTCCTCAAACTAGTGATATCAGAGCGGATGTCCATCAGCTCTGTGGAGCTACCCTCTTGCTGCTCACATGCCTCGACTCTAGCAGTGAGGGTTGAAAATACCTCTCCATGAGCTGTAATAAGTTGGTGCTGATCAGCCAACTCCGTGCGATAGGGTCAAGGGTTGCAGCTAAATCTCTCTCGATCATGCCCGGGATAGCTGCCTCAACCCAAGAAGCTCTAACATCTGCTGAATATGCAACATTTCCCATCTTGATAATCATGGCCTGAGTCAAAGGCCGGGTGCCAAGAGCTGAAACTGGGGCAGCATCAGAAGAGGGGCCCGGTGTAGGGACAGAAGTGGTAGAAGTGTCCGGAACAGGCATACCTATCGGCTCAACTGCAGGAGAGGGAGAACCCGTCTCCATGGCCTCAACATCCACAGCCGGAGATGTATCAACTGGGGGCCTCCTTCTCCTCTCTGCCTCATCCTTTAAGTATTCGGCCTCAATCCTCTGGATGTCACAAGATGAGGTCGAAGTAACCTCAACATCCGTCTTCCTATCGAACGGAACACCAACCCATCTACATAGCTCACTGATCAAGATCGGAAACGGTAGGGAGGTATGCTGCTTCTTGGCTCTCATCAACATCTCACACTAAATATTCATACCCAGATTCTGATGCCAAAGAGGACTCCTCAATGACCTGCTTGCCTTTACCCTTTGAATGGGCTGTGGGTTATTTCGGTTGACGTGGTCGATAAACCTCTAAGGCAATTTCTATGCCTTTATCCTTCTTCTTGGGAAGTTTGTGGGCAACAAATTTGTGGCGAGGCATAACTGTCAAACAAACCAAGCAAACACAAAGATCGATTAAAATGAGATAGAAAAGAATCAACAAAAAAAATGCAGAAGGACTCGCCAAACCGATCGGCAAGTTGCCTAATCTATTGGGCGAGCAAAAAGAGGCATCGTCGAAAGTAACAAATTCTTTTTAGGCAAAATGCAAGAAAAAAGGGCGATGGAATCGACACTCGGTGAGCAAAGGTGGGGGCTCGCCGAATATTACAAAACACACAGGCCACAAAACAATTGACAAAGGGCGATGGGGAATGCGATGGGCGAGTCACCAAGTAGAACGTTGAGCCCGACTTAGCTCGCCGAACCAACTCGAAACATCACCCTTCCAAATTTTTTTATTATTTTCAACTAACGGCCCAACACGCTACAATTAAAACACATTTATCAACAACCAAACCATACCCATGCCAAATTTCTCCTTGGGGTACTCAGACTTCCCCAAAATCAAATCGAAAACCACAAAACGATGATTTGCCCTTAAGAAAGACGTCACTCAATCCATCATTGGGAAAATTCAAGCCATTTGATTGAATTCGGAGCTACTCAGACTTCACCTAATGATTAACCAACAACCCACAAGCATGCAATTCAAAAACACAACTCACAAAGCCCGAAATCACGAAAATTTAGCATTCACATATTTAAATTACACATCAAAGTAATAACAAGCAATCAAGGCACACAATCACACACAAAATCAAGTACCCATCCATTCGCAAGTGGAATTATTAGTCAATGGCTTACAAAAATTGAAACCGAAGAAGACTAACCTCAATATAGACACAACGGTGCAAATGGTGGAATGGGGACACGTCCAAAGCACTCCACGAGTAGCCAAAGGCAACAAAATTCAAATTGAAATGCAAGAGTGTGTGGGTGTGTGAGGAGTCGAAGAAAATTTCAAGCTCAATGAAAATTTGAATTTGAAAAAATTAAAACATCTTCAGTTCGCGCCCCAAAGGGCGATGATATCAACTTCGCTATTCCACTCGGTGCACATTTCCTCACCGAAAATCATAGAAAGCCAAGCCATCGTGCATGTCCAAAAGGCAAGCTAGATCGGCCTCGCCGAACCTCATGGCGACGCGCCGAGTGATGCAGAACCTCGCCTAATTTTCTAGTGTAGCCTTCAACTTCAGCCTTCAATTTCTGATATATTAAGAGTCCTAGGGGCAGTTTGGCGATGAGCCGAGTGGTCAAACCCCTCTCCGAGTTATCATCTCTTGAAATTTCATGTTCCAACCTATACACTCAACACACGTTATTCAAAAACACTAAGATAAAGCTTGGGTTGCCTCCCAAGAAGCGCCTTATTTAACGCCATGGCACGATGTGGACATGCATTCAAGAATCGTCAAAGTACACCACATCAATCAATCGCACAACGGGAGCCTCTCCAAAGTAGACTTTTAGCCTTTGCCCATTAACTTTAAAGAACCACCCATTTTCACCTTGAACTTCAATAGCTCCATTGTCAAACACACGATTAACCTTAAAAGGGCCTGACCACTTAGACTTGAGCTTACCCAGAAATAGTCGCAAACGAGAATTGTAGAGCAACACACAATCACCCACCCTAAATTCTCAATGATGTATCTTGGCATCATCCCACCTTTTCATTTTGTCCTTATAAAGAGCAGCACTTTCAAAAGCTCGAAGCCGAAATTCTTCCAAAGCATGAAGTTGGTCAACCCGACTCTTGGATGCAACATCCCAGTTCAAATTTATGGTTTTCAAAGCCCACAAGGCTTTATGCTCAAGTTCTACAGGGAGATGACATGATTTGTCGAACACCAACTGATATGGTGACATACCAATTGGTGTCTTAAAAGCAGTGCGATAGGCCTATAAAGCATCATCTAACATTCGTGACCAATCAGAACGACTTGCATTCACGGTTTTGGCTAAAATTTCTTTATTTTCCCGATTGGACACTTCGACCTGGCCACTCGTTTGCGGATGGTAAGGGGTGGCAACCTTGTGTTTTACTCCATACTTGCTCCATAATGATGAGAATAATTGGTTTAAAAAATGTGAGCCCCCATCACTAATAATAGCCCGTGGTGTTCCAAACCTTGTATAAATATACCGCTTAAGAAATGTAATGACACTTCTTCCTTCATTGTTGGGTAAAGCCACAACTTCGACCCACTTCGACACATAATCAACTGCCACCAAAATGTATTTGTTCCGATAAGAACTCACGAAAGAGTCCATAAAACCAATTCCCCACACATCAAACAATTCAACTTCGAGGATTGGAGTAAGGGGAAGCTCGTGTCTTTATGACACTCCTCCTTGCTTTTAACATTGATTACAACTACGGACAAGGGAATTTGCATCTTGATACATCGTTGGCCAATAATAGCCACTTTGCAACACCTTGGCGGCTGTACATACCCCACTATAGTGTCCACCAATCGGAGATGCATGGCATGTACCAAGAATAGCATCAACTTCGACCTCTGGTACACACTTCCTTATTATGTGATCAGCACAATCTCGAAATAGATAAGGTTTTTCCCAAAAATACCTTTTTGTATCCAAAAGAAACCTCTTGCATTAATGGAATGTCAGCCTATCAGGAATAATCCCACACACGACATAATTTGTGAAATCGACATACCAAGGAATGGAACCCTTAGAGATCACCATGACCATTTCATCAGGAAAAGCATCTTCAATATCCTTTTCACCTCATACAGCAACATATGTTTCGAGTCTCGATAGATGATCAGCCACTTGATTTTCACATCCTTTCCGGTCTTTGACCTTAAAATCGAACTCTTGCAATAACAGCACCCATCGAATCAGCCTTGGTTTGGCATCTTTTTTTCCCATTAAATAGTGTATAGCTGCATGGTCAGTGTGCACCACTACCTTGGTTCCCAAAAAATAAGCTCAGAATTTCTCAAAAGCGTACACTACAGCCAATAACTCTTGTTCGGTAATAATGCATTTTCTTTGAGCCACATTCAATGTCTTGCTTGCATACTGTACCGGGTGGAATAATTTGCCTCAACGTTGACCAAGTACAACACCCAAGGCGACACCACTAGCATCACATATTAACTCGAATGGGCTACCCCAATCCGGGGCAACAATGACCGGAGCCGACTTAAGTTTCTCCTTTAGACACTCAAAAGCAATCATACAGGCTTCATCAAACATAAAAACATTGTCATTCTCAAGTAGCTTACAAAGAGGATGAGTTATCTTGGAAAAATCTTTTACAAATCGCCGGTAGAAACCCGCATGACCTAAGAAGCTTCGGACACCCTTAACTGAGATAGGGGGTGGTAGCTTGGCAATAACTTCAACCTTTTCTTGATCCACTTGTATACCTTTCCCTGAAATCTTGTGTCCAAAAACAATCCCTTCTTTCACCATGAAATGACACTTCTCCCAAATAAGCACGAGGTTTGTTTCAACACATCTTTGTAAGACTCATTCCAAGTGTTCAAGGCATTCTTCAAATGAGTCTCCAACTATGAAAAAATCATCCATAAAAGCCTCCATTGAGTCCTCAACCATATCAGCAAAAATAGACAACATACACCTATGGAAAGTTGTCGGTGCATTACACCACCCAAAAGACATTCGTTTAAATGCAAATGTTCCATAGGGACAGGTGAAAGTCATTTTTTCTTGATCCTCCGTAGTTATGGATATTTGATTGTAACCAGAGTAACCGTCAAGGATGCAATACCATCCACGCCCCGCCAATCTATCAAGCATTTGGTCCATAAAGGGCATTGGAAAATGATCTTTCTCAGTTGCCGAATTAAGCTTTCTATAGTCCATGCACACACGCCAACCGGTAACTGGTCGCATTGTCACAAGTGCACCTTTGTCATTCGGGACCATGGTCATACCACCCTTCTTTGGGACACATTGAACCGGGCTTACCCCCTTGCTATCCGTAATTGGGTAAACCACACCCACGTCTAACCACTTTACGATTTTCTTCTTAACTACTTCTTGCATTGGAGAATTCAACCTCCTTTGGTGCTTGACACTAGATTTACAATCAACTTCAAACTAAATCTTATGCGTGCAAATACCGAGAGGAATCCCCACAATATCAGCAATTGTCCATCCAATAGCTTTGATAAATCTTTTTAACACACTAACAAGTGTTTGTACCTACCCTTCAAGTAGGCCAGCTGCAATGATTATCGGCAAGGTATTGTTAGCACCAAAAAATACATATAGAAAATAAGAAGGAAGAGTTTTCAATTCAAGCTTCGGAGATGCTTCAATGGATGACTTCACGAGAGGACTTTCTCTATTTTTCAAATCAATTTCAAGCTTCAAAGGGGTTTTCGAGTAAGAACCTAAACCCAATAAAGTAGCCACCACTTCATCATAATCTTGGATCTCTTCCCCATCATAATTCAAAAGGACAGTGGCCAAAGATTAACCAATACAAAAGATTTCACCAATACTAGGTACCGCTTCATCGATCACATCAATAACAGACACCACATGGATGTCATTGGGTTGTTTCATAGACTTACACACATTAAAAGTGACTTCCTCCTCATTAACTCTAAATCTCAAGTCGCCACTCTCCACATCAGCCAAAGTTCTTCCGGTAGCCAAGAATGGTATACCAAGAATAATCGAGATCTCGGCATCCATCTCACAATCAAGAATAATGAAATCTGTCGAAAAAATAAACTTGTCAACCTTTACCAAAATAACATAAAGAACACCAATAGATCACTTCATAGAATGATCTGCCATGAGAAGTCGCATTGTGGTTGACTTAGGCTCACCTAGCCCAAGTTTCTTTAAAATAGTGTATGGCATCAAGTTGATACTAGCTCCCAAACATATAACGAAAACTTGAACACCCCAATAATGCATGATATTTTGAATGCTCCCAGATCATCTTTTTTAGCAATCACATTTGACATAGTAGCGCCGCAACTATGGGATACTTAAACCATTTCAAATTTCATACTTTTCTTTTTCATGACCAATTCCTTCATAAACTTAGCATACCCCGACATTTCTAGTATTGCATCCACCAACGGAAGATTTATAGAGAGACACTTAAAAATAGAGAGAAACTTTTGAAATTTTGCATCTTCATCTCTCTTCTTCAACCTTTGTGGAAAAGGGGGGTTAATTTTAGACAACGACTTTGGAGAAACTGAATTAGACACATCCCCCACTTTTGATGTAATAGTTCCACCGGACGTAACATCATTCGTTGAATCAACATCTTTGTTGGGCACATCATTGTTTACATCATCATCAGTGCCATCATCATTCTTCACATTATGTGTGATTTTACTCTGTTCAGCCCCATCGACCTCAACCACATCGCTACCCAAAACTTTTCCACTTCGAGTCACAACTGCCATACACTGAGCATTCTCATTCTTTGGGTTACCCAATGTGTCAATAGGAAGGCCACTATTTGGTCGTTGATGAAATTGGGTTGATATTTGGACCATTTGTGCTTCAAGATATTTAATTGAACCTAAGTGAGAAGTTACCGTTTGATTCAGAGAAGAGAAATCAGCCTTCATCTCCTTAAGTACTTTGTCCGAACCTTCCACTTTGTGCAAAATACAAGCAAGCATTTCTTCAGTCCTAAAGCTCTCAGGATCAGCCTTTGGTTCGGTAACTTTAGGACGATCATGTGGAGGCACATACCGATCTCTCTCACCATCTCTCCAATTGGCACCTCGATCATGCACTTTTCTTGTTAAAGACTAGATAAGGGTTACTATTATAAGGTTTACTACCTTAAGAACTTCTGTGGAATACGTACACCTTAGTTTAATCTTTTATTGACATAAAAAAACATTAAATCATGTTACTTGATTACTTTTTTCTATTCAACTCAATCAAGATTACTTATATGTTATAAATCCCCTTTTCTTATGGAAACAATCTGACTAAAAATACAATTAACGATAAATTGGCCTAAGTCTAGACCTTGTTCCTCGTGGGAACGACCCTAACCTCTATTAGGTTCTTTATTTGGCAATGAGCACTTATATTCTTTAAGGGAGGTGCAATTTGAGCATATCAACAATCTTCTAAGAACATCGACAACCACATTTGCCTTACCCAGATGGTAAAGTACACTCATATCTTAATCTTTCAATATTTCCAGCCACCTCCTTTGGCTAAGATTCAAATATTTTTTTGTTTAAGCACATATTGAATGCTCTTATGATTACTCAACACATTCACATGAACACCATAGAGACAGTGTCTGCATATCTTCAAGGAAAAAACCGCCGCCGCAACTCTAAATCATGAGTCGGGTAGTTATTCTCATGAACCTTGAGTTGCCTTGAAGCATAAGCTATAAACTTACCATTTTGCATCAAAACACAACTAAGACCAAATTTGAAGGCATCATAGTACATAACAAAACCGTCTGAACAATCCGGTAAAGTCAAAATTGGGGCCTAAGTATGTAGAGTCTTCCACTCTGGGAAACTCTTCTCACAAACTTTGGACCACTGAAATTTCACTTTCTTCTTAGTGAAAGTAGTCAAAGGAGAACCAATAGAGGAAACACCTTCCACAAACACTCTGTAATAACTAGCTAATCCTAAGAAACTCTGAATATTTGATGGAGAGAGAGGTCTAGGCCAATTCAGAACTTTCTCGATCTTCTTAGGATCACCTTGAATACCTTTTCCTGAGACAATATGGCCAAGGAATGCAACTGATCTCTTATGTGCCATGGATTTACTACACTTTTAATGCTTTAAACATGGGATTATGTGAGTCTTTTAAGAGTTTTTAAATAGATTTGATTGTGTTTTGTCTTTGATTTGCAGGGAAATAGGTTTTTGAAGTTGAGTTAGATAATACCGTGTTGGCAGGATTATTTTAACCATCTACGAGCAAGACTATAGGTTTTTGTCCTACCCACGAGCCGTAGATGGACTCATAAATAAAAGAACTGAAAAGAAAATGCTTAGGACTTGAAAGTACGAACAACCAATATGAGTAGTACTTTGTTTGATAAGTCGTACAACTATGGTCATAAATGAATTGATTTGAAGAAGTGGAACTCCTAGACCATGAAGGGAAATTACGTCCTGTAGAAGGTTCTCTGAGCCGTACATAGGGGTTCATAGATCATATAAAATTTTTTTACAAAAAGAGAGCTCATACCATAACTGGATAGAATAGGTTGGACACTAGTCTAGTGATCGTATTTGTCCACAAGTCGCACAAAGGACTACGGTCCATGCATGGGAATCGTAGAAGCTGCCAAACCTTATTTTTCAAAGATCTGTTTGGATTAGGTTTAGATGTCTATAAATACTTTTCTTTGGTTTAATCATGATGTTATGCTCGTTTTGGGATTATGGAATTAACAGTAAACTACTTTTTCTTTAATTCTTGAATTCGTGGGATATCAATTAATGTTTTTATCTTTGATTCTTACTTTGCAATTCAATTACAGATTTCAGATTATCAATATTCATATTGTAAGTTCATGAAGTCTTTTAACCAAATTATTATGAATTGTGATCAAACAACTATAAGTAGCGACTTCCACAACAAGGGTTGGGGGAACCATAAAGAATTAACAATGTTGACCTAATAAATAGTAATTCTTAAATAGTGTGTATGCATGTATTGGATTTCCCTTTGGTTTGATTGCTTTTTAACAGAGGCCTACGTTGGAACTCACCTTATTCTTACTTGCCGGACAAAGGGGTAACAAATGGGAAAAGGTATTATACGATGAATATTTGAGGCAATCAACCCTTGTCTAATAGCTTGGATGGACCAAGGGATAACTAATTTGGGATCAAGGGTTAGGTTTCTAAAAGTATACACCCATAGACAGACGAAGTTGCATGGCGAAATTTACGTATTTAGGTGATCATCCTCTTAGGTGATAATTAACTAATCGATCTCGCATGCTAGACCTAGAAAAGGTTACTACTATAAGGTTCTACTATATTAAGGATTCGTGGGGAACACTAATGCCCTAGTTTCATCTTTTATTGAGTTCAAATACATCAATTTTTTACTTTGTTACTTGTTACTTGAAATCATTATAATCAGTTACTTTTTATAAACTCCCCCCTTTATGGAAATAATATTGGTCAGAGCATGAGTAATAACAATTGAGTTAAGTCTAAAACTTATTCCTCATAGGATCGAACCTAACATATGTTAGGTTCTTTATTTGGACAACAACCTCTTTATACTTATTTTTTATGTGTAATTTGGGTGTAACAACCGCAACCAAAGATCACACTTATTAAACTTAGCAAACAATTGACGATCCTTGAGAACTTATAAGACAATCCTCAAATGATAAGCATGCTCATCCTCCCTCCAAGAATAGATCAAGATGTCATCAATGAATACAATCATGAACATGTCTAAGTATTGCTTGAACACCCTGTTCATCAAGTCAATAAAAGTTGTAGGGGTATTCATTAGTCCAAAATAAAAAATGAAGAATTCATAGCAACCATACCGAGTCTGAAGGATGTCTTTGGAATGTCACACTCTCTCAGTCTAAGATGATGATAACCTAATCTGAGGTCAATCTTGGAGAATAAACTAACATCCTGAAGTTGATCGAACAAGTCAACAATCCTAGGGATGAGATACTATTCTTGATTTTGACATGTTTAATTGTTGATAATCAATGTACATTTTGAGAGAACCATATTTCTTACGAACAAATAGGACTGGAGTACCCCATGGAGAAAATCTAATGGAACCCTTATCCAAGAGGTCCTTTAATAGATCCTTCAACTCCTTAAGTTTTGTCGGAGAAATTCTACAAGAAGGAACATTGATAGGTTGGGTATCTGGAAGAAGGTCAATTCCAAAGTCAATTTCCCTTTCAGGAGGAACTCCAGAAAGATCATCAGGAAACACTTCTAGAAATTCATTCACAATAGGAACTAGCTCAAAAGTAGGGGTTTCGGAATTCGTATCCCTAACCCATACTAGGTGATAGATGCAGCCCTTGGAAATCATCAATCTGGCCTTAAAGCACGAGATAAACTGACCTATATGTGCTGAATTACTACTTTCCACTCTATGACTGGTTTATTTAAAAACTGAAACTTAACAACCTTGGTTCTACCAATAATATTGGCATAACAGCCATGAAGCCAATCCATACCAAGAATAACATCAAAATCCAGCATATCTAATTCTACTAGATAACCTGAGGTGATCGTCTGAAAAACTGACATCGGGTAATTTTTGAAAACCCATTCCACTAGAACTGAATTACCGACAAGAGTAGAGACTAAAAAGGGTTCTAATAGGATTTCAAGACTAACATCAAACTTCTTAGCAACATAAGGAGTCATGAAAGACAATGTAGCTCCTGATTCTAAATAGGCATAAACGTCATACCGAAAGACTTGTAACATACCATTTACCACATTAGGGGAAACCTCTTGATCATATCGAGCCTGAAGAGCATAAAACATTTTCTAACACTGTCTACAACAAGAACTAGATAAAGCATCCCGCTTAGTAGGGTGACCTAAATAAGTAAGGTGAGCCTGCTGGTGATGCTCTCTACTCTTGCTAGAAAGCACAGGCCAATCACTCAATCTATGTCAAGTCTTACCACAACTATAAAATCCATCTGTACCATCTTATCATTTCCCCGAGTGGCTCTTACCACACTTTAGGTAGGTGGGATAAGAACCTCTACTAGAAGTATCACTTTGAGACTTAGGGTTTGACATTTTATCTTTGTTGAACTTAGGCACCAAAGCACTAATAGAAGATGGAGAGGACCTTGAATACCTTTTTCTTAATTGAGAATGATAACCACCACCAGATCTCTGATTAGAGTAGTCAACACTATCAGTCGGAGCCCTCTTAGTTCCTTCGCATTCTTCTTAAGCTTCTCGTCCTCCATCTATTGATCATGAGTCATCATGAGTCGGAGCCCTCTTAGTTCCATCTATTCTTCTTAAGAAATGTCCATCTCTTTGATCAACATGAAGGTTCTATACTCTTTCACCACAATTTCTGAGACACCGGCAACAAACTTGCTCATCCGAGCTCTAGAATCAGCCACCATAGTCAGAGCATACTTGGAGAGTTAAGTGAACTTAAAGGCATACTCATTCACACTCATATTACCTTGCCTTAAATTGATGAATTCTTGCACCTTAGGATTTCTCATCTCAAAAGGGAAGAATCCATCTAGAAAAGCACCTTTGAACTTTTCCCAATCCAAAGTAACCGCATCAAAATCCTTTCTTCCTTCCATTGTTTGAACCAGTTTTAAGTAACAACTTTCAATTGGCAAGCGTCCAAGTCCGCACTTTCAATTGGCATAACACCCATAATATCAACAATAATTAGAATCCGCTTAACAAACTCTCGTGGATCCTCATCCACCTTAGGACCATGGAATTCTTGAGGATTCATCCTTGTGAAGTCTTGAATCCTAGTCGTCGTTGTTCCCACATTTGGGTTCATGGTTGCTACAACCTTGTGGTAGCCCAAAAGCAGTCATGGCTTGGGCAAACATGTCTAATAGCTTGTGGTTATGCATTAAAGTTCTTTCTCACTAGAGCTCTTCTTGGAAGCATTGTTTTGAAATGTATAGAACATGAGTTTGAAGGGAATCTTATAGAGTTCTACAATGTACTTTTGAGCTTGAAATTTAGTATTAAGTCTACGGATTGGATCACGGTTCATAGAAACTTCTACGGGTCGTAGATTGGAGCTGTAGAATGAAATTGTGAGCCTTTAAATTCAATATAAATTCTACGGATGGGATCTACGGTCTGTAGATCAAACCATGAACCGTAAATAGCCCCGTGGACAATTTTCGTCAGCTTTTAAAGAAGGGTAGTTCAGTCTTTTCCTACAACTTCTAAGCCTAACCCACAACATTTTTACACCTAATTAAGGTTCTAAATAAATTAATCAACCATAATACTCTCTTTAACACTTTCAAGTCTTAAGAGCAAGGATCCAAGAGAAGAAAGCTAGGGTTTTCAAGTGTTCTTTCAATTTTGCCAAGAACTTTTTCCTTCTAGGTATTTACTGTTATTCTTAGTGTTGGAATAGTTCATTCTCACGCCCTACATCTAAATTAAGTTAGTAGTAAGTTGGATCTAGGGTTCTGCCCTCAGTTTTATGAATTTCCTACCTTATGACATTTTCATACTTTATGCATTGAACTTGTTAAATTATTGTTCATGCTTGTCGTTCCACATGAACCATATATATTGAATTGATGAATGTATTTTCAATTAGTAATTTCCTTACATTGATTTTTAAAACTAAGGAGATTTTAAAAGAAAATATTTAAGCTTGGTTTTCAATGAAAATTTAAGGGGACTTGAGATGTGACACCCCGTCCATTTGAACGTTGGAATTAACTTGTACTTTTGGAATACGATTAAGACATACTAACACAAAACAAAGGATTTTTTAGGAGTTATTTTCAATTGCAAAAAGTTTTTATGTTAAATGTTAAAGCAAAGAAGGTTGCTAAATAAAAGTTGGCAAAGGTTATTGTAAATGCTGTTAAGGAATTTCACTGAAATTTTTGTCAAATGTTTATGCAATATTTCTCCAAGTATAAAAAGAGTTAGATTTTCCATTACCTATAAAATCAAAGGTATACAAGTCTAGTTTCCAACGTACTAAACCGCTCATCCATACGACATCAGAGGAAAAAGTTATGCACGTTTTCGTGAGACTGCACAAGCAGGCAGCTCTAAGCAGGCCCCCCCTAACTCTAAGTCGGTGGTCTTATTAAAAGACCATCTTCGTCTTTTTTCTCATAAAATCAGTAGAAAACCCATAAGAAAAGATAAACCCACCTTCCAATTGTAACACCCCAGTTTTTGAAAAGAAAGAAAAAAATGCAATTTTAAAATTTTTCTAATGCTAGTGACGACGGAGGCCATCTATGGACCGTAGGTGGAGTGATGGGCCGTAGATGGGAACCGTCGATGGCCCTGTTAACTTTATGAATTTTGAGTTTCTGAACCTTGACCTACGGAATAGCAGGACGGTTCGTAGTTCAGTTGACGGGCCGTAGATGGGTTCCGTAGATGCCTTCCAGAGTTAGCAAAATTTTCAGTCCAAAATGAACTTTCTGAATCGATTGATGGAAGAGCAGGACAGTCCGTCAATAGATGTATGGACCGTAGGTCCTGTCTATTGATTGGCCCCGACAATTTTATTTAAGGGTTTTTTTGTCTTTTCCCTAAATGTTTATTCCCTATCCTAGATGATTTTTCCCCTTAACCCTGGCCCTATTTATACTTTTTAAGTCCTAATCCCTTCATTCCAACTCTCATCTTCCAACAATATTTCTCCCTCTTGAAGAACTAGAAGACAAAGATGAGAGCTAGGGTTTCTCATCAAGGTCATCAATCCTCCTTTTATTTCAAGGCATTGACATTAAGGTATGATAGTATTCGCCATTCGGAGCCTTTCCTTCAATGGGTCCTCTTTACCTTAAGGTTTTCAAGGTTTAGTCTTGCCCAAGAGAGCTAGGGTTTTGACAAATTCTTATGGGTTCTTCATTATGCTTCCCATTGTTGATGTTATGGTTGATAGTGCACGATCTAGAGTGGTAAAGTAAGCTAGTGCACGATTTAGCGTGATTTACATGCAACTTGACGAACCCCATGAGTCCATGCTAAGTTTCCCCCAATTTATGATTATGCTTATGTTGTGGGTTTAATTGAGAAAAAGATGAATTGCATGAACTCTTTATGAATTGAGTTAAGGATTATGATTATCAAGCTATGAATTTCATGTAAGACTATGAATGATCAAAAGAGGATACTTTTATGAGAAGGTGCATGTTCAATCAAAATCTATGATTTTCCTCTATTACGTGGGTTTCCTCAATTATGACTAAATTACCTTGATTTATGGCTTTCTAAGTATTTGCTTGCATTGAATTGCATGTTTTGAGGTGAAGCTTATGAACCCATGATTTATGAGTTAAGAGCATGATGAGCTATGTAAATAGGAAGCTTAAGAACTCATGTATGTTTTATAAAGTTTATGATATGTTAATGGAAATGTTGAGTTGTGAAAGGGTTTCCCATGTAATGCTCGACCTACGAATGTGAAAGGTCTTCTCACACGTAATGATTTATATCTTGTTGAAAGGCTTGCTCAACTAAGCTTGAATCCACGATTAAGGAGCTATTCTATGAAGGGACAAGAGGCGATTACCCATGTTCCCTAATGTAGACAAGAGGCGATTACCCATCTCTACAATTAATGAAATCATGAATGAAGGGACAAGAGGCGATTACCCATGTCTACTATTAATGAAATCATGAATGAAGGGACAAGAAGTGATTACCCATGTACCCTAATGTAGACAAAGCGGCGATTACCCATGTCTACTAATAATGAACTTTGATTAATATGTGGGAAGTATGCTTAGTACCGAGTGGACAAGTGGCGATTACCATGTTCCATAACCTATGTGCCACCATAGGGTGATGGTCTATGATAGACACTAGGTAGTGGATCCACATAAGCTAAGAAGTTCATGGTCTTACCTTGGCAAGTAGGACACCCCTTTTTGGTTTGGGGTAGACACCGGATTCCATGTTGATAGCTCACATGGTCTCATATGTCGGTTAGGGCTATTTCCCCACAATTAATGAACTTAAGTGTTCTTATGATGATGTAAGGTAAAGGAAAGATAAATAGCTTGTCTTGGCCATGGTTTATGCTTCATGTTTCTTATGTTCTATCATGTTTTAGCTTGGCCATTACATGTCATGATTATATGTCATTCTAGCATGTTTTATATGCCCTATGTGCATTGCTATCATACTTGGTACTTGATTGTACTAACGCAAACTCTTGCCTACATTGATTCTATTGATGTAGGGCTTGGCAGCTCCTCTCATCCCACTCGTGGCGAGTCAGTTCTAGTGATCTTGAAGACTTGGTGAGGCCTCCTATGTCCGAAGGCCTAACCTTGTTACATTTTTATGCTTTCCATTATTTTGGATATTGTACTAGCTTGCGTCCCAAACCTTCATTTCTATTCTATTATGTTAGATGGCTTGCGACATAAGTTGTAGACTTCCGCTGTTTTGACTAAAGTTTTGATATAGAATGCTCTTTTGAACTCTTATTTCTCTATTATCTTGTATGTTATGTATGCTAAGGGCTTGTATGAGGCCTCTCGGGGTCTTGTACGCCGTGTTACATCTAGCGGCTACCCTGGGTCGTGACACCAATACTCCTTGGATGCTTGGATTTTCAACTCGGATGTTTAATGAAAGTTGCTCTACGTTGCGAGCTCATCGTCGTGGTATAATTTTCTTGTCGATTTAGGCTTCGGTTGTTGTTACTGCAAGGAGGCAAAATATTAATAGTCTTATTTCAGACATTTTGGTTGTGGTAATCGTATTTTTACCACCCTCCTTCATAATTCCATATCCTAGTATCATCTTTATAGATTTTTGAGCCTCGTGGTTGTGTTTTTGATATATGGTTGTGGGCAGCCCCTTTGTCTTATTTAGATTGGCTATTATTGTTGTTTATTGACGGTGTTAAAGTACAGGAGGTAATGGAGGGAATGGTATGATTCTTATTAGAGTCGCATAAGATGGTTGTTGGATTGAACGGTGTGAATTACGCCTTGTTGTGTTTCCTTGGGAGCTGGTCGCTCCTTTGAGATGTAGTTAAAATTTCTTCAAGGGAGTAGGCTGCTGATTATTGTTGTTATTTGCCTCATTTTATGGTCTTGACTTTTTTGGTCATGAGTGTGGCAATAGCGTCTTATTGATTAGTCATGGCATGTTCTTGCAGCTTCACTGATTTCCACATTGTTGCATTACTTTTGTTGGGCAAGCTTCATAGAGACACATTTTGGGCGTTGGTTGAAAGGTATGTTAAGGATATTATTTCTTTTCTGGCATGATCCTAATGGCCTACGCTTTTTACGGCCGGTGTATTTTCATTATTTGACCTGTAGCCTTGTCCTATTGAGTTGGCTACGACCATATGATATGATGTCTATCAGCAACACTCTAATCCTTGCTTAGGTTCCAAGAAAAGCATGTTGTGATTGGATTTTGATTAATTATGATTAATTGTCATTGTTGTGATGTTTTATGGTCTAGCTGCCGCCTATGAACTTGTTTTTGCCTCAACAAGAACTGACATTGCAGGGTTCTTGAGCATAAAGATTGATTATCATACCGAGCCTTCGGGCCGGGTAGACCGAGCCTTCAAGCCGGGTAGACCGAGTCTTCAAGACGGGTATACCAAGCCTACATGCCAGGTAGACCATGCCTATGGGCTAGGTAGGTTTTACCTACGAGGCAGCATATATGTGATGTACCACAGAGCCTAAGATTTGCGTTGATTCTTGGCACACTTACATTCAGAAAGTTCAGATCATGGCACCGGGGCATTCAGACTATTAAGATCATATTATCATTGGGACCTAGGTAAGGGGGCTAATATGGGTATTTAGTGACTATTTGCACTTATTAGGACTTATAGTAATTGTGTGCTATTTGTACATGCCGGGCTTATTGGGGCCTAGTCAGGTTATTTCTTGTTATGTGTTTATACTGTCTTACTGTAGGGAGATAATGTATTGTACTTCTGTTCACTCCCACACTTTCGTTCTGTTAGTATACTTCAGTTTCAACATTCAATCTGCCTTACATGCTCAATACGTTATATTGTACTGACGCCCCTTACCGGGGGCACTGAATTCAAACCTGCAGGTCCTCAGCGATTACAACACAAACCTGCTGATTAGCACAGCTGCCTGTCAAGCTGATTGGTTGACTCCTTTCTTCTAGGGGTTGCCGGAGTCCTAGAGGTTTGCTTGTTTTACTTTTTAAAGATTTTGGGTAGGCCGGGGCCCTGTCCCGTCCAAGTGTTATATTCATAGAGGCTTGCAGACTAGTGTGTTAGGTTGTGTAGTCACGTTATTGGCCACGTAGGCCTTGCTTTATTTTTGGCTGATGATTGATAGTTGCTTGACATATAATTAGATACATGCCTATTTTCGGCTTCTATATAGAGATCATGGTGGCTTTGACGGCTCACATAGCGTTTATGCTTTCCTAGATATCATGGTGGCCTTGACGGCCCAAACACGCTTCTGTGCTAGTTTGTTATTGTTTTATATAGACTGTCAGGAGTAGCTATTTTGTTTGTAGAGATGTTGATAGGGGCCTTGCTGGCGGAGGGCTTATTTTTAAGCTGAGATATACTTGTTTGTTGTCTTGACTGTGCTGCTACCATGCCCCAATAGCAAGGGGTTTAGCAGGGTCAGCTTAGGCCTAAGGTTTTACATCAGGTGCCAGTTGCGCCCCTCGAGTTTGGGGTGTGACAAACTTTGTATCAGAGCAACGTCATATCCTAGGGATTCTGCAAGCCGTGTCAAGTAGAGTCTTGTTTATAAATGTGTTGTACACCATATTCTATAAGAAAGAAGCTACAGACATCATTCAGGAAAGTTACCCTTTTTTTGCTCAAATTGTGTTATAGAATAGAGTCATAAGGGTTTAGTTCTTTCAATTACGAATTCTACTGAGCTTGCACTATAGCTACACTTACTAATGACATAGACATATCACAGATTCAGGCTACTATAGAGAACAGATCTGCTCTGACATCAGCAATATATGGCTAAGAGGATGAAAAGAGAGTCTATGAAAGAGAATAGGCCCATAGGGTTTGAAACAAATGCTCATGTTGGTCCCATCATTGGTATTCAAGGAGATCACCAAGATCACGACCACAACAATCCCTTGGTACCATGTTAGATTGCTAGGGTCATTTAGATTTTTGTAAAAGCTCCCGAGCATCATACTCACAGCAATACTGTCGCCAAGAGCAGTCAAGATCAATTGTGCTACATTGTGATATTTGCGGTAGATCACATATTGGGAGATGCCACACAATATACTATTCTTACGGCCATGAGGGTAATACACAAAGATTGTCCATTCAGGGACTAGCAGGGTTGAGGACAGATGGTCGAATTAGTAATTGGGTCATCTTCTTCAGTACATTCTGTATGGAGAGGGCCACAGTCTTCATCATGTAGAGTTTGAGGTATAGGGGGAGCATCTAGTTCTGGCAGTGACTAGAATTGTACTTATGCATTGACAGATATATTGACTATTTGTTCTCACTCTATTTATGCCTTGATAGATCAAGGATCAACATTATCGTAAGTTACTCCATTTATTGCTAGGATGTTTTTCATAGTACCAGAGTCATCGAGATAACTTTTTGTTGTATCTACTCTAGTTTGTGACTCTATTATTTCCAAAAGGTTCTATCGAGGGTCTATTGTGGAGATAGTAAGTCGTCTGACCTTTGAAACCTGATAAAGCTAGAGATGTTAGATCTTGATATTATTAGATGCATGGGTTGGCAGATAACTTTATATGCGTATGTTGATTGATGAGCGAAGATTACTAGATTCCATTTTCCATGAGAGATAGTTCAAGAGGGGAAGGCTAACACCGCAACCCCAAAGGGTACATTTATTTGATATACTCGGTCGAGGAAATTGATTTCTAAGGCTGTATTTCTCATATTGTTAGGGTATAGGATGTTGACCTAGAACCACTGATCTTACAATCTATTCTGATGGTTAATGAATGTCCAAATGTCTTTCTAGATGAGCTCACTGGTATTCCCCTAGAACTGGAGATTAATTTTGCTATTGATACATTACCAGATGTCCAACTGATATCAATTCCATCATGCAGAATGGTATCAGTAGAATTAAAGGAATGTAAGGAGCAACTAAAAGACTTATTAGGTAAGGGGTTAATAAAGCCAAGTGCATCATCAAATGGTACACCATTATTGTTTGTGTGGAAGAAATATGGTTAATTGAGCATGTATATAGATTACTTATAGTTTAATAAGGTGACTATAAAGAACAAATATCCAATTCCAAGGATTGAGGACTCTATTCACTTGTTATAGGGTGCTCGATGTTACTCGAAGTTTGATTTAAGTTCAGGTTACCATCAGGTGTGAGTTCGGGGGAGTGATATTCCGAAGATAACAACCATGACTAGATATGGTCATTTTGAGTTCTTGTGATGTCCTTCGAATTGATGAATGTAAAGTAGTTTTTATAGACCTAATGAACATCATATACAGGCTATTCATAGACATGTTCGTGATTGAGTTCATTGATGAGATTCTGGTATATTCACGATCAGAGGGGGATCATAGGGATAATCTCCGAGCAGTATTTTAGGTATTCTGAGGTTAAAGATTGTATGCTAATCTCTCATCATGTGAGTTCTTATTGCATTCTATATCTTTTTTGGGCCATATTGTATCAAATGTTTGTATACAAATTGATATGCAGAGGATTGAGGTTGTGAAGACTTCTCTTAAACCCATGACCCCGACAAAAGTTCATAGCTTTCTGAGGTTAGTAGGCTTAATAGCAGGAGTCTTTAGCCATTAATATAACAGAAGACAAAATCCTTGTATACAGACATTGATTGTGTGTTTTAGATATTGCAAGTCTTCAACAACAGATTATTGTAGAAATATACTATTCTCGATATTCTATTCATCCAGGTTCTACTAAGATTTATTCAGATATTAAAGAGACTTATGGGTGGCCTAGGATGAAGAAAGATACTGCTGAGTTCATGGCACAGTGTCCTAACTGACAGCGGGTGAAGGTTGAGCACCAGAAACCAAGTGGGCGGACTCAAGAGATAACTTTCCAATATGGAAGTGGGAGGCAATAAATGTGGACTTTGTTATTGATTTAACTGGCTCGCAAAGGAAGTTTGATTCTATGTGGGTAATTATCGACTGACTGGCAAAATCAGCCCATTTCTTACCTGTCAAGACCATATTTTCAGCTCATGATTTTACAGGGTTATACATTAGAGAGATTGTTGGATTGCATGCTATCCCTGTATCGATTATTTCAGACAGAGGGCCATAGTTTATAGCTCAATTTTGGAAATCTTTCTAGAAGTGCCTTGGGACGTAGTTAAACCTTAGTAAAACATTTCATCCTCAGACTAACGGCCAAGCGGAGCGTACTATCCATACGCTCAACGATATGTTAGGAGCGTGTGTGCTAGATTTTAAAGGAGATTGGGATGATCATTTACCACTTATCGAGTTTCCTTATAATAATAGCTATCATCCAACATCAGTATGCCATTATATGAGGCTTCATATGGAAGAAAATGTAGATCCCCTCCTGGGTGATTCGAGGTTGGAAAATCAGGATTATTTCAACAAGACTTAATGCAGCAGGCTATGGACTAGGTTAAGTTAATTAGAGAGCGGTTGTTGATAGATCATAGCCGTTAAAAAATAATATGCAGATGTTTGGAGGTAAGGCTCAGATGTTTGGAGGCAAGGCTCAGAGTTTTATGTTGGTGATTGGGCTATTCTGAAAGTTTTACCGATGAAGGGCGTTATGAGATTTGGCAACAAGGACAAGTTGAACCCTAGGTATAATGAGCCTTATCGCATCTTGTGACGCATTTGCCGAGTTTCCTACGAGCTAGAGTTACCTCAAGGATTAGAAGCATTACACCCAGTTTTTCATGTTTCTATGTTACAGAAGCGTATTAGAGATCCAACATGTATAGTGCCGACAACCGATATTCAGATTTCAGAGGAGCTATCTTATGAAGAAGTTCTTGTTGCCATAGTAGATTGCCAAATAATAAGGTTACAAAATAAGGATATAGCTTCTGTAATTATAGCGGAGCCATAATGTTAAGGAGCTCACGTGAGAAGTTGTGTAGGACATGAAATCCTAATATCCCCACCTATTCGTTCCTTCAAATGAGTAGACCAGCATTTGAGTTTATTAGATATGTTACTTATGTGTTATATGGGTTCTTTTATTGTTTCCTATGATGTCGAAAATACTATCATCATTCGAGGGCGAATGTCCCTGGGGGGAGGATGTGACACACCGTCCATTTGAATGTTGGAATTAACTTGTACTTTTGGAATAAGATTAAGACTTCTGAACACATAAGGAAGGATGTTTTATGAGTTATTTTTAATTGCAAAAAGTTTTTATGTTAAGTGTTAAAGTCAAGAAGGTTGCTAAATAAAAGTTGGCAAAGGTTATTGTAAATGCTGTTAAGGAATTTCACTGAAATTTTTGTCAAATGTTTATGCAATTTTCTCCTAGTATATAAAGTGTTAGAATGTATATTACCTATTAAATCAAAGGTATACAATTATAGTTTCCAACGAACTAAACCTCTCGTCCATACGACATCAGAGTAAAGAGTTATGCACGTTTCTGTGAGACTACACAAGCAGGCAGCTCTAAGCAGGCCCCCCTTAACTCTAAGTCGCTGGTTTTCTTAATAGACCACCATCTTCGTCTTTTTTCTCATAAAATCAGTAGAAAACCCAGAAAAAAGAAAAGAAAAACCCACCTTTGAATACTCCTTGGATGCTTGTATTCTCAACTCAGATGTTTAACGAAAGTTGCTATACGTTGCGAGCTTATCGTCATGGTATATTTTTCTTGTCGATTTAGGTGCTGGTTGTTGTTGCTCCAAGGAGGCAGAATATTGATAGTATTATTTCAGACATTTTTTTTGTGGTAATTTTTTTTTTACAACCCTCCTTCGTAATTCCATATCCTAGTATCATCTTTATAGATTTTTGAGCCTCGTGGTGATGTTTTTGATATTTTGGTTGTGGGAAGCCCCTTTGTCTTATTTAGATTGTCTGTTATTGTGGTTTATTGACGGTGTTAAAGTACTGGAGGTAATGGAGGGGATGGTGTGATTCTTATTAGAGTCGCATACGATGGTTGTTTGATTGAACGGCTTGAAGTACGCCTAGTTATGTTGCCTCGGGAGCTTGTCGCTCCATTGAAATGTAGTTGGAATGTCTTCAAGGGAGTTAGCTGCTGATTATTGTTGTAATTTGCCTCATTATAAGGTTTGTACTTGGCTGGTCACGAGGGTGGTAATAGCGTCTTATTGATTAGTCCTGGCTTGTTCTTCCAACTTCCCTGATTTCCGCATTGTTGCATTACTTTTGTTGGGCAGGTATTATAGAGACACCTTTTGGGCATTTTTTTATAGGTATTTTAAGGCTATTATTTCTCTTCTGGGATGATCCTAATGGCCTAACCTTGTTATGGCTTGTGCATTGTCTTTATTTGACCTTTATCCTTGTCCTATTGAGTTGGCTACGACCATATGATATGATGTCTATCAGAAACACTCTAATTCTTGCTTAGTGGCCTAGAAAAGTATGTTGAGATTGGATTTTGATTAATTATGATTACTTGTCATTGTTGTGATGTTTTATCATCTTGCTGCCACCTATGAGCTTGTTTTTGCCTTAACAGACACTGACATTTCAGGGTTCTGTAGCATACAGATTGATTCTCATATAGAGCCTTCGGGCTGGGTAGACCAAGCCTTCGGGCCGGGTAGATCGAGGCTTTGGGTCGGGTAGACCGAGCCTTCAGGCCATGTAGCGTAAGCCTTAGGGTCGGGTAGACCAAGCCTACGAGCTGGGTAGACCATGTCTATGGGCCGGGTAGGCTGTACCTACGAGGTAACTTATATGTGTTGTACCATAGAGCCTCAGATTTGCGATGATTCATGGCACATGTACATTCACAAAGTTCAGTTCATGGCACAGGTGCATTCAGACAGTTCATATCACATTATCATTAGGACCTAGGTAAGGGGTCTAATATGGGTATTTAGTGACTGTTTGTGCTCATTACGACTTATAGTAATTGTGTGCTGTTTGTACATGTCGGGCTTATGGGGGCCTGGTCAGGTTATTCCTTGTTATGTGTTTATATTGTCTTACTGCAGAGAGATAAGTTATTGTACTTTTGTTCACCCCCACACTTTCATTCTTTCATTATACTTCAGTTTAATCTTTCAATCTACCTTACATGCTCGGTACATTATTTTGTACTGACGTCCCTTGTGGGGGCACTGCATTCATGCATGCAGGTCCTCAGTGATGAAAACATAGACCAGTTGATTAGCACAACTGCCTATCCAGCTGATTGGTTGACTCCTTTCTTCCCGGGGTTGCCAGAGTCCTAGAGGTTTGCTTGTTTTGCTTTTTAAAGATTGTAGCTAGGCTGGGGCCCTGTGCCTTCCAAGTGTCATATTCATAAAGGCTTGCAGACTAGTGTGTTGGATTGTGTAGTCACGCTATTGGCCACGTTGGCCTTGCTTTATTGATGGCTGATGATTCATAGTTGCTTGACATATTATTAGATACATGCCTATCTTCAGCTTCTATATGGTGGCTTTGACAGTTCACATAGCATTTATGATTTCCTAGATATCATGGTGGCCTTGACAGCCAAAATAGGATTCTGTGCTAGTTTGTTATTATTTTATATAGACTGTTGGGAGTAGCTATTTTCTATGTTGAGCTATTGATAGGGGCCTTGCCGGCCGAGGGCTTATATTTAAGCCAAGATATACTTATTTGTTGTCTTGACTATGTGTGGCTGCCATGCGCCAATAGTATCATGACCCAAGGAACCCCCTAGACGTGACTTGGCGTACAAGACCCCAAAAGGCCTCATACAAGCCACTTAGCATACATACATTCAAGATCATAGAGAATTAAGAGTTCAAAGACAATGTCATATCAAAACTTTTAAGAAAATAGCGGAAGTCTACATCTCATGTCTCAAAGCCAATCTAATATGAGAAAGAGTACTAAAGTTTGGAACGTAACCCAATACAATACCAAACTGAAAGAACATAATAGAAATAACAACTAGGCTATGTCCTTGAAGGGATGAGGACTCACCAAGTCTTCAACAATCTTCTACTAAGCTCTAGCCACGAATAGATGGAGAATCGCCGGTCCCTACATTAACAAGTCAATGTAGGTTCATCGACGGACCGTCTTGGTCAACCGTCATTGGGTTAAGAGACTGCCAATTTAAATCCTACAATGACGGGTCTTATGTACGGCTTGTGGGTCAATCGACGAATCGTACATAGCAATCGTAGGTCTGAACTTATGGCTTAAGAATTTTACAAAGTCTGGAGGAGACCAACGAGACCCATCTACGATTCGTACCTTGGACGATGCGCCGTCCTGGCAGGCCGTCGTTGGGGTTCTGACACTTGTCATTTTGAAATCTTAGGCTTGCCACCTATGGTTCACACATACGGGTCATAAGTCAACCTATGATCCATAGGTGGCTTCCGTCGTTACTGGCACCAACCCAGAAAATCAAAAAATTTCCACCCTTTCGAATCTGGGGTATTACATTATCTCCCCCTTGGAAACATTCATCCTCGAATGAGAATCAAGACGTCATAAGGAGGGTAAGACACAAGAACTAACAACCCAACCTAGAATGCAATCACATAAATGCACATATCCGAGAAGGAAAACATCAACTCCAAGCTAAAGCATGTTCAACACATCATTTCATGAAGGCATTATGCATCTCATACTCAATGCACATAATCATAGATAAATCAATCAAGCTAGCTCCTTTTCTCAAAATTTAAACTCTTCATGAACATGCATAATCAAGGAATCATGGAAATAACTAAGACACATGAAACAAAAGAATGGACCTTGAGGAACTAGATACCTCAAGCTAGAGTAGGATCGGAGGGAAAGAGATGAGGATATCGGGACATCATATCGGCCTCGGCCTCCTAAGTAGCACCCTCAACTAATTGATTCCTCCAAAGAACTTTCACGGAAGCAACTTCCTTATTTCTTAACTTCCAGACTTGTCGGTCTAAAATCTCAACCGGAACTTTTTCATAAGAGAGACTATCCTTTATGCCAAGATTCTCCAATGGAACTATAGACGTCGAATCACCAACACATTTCTTCAACAATGAGACATAAAAAACCGGATGCATCGATGTCAAATCATTAGCCAAATCAAGTTCATAAGCAACCTTACCAACACGTCTCAAAATTTGATATGGGCCTACATAACGGGGACTAAGCTTCCCTTTCTTCCCGAATCTCATTACACCCTTCATGGGTGAAATTTTCAAGTAAACCCAATCATCAACATCAAATTCTAAATCTCTCCTTTTAACATCGGCATAGGACTTTTGTCGACTTTGAGCCATTTTCAACCTTTCTCTAATAAGTCAAACTTTCTCCATAGCCTCATGTACCAACTCGGGAACTATTAAAGAAACTTCAGCAACTTCAAACCAACCTGTAGGAGATCTACACCTCCTTCTACAGAGAGCCTCAAACGCTGCCATGCCTATACTAGAATGGTAGCTATTATTATAAGCAAACTCAATCAAAGGCAAATGATCATCCCAATTACCCTTGAAATCAATTACACAAGCTCTCAACATATCTTCAAAAGTTTGGATAGTACGCTCCGATTGCCCATCAGTTTGAGGATGAAACGCCGTACTAAGCTTAACGCGAGTACCAAGACCCTTTTGGAAAGACTTCCAAAATTGAGAGGAAAATTGTGCACCACGATTGGAGATAATGCATAAAGGAACTCCATGAAACCTAACCATTTCCCTTAAGTACAACTTAGCATAATCTTCCATCGAATAAGAAACCTTGACGGGAATTAAATTGGTTGATTTCGTCATACGATCCACAATAACCCAAATCAAATCTTACTGTCGCCGGGTGCGTGGTAAATCAACAATAAAGTCCATATTCACATCTTCCCACTTCCATGTAGGAATACTAATATCTTGGGTCAAACCTCCCGGCTTTTGGTGCTCGACTTTCACTTGTTGACAATTAGGACATTTAGCCACAAACTCCGCAATATGTGTCTTCATCCCATTCCACCAATAGACCTCTCGCAAATCACGGTACATCTTGGTAGCTCCAGGGTGAATGGAATATCAAGAACTATGGGCTTCTGATAAAATTTATCCTCTTAAGTCATCTACATTAGGAACACACAAACGACCTTGATATCGAAGCACACCATCTCCCTCTTGGGAGAAAGCCTAAACGGACATTTTGAACACCGCTTCCTTCAACTCAACCAAGTAAGGATCAAGATCTTGTTTAGCCTTCACATCATGCACAAAGGACGATTCGGAACCATTGTGAACAATAACACCACCTATAGTGGAATCAACCAACCGAACACCCAATCAGGCCAATCTATGAACATTACAAACCAACTCTTTCTTACCATCCTTAACATGAGCAACACTACCCATAGATAACCGACTAAGAGCATTCACCACCACATTAGCCTTGCCGGAGTGATAGAGAACACTCATGTCATAGTCTTTTAACAATTCAAGCCACCTCCTTTGGCGAGGATTTAAATCTTTTTGTTTAAACACATACTGCAAACTCTTATGGTCGGTGAAGATGTGAATATGCACACCATATAAATAATGCCTCCAAATCTTTAAAGCAAACACAACTGCCGCTATTTTTAGGTCATGAGTAGGATAGTTCTTTTCATGAATCTTGAGTTACCTTGAAGCATAAGCAATGCCTTTTCCATTTTTCATAAGAACACATCCTAGTCCAACTCTCAAGGCATCACAATAAACCAAAAAAACATCGGACCCTTCCGGCAAAATCAATATCGGAGCCGAGGTAAATATATCTTTCAATTCTTGAAAACTCTTCTCACATGCTTCAGACCAAGGGAACTTAACCTTCTTTTGAGTCAAAGCCGTCAATGAGGAAGCAATCAAAGAAAACTCTTCAATAAACCTCCTATAATAACCGGCCAAATCGAAGAAACCATGAATATCCATCGGTGATGGAGGTCAAGGCCAATTTCTAATCGCGTCCGTCTTCTAAGGATCTACCTCAATACCCTTACCGGAGACAATGTGACCTAGAAAAGACACGAACTTTAGCCAAAAATCACATTTACTAAACTTTGCAAAGAGTTATTGGTCTTTGAGGATTTGCAATACAATACTTAAATGATCGGCATGCTCACCTTCACTCCTTGAGTAAATCAAAATATCATCTAAGAATACAATCACAAACATGTCAAGATATTGTGTAAACACCCTATTCATCAAATCCATAAACGCGGCCAGAGCATTTGTTAACCCAAACGACATCACTAGGAATTCATAATGTCCATATCTAGTCCGAAAAGTCATTTTCAGAATATCATCTTCTTTCACCCTCGATTGGTGATAACCCGTACGAAGGTCGATCTTGGAGAAATAACTAGCCCCTTGAAGTTGATCAAACAAGTCATCTATTCTTGGAAGAGGATACTTATTCTTAATGATAACCTTTTTTAATTGGCAGTACTCAATACACATACGAAGTTAACCATCCTTCTTCCTCACAAACAAGATCGGAGTACCCCATGGGGAAATACTTGGTCGGATGAAACCCTTATCCAACAAGTCTTTCATTTGCTTCTTTAACTCCTTAAGTTCTATCGGTGCCATTCGGTAAGGAGGAATAGAGACAGGTTGTGTATCCGGGAGAAGGTCAATACCAAAGTCTATTTCCCTTTCGGGAGGAATACCGAGTAAATCATCGGGAAACACTTCGAGAAACTCATTAACAACGGGGACCGACTCAAGAGTATGGGTTTCGAAATCCACATCCCTTACCCTAACAAGATGGTATATGCAACCCTTAGAAATCATCTTCCTAGCTCTGTCATGATACAAATTGACCTTTAGGCATAGAATTTCCCCCCGTCTATTCTAGGATAGGCTCATCTCGGAATTGAAACTTGACCTTTCGGGTCCTACAATCTATAGAAGCATAACTAGAGTGCAACCAATCCATCCCAAGAATGAAATCAAAATCTAACATATCTAGCTCTACAAGATCAAAATGAGTGACTCTATGAGATAAAGAGACGGGGCAATTTCTATAGAGTATCTTAGCCACAGTGGATTCACCAATCGAAGTAGAGACATGAAAAGGATCTAACAACACATCCGAAACAACACCAAACCTCATAGCCACATAAGGCGTCACAAAAGACAAAGTAGCACCGGGATCAAGCAAAGTATAAACATCAAAGAAAAAGAGTTTCAACATACTGGTAACTGCATCGGGAGAACCTTCTTGCTCCTAATGAGCCTGACGTGCATAGAATTGGTTTTGCTTCTTATTTCAACTAGAACTCGATGGATTTTGAGGTTGAGTTCATCGACGCTTATCCCCTTAACTTTTAGCCACTAAGGGGCAATCCCTTATCTTGTGATCCATCTTGCCACAACAAAAACAAGCGTTAGAACCGGTTAGACATTTACCCTCATGCTTCTTCCCATACTTAGCACAAGTAGTTGATGAAAAACCACCACCATTTCCTCCTTAAGGCTTAGGGTCGGACACCCTATCCTTGTTGGACTTGGGAGGAGCATTGGAGGAACCTTGACCAAAGAACCTTTGTCAAAATCTAGAACGACCATGTCCATCGGACCTTGAATGTGAGAAATTACCAGAACCGGTCTTAGCCCTCTTTGCCTCTCTAGACCTTTCCTTAAGCTTTTCCTCTTCTATTTATTGAGCATGAACCATAAGATGGGAAATATCCATATCATGGATTAGCATAGTGGTACAACATTCCTTGACTACCATTTCGGACACTCCCAAAACAAACTTACTCATTCTTGCCCTAGGATCGGCACCCATAGAACGAGCATATTGAGACAATTGTGTGAACTTCAAAGCATACTATTTCACACTCACGTTTCCCTGACGAAGGTTGATAAACTCAAGCACCCTTGCCTCCCTCATCTCAAAGGGAAAGAACCTATCAAGGAAAGCAACCTTGAATTTCTCCCAATCAAGAGGACTTGCATCATCCACCCTCTCACTCTTCCATTGGTTGAACTAAACATGAGCAACACCCTTAAGTTGATAGGCGGATAACTCCACATTTTCCTCCGGCGTCACACCCATGATCATTAGCACCTTGTACACACCATCAACGAACTCTTGTGGATCTTCCTCCACCTTAGAACCATGAAATTCCGAAGGGTTCATTCTTGTGAAATCCCTTACACTTGATGCCGCCGTTCCCACATTTGGGTACACGGGATCCACAACCTCTCTATTTGCTTGAGCCAACACTTGAAAAGTATCCCTAAACTTCGCATTAGACACTTGTTCGACCAAAGAGTCGACCGAAACTTGAGGAGCTTGAGAAGGAGCTTGTTGTTCCATATTCTCTTCTGCATTCCTTCTAGCATAAGCTCTGCGGGTAGCCATATCCTAAAACGCATAGGATAGGGATCAGGAGAGAGACGTATAGAGTTAAACTCTATGGCACGAATTAAGAGTAATGAAAGAAGTGAAGTTTCTTAAACGCCTTATAGCCTCTAATTCATAAATGTGGCGCGCTTCACACTCAAGAACAAGACTTTACTCGACACAGCTTATGAGACATCCTAGGATCTTTCTAAAACCTTGTTCTCTAAATACAAAGTTTTTCACTACCCAAGGTACCCCCTAGACGTGACATGGCGTACAAGACCCCGAAAGGACTCATACAAGCCACCCTTTTGAATCTGAGGTAATACACTAAGTGGCTTGTATGAGCCCTTTCGGGGTATTGTACGCCATGTCACGTCTAGGGGGTACCTTGGGTCCTGAAAAACTTGGTATCAGACCCAGGTTTTAGAAAGATCCTAGGATGTCTCATAAGCCGCATCAAGTAGAGTCTTATTCATGAGTGTGAAGCGTGCCACATTTATGAATGAGATGCTATAAGATGTTTATGAAACTTCACTTCATTCATTACTCTTAAGTCGTTCCATAGAGTTTAACTCTATACGTCTCTCTCCTAATCACTATCCTATGCATTTTAGGATATGGCTACCCGAAGAGCTTATGATAGAAGGAATGTGGGAGAGAATATGGAACAACAAGCTCCTCCTCAAGCTCCTCAAGTCCCAGCCGACCCTTTGGCCGAACAAGTAACTAATGCGGAGTTTAGGGCTTCTTTTCAAGTGTTGGCTCAAGCCATGATTGCTCAAGCCAATAGAGAGTTTGTGGTTCCCATGAATCCAAATAAGGGTACGGTGGCATCAAGGGTAAGGGATTTCACAAGAATGAACCCTCTGGAATTTCATGGTTCTAAGGTGGAGCAAGATTCGCAAGTGTTCATTGATGAAGTGTACTAGGTGCTACTGATCATGGGCGTGACGCCAGAGGAAAAGGCGGAGTTAGACTCTTATCAACTTAAGGGTGTTGCTTAAGTTTGGTTCAACCAATTGAAAAGTGAGAGAGCGGATGATGCGGGTTCTCTTGATTGGGAGAAATTCAAGGTTGCTTTCCTTGATAGGTTCTTTCCCCTTGAGATGAGGGAGGCAAGGGTGCCTGAGTTTATCAACCTTCATCGAGGAAACATGAGTGTGAAAGAATATGCTTTGAATTTCACACAATTGTATCGATATGCTCCTTCTATGGTTGTCGATCTTAGGGCGAGAATGAGTAAGTTTGTTTCGGTAGTGTCGGAAAGGTGGTCAAGGAATGTCGTACCACTATACTTATCCATGATATGTATATTTCTCGTCTTATGGTTCATGCATAACAAATAGAAGAGAAAAAGCTTAAGGAAAGGTCTATAGAGGCAAGAGGGCTAAGACCGGTGATGGTAATTTTCTTACATTCAAGGTCCGATGGAAATGGTTGTTCTAGATTTCGACAAAGGTTCTCCGGTCAAGGTTCCTCCAATGCTCCTCCTAAGCCCAATAAGGATAGGGTGTCCAACCCTAAACCTCAAGAAGGAAATAGTGGTGGGTTTTCATCGACTACTTGTGCTAAGTGTGGGAGAAAGCATGAGGGTAAATGTCTAGCCGGTTCGAATGCATGCTTTGGTTGTGGCAAGATGGACCACAAGATAAGGGATTGTCCCTTAGTGGCTATAAATGAAGGGGATAACCGTCGATGAACTCAACCTCAAAATCCATCGAGTTCTAGTGGAAATCAAAAGCAAAACCAATTCTATGCTCTTCAGGCTCACTCGGAGCAAGAGGGTTCTCCCGATGTGGTTACCGGTATGTTGAAAGTCTTTCACTTTGATTTTTATGCTTTGCTTGATCCCGGTGCTACTTTGTCTTTTGTGACGCCTTATGTGGCTATGAGGTTTGATGTTGTTCCGGATGTGTTGTTAGATCCTTTTCATGTCTCTACTCCAATTGGTGAATCCATTGTGGCTGAGGGTCTATAGAAATTGCCTCGTCCCCATATCCCATAGAGTCACTCATGTTGATCTTGCAGAGCTAGATATGTTAGATTTTGATGTCATTTTTAGGATGGATTGGTTGCATTCTTGTTATGCTTCTATTGATTGTAGGACCAAAATGGTCAAGTTTCAATTCCCAAATGAACCTATCCTAGAGTGGAAAGGGGGAAATTCTATGCCTAAAGGTCAATTTGTGTCATGTCTTAAAGCTAGAAAGATGATTTCTAAAGGTTGCATATACCATCTTGTTAGGGTGAGGGATGTGGATTCTGAAAACCCTACTCTGAAGTCGATCCCCGTTGTTAATGAGTTTCCAAAAGAGTTTCCCGATGATTTACCCGGTATTCCTCCCAAAAGGGAAATAGACTTCGGTATTGACCTTCTCCCGGATACGCAACATATCTCTATTACTCCTTATAGAATGGCTTCGGTGGAAATTAAAGAACTAAAAGGGCAATTGAAAAACTTGTTGGATAAGGGCTTCATCCAACCAAGTATTTTTCCATGGGTTGCTCCGGTCTTGATTGTAAGAAAGAAAGATTGTTCATTTCGTATGTGCATTGACTACAACCACTTAAACAAAGTTACTATTAAGAATAAGTATCCTCTCAAAGAATAGATGACTTGTTTAATCAACTTCAAAGGGCTAGTTACTTCTCTAAGATCGACCTTCGTTCGGGTTATCACCAGTTGAGGGTGAAAGAAGATGATATTCTGAAAATGGCTTTCTGGACTAGATATGCCATTATGAATTCCTAGTGATGTCGTTTGGGTTAACAAATGCTCCGGCCGTGTTTATGGATTTGATGAATAGGGTATTTAGACAATAGCTTGACATATTTGTGATCGTGTTCACACATGATATTTTGATTTACTCAAGGAGTGAGGACGAGCGTGCCGATCATTTGAGAATTGTGTTGCAAGTCCTTAAGGACCAACAACTCTTTGAAAAGTTTAGTAAATGTGAGTTTTGGCTAAGGTCCGTGGCTTTGTTTGGTCACATTGTCTCTGGTAAGGGCATTAAGGTAGTGCCTAAGAAGACGGATGCGGTTAGATATTGGTCCAAACCTCTATAACTTTCGGATATTCGTAGTTTCTTGGGTTTGGCCGGTTATTATAGGAGGTTTGTTGAAGGGTTTTCTTCGATTGCTTCCCCATTGACAACTTTGACTCAAAAGAAGGTTAAGTTTACTTGGTCTGAAGCATGCGAGAAGAGTTTTCAGAATTTAAAGATAGACTTGCATCGGCTCCGATATTGACTTTGCCGGAAGGGTCCGATGGTTTTTTGGTTTATTGTGATGCCTCAAAATTGGGCTAGGATGTGTTCTTATGAAAAATTGGAAAGTTATTGCTTATGCTTCAAGGCAACTCAAGATTCATGAAAAGAACTATCCTACTCATGACCTAGAATTAGCGGCGGTTGTGTTTGCTTTAAAGATTTTGGAGGCATTATTTGTATGGTGTGCATGTTGACATCTTCACCGACCATAAGAGTTTGCAATATTTGTTCAAACAAAAAGATCTAAATTCATTGCCAAAGGAGGTGGCTTGATTTGTTAAAGGACTATGACATGAGTGTTCTCTATCACCCCGGCAAGGCTAATGTGGTGGCAGATACTCTTAGTCGGTTATCCATGAGTAGTGTTGCTCTGTTGAGGATTGTTAGAATGAGTTGGTTTGCGATGTTCATAGACTGGCTTGATTTGGTGTTTGGTTGGTTGATTCCACTAAAGTTTGTGTTATGGTTCACAATGGTTCCGAATCGTCCTTTCTACATGATGTGAAGGCTTAACAAGATCTTGATCCTAATTTGGTCGAGTTGAAAGAAGCGGTGCCCAAAAAGTCCGTTGAGGCTTTCTCCCAAGGGTGAGATGGTGTGCTTAGATATCAAGGTTGTTTGTGTGTTCCCGATGTAGATGACCTAAGTGGGCAAATTTTATTGGAAGCCTATAGTTCTCGATATTCAATTCACCCGGGAGTTACCAAGATGTACCGTGATTTGCGGGAGGTCTATTGGTGGAATGGGATTAAGAAGGATATTGCGGAATTTGTGGCTAAATGTCCTAATTGTCATCAAGTGAAGGTTGAGCACCAAATGCCGGGAGGTTTGTCCCAAGATATTAGTATTCCTACTTGAAAGTGGGAAGATATGAATATGGACTTTATTGTTGGTTTACCATGCATCTGGCGACAATATTATTCGATTTAGGTTATTGTGGATTGTATGATGAAATCAGCCCATTTCATTCTCGTCAAGGTTTCTTATTTGGTGGAGGATTATGCTAAGTTGTACTTGAGGGAAATGGTTAGGTTGCATGGAGTGCCTTTATCCATTCTCTCCGATCGTGATTCACAATTTACTTCTCAATTTTGGAAATCTTTCAAAATGAGTCTTGGTACTCGTGTCAAGCTCAGTACGGCCTTTCATCCCCACACCGATGGGCAAGCGGAGCGTACTATCAAAACTTTGGAGGAGATGTTGAGAGCTTGTGTAATTGATTTCAAGGGTAATTGGGATGATCATTTGCCTTTGATTGAGTTAGCTTATAATAATAGCTACCATTCTAGTATTGGCATGGCTCCATTTGAGGCTCTCTATGGAAGGAGGTGTAGATCTCCTATAGGTTGGGTTGAAGTTGGGGAAGTTGCTTTGATAGGTCCCGAGTTGGTACATGAGGCTGTGGAGAAAGTTTGACTTTTTAGAGAAAGGTTGAAAATGGCTCAAATTCGAGAAAAGTCCTATGCCGATGTTAAAAGGAGAGATTTGGAATTTGATGTTGATGATTGGGTTTACTTGAAAATTTCGCCCATGTAGGGTGTAATGAGATTCGGGAAGAAAGGGAAGCTTAGTCCCCATTATGTAGGCCCATATCAAATTTTGAGACATGTTGGTAAGGTCGCTTATTGAACTTGATTTGCCTAATGATTTGGCATCGGTGCATCTAGTTTTCCATGTCTCATTTTTAAAGAAATGTGTTGGTGATCCGACGTCTATAGTGCCATTGGAGAATCTTGGCATAAAGGATAGTCTCTCTTATGAAAAAGTTTCGGTTGAGATTTTAGACCGGCAAGTCTGGAAGTTAAGAAATAAAGAAGTTGCTTCCGTGAAAGTTCTTTGGAGGAATCAATTAGTTGAGGGTGCTACTTAGGAGGCCGAGGCCGATATGATGTCCCGATATCCTCATCTCTTTCCCTCCGATCCTACTCTAGCTTGAAGTATCTAGTTCCTCAAGGTCCATTCTTTTGTTTCATGTGTCTTAGTTATTTCCATGATTCCTTGATTATGCATGTTCATGAAGAGTTTAAATTTTGAGAAAAGGAGCTAGCTTGATTGATTTATCTATGATTATGTGCATTGAGTAAGAGATGCATAATGCCTTCATGAAATGATGTGTTGAAAATGCTTTAGCTTGGAGTTGATGTTTTCCTCCTCAGATATGTGCATTTATGTGATTGCATTCTAGTTTGGGTTGTTAGTTCTTGTTTCTTACCCTCCTTATGACGTCTTGATTCTCATTCAAGGACGAATGTTCCCAAGGGGGAGATAATGTAATACCTTGGATTCAAAAGGTTGGAAAATTTTAGATTTTCTGTGTTTGTGCCAGTAACGACGGAAGCCATCTACGGATTGTAGGTTGACTTACGGGCCGTAGGTGGGAACCGTAGGTGGCAAGCCCAAGTTTTAGAAATAACAAGTTTCAGTGCCCCAATGACGGCCTACCAGGATGGCCCGTCGTCCAGTCTACGAACCGTATATGGGTCTCGTAGATCTCATCTAGACTTAGTAAAATTATTAAGCCTTATGTTTAGACCTTTGGTTGCCATTTACAGTCTGTCGATTGAACCACGAGCTTTACATAGGACCCGTCGTTGCAGGGTCCAAATTGGCAGTTTCTAAACCCAACGACGATTGACCAGGACGGTCCATCGATAGACCTACGGACCGTAGGTTAGACCGTCGATGGGGCCTGGCAGTTATATTTTGAGGGGTCGTTTGGTCTTTTCACCTAATGGCCTATTTTCTAATCAAGGTCGGTCCCCTCTTCTCCTAACACTAAATAAGTCCTTCTAATTCTAAAATCTACCCTTTCCAATTACTTTACAAGATTTTCCCCAAATTCTCCTCTCTCAAATATTTCTCTCTCTTGAAGTTAGAAGAAGAAAAAGAGGGCAAGCTAGGGTTCAAGGAATCAAGTTTTTCTGCATCAATTTCTTAAGGAATTAAGACCCAAGGTATGATAGTGTTCATCCATGGAGCTCTTTCCTCCATGGAATCCCTAAATTCTTCAATTTTCAAGTTAGAAGTTCTCAATTGACTTATGGGTTTTCATCCCTTCATAATTCAACCCACCAACAAAAGCATAATTTTGAAATTGGGGGAATTGGCATGAACTATATGAAATCTCTATGAATCCATGCATGAGATATGATTTCTAAGCTAAGGTTTTTTATAATGAGGTTATGAATTACCTAAGGATGGCTTTATGAAAGTAAGCATGTTCAATCATAAACTATGATTTGTCCTCTATTATGTGGGTTCCTTCAATTATGGACAAATTGCCTTGTTTATGGTTTTCTAAGCATTAGTTTGCATTGAATTGCATGATTTAAGAGGAATTCTCATGAACCATATGAACTCTATGATTTGTAAGTTATGAGCATGGTGAACTATGTAAAGATGAAGTTTATGAAATCATGCATGTCTCTTATGAAGTTAATGATGAATTAAGGTGCTTTGAGATCGAAGTACCAAAGTTATGATATGTTGATGTTGTTGTTGAGTTCTGAAAGGAATTCTAGTATATTACTCAACTCATGAATGTGAAAGGTTTTCTCACATATAGTGATTCATAACTTGTTGAAAGGCTTGCTCAACTAAATTTGAATCGTTGATTAAGGAGTTATTCTAATGAAGGGACAAGAGGTGATCACCCATGTTCCCTAATGTAGACAAGAGGCGATCACCCACTGGGAGTTTACTAGACACTATAATAATTTTTAGTTCGAGGCCAATGTTCATAGTTCAAGGCCATTATCCCCAATCTGAGGTTTATATTCATGGTTCGAGGCTATATTCCCAGTCCGAGGCTGATGCTTTGCGGTTCGAGGCAGTCACCTCTAGTTAGAGGCTATCACCTGCGGTTTGAGGCCCATCATACACTCATGGGATCTGGTACGGAGGCACTTTTTTCTTACAGACTTAGACATTCTGTGTAGCAGTCAGGCTTATGGGGGTCAGTTCGGGTTTTATTTAAACTTGTGCAGGAGTGTACTTTCTGGGCCTATGGGGGTCCAGTTAGGTTTAGCATAGCTGTACTTAGATTTACTTTTGATATGCTCGTGTACTTTCTTTTTCATATCCTCTTTGACCTCTATTTGTATCTAGATTCTATCTTATCAGATTGTCTTTACCGTTCATGCTCAATTGGCCTATGATGCCTACTGAGTACCTTTGTTTTGATACTTATGCTACACTCTGCATCATTTCGTGATGCAAGTCCTAGTACCAACTACCAGCATTGATCGTTCGTGCTGTCTTTGGCAACTTGTGGATATCATAGACGAGGGTGAGCACTTGGCGTCCTGGATCAGCCTATCTTCTTCTGTATATATGTAAGCTAGTCTTTTGCTTTTGAAACGTCTTGGTGTGGTCCACTTTTGGGACTTTTACTTGTCAATATTAGATAGCTCTGTACTTGTGGCTTCCATGTTCTTGGAGGGTTTCCATTATAGATAGTTTTTTGTTTTCTTCTGATTTTGTCTTTTCTTATCGTTAGTATTATTCTTTGTTTATTTCAACCCTTGGACTCATTACTTGTCGTTCTGGGTTAGGGGTTAGCTTAGCTATTGTTGGGTTGTATTAGGTGGGATCATAAATCGATGGATCGGGTTATGACACTCTGTGAGTCGCTCATTACGACCTCTTCCTGGTTTTCAACTTCGCTTCAAAGCTTTAGGTGTAGAACGAGCTTTTGGCGATCCCGATGGACTTTGTTCTTTACAATCGGTGAGCCTCTGATTTGCACCTTTGCTCGCCAAGTTTTCATCCATTTGTGGCAGACCTTTAATAATGTTTTGGTGAGGGCACCAAGGCTCGCCGACTTGGTAGGCGAGTCTCTGTCAGAGTCTTTTTGTTGCCAATCTACTTTGAAATTTTTAGCAGAAATTTGAGTTGTACTTGGTGAGTTCTTTCCTGTTTGGAGATTCACCCATTTCACTTCGCGAGCTATAACTTTTCCTTTTTCTTTGTTTTTCTATGTTTTTTGCTTCTTTTTGCATACTTTTGTCCTTGCTTTATCGTTAAGCCTTCATACCAGCAATTCAATAGTTTAGCATCAGATTTTGACATAAAAGGGCATCGAGGACACTATTTGGTGAACTAAAAAGCCTTAAATGAGTCAAAAATCTTCGACTCATCAATAATCATGGGTAAGTCAACTATGCCTTGGATTCTCAAGCACTAACATGCATCTCACGATCACAAGCAAGAATATCTATATCTTGACTAACTCTTCCAAACTTAGCAAATATAGCAAATTAAACAATCTAATATGGCAGCATTGGATTATTCTATATCTAGTTCAAATCCTAAGATGAGAATTTGGCCCGGATCTAGATCTCTCGAATTCTAGTCAATTAGCCAAATCTCAAATTGTGCTAATCAATCTTTCTTACACTTAATCCTCTTTCTCAAGTAAGATCACGATAAATAGGCAAGTATTTGGGTTGATCAATCCCTTTGAAGTTAATTTCAAAATGAAATCAATTAAAAAATCAAAGACCCATATCCCAAACAAGATAATATTCAATTAATTTGCAAAAGCACAATACAAGAATCAAAACTCATTCAGGTCTATTTCTAGCACAACATCCCAATCTTCTATAAACCATTACATCTACAATTCATGCACTACAAAAAAGAAAATAAAGAAAGGGTGAAAATTATTACAATAGAGTGCTCAATCTTCAATCCAAAAGAGGAATTGTTAGGAAACTTGCTATCCAAGCCTACACCCAAGCTAAGAATATGAAATGTTCATTAATCTTGAAAGGGATGATTAAAATTTCATTTTACATTTGTGTAAAAAGGGATTTTTGGGATCAAATGGTGAATTACCAAATCTGTCGTTACTCTTGACAGTTATCTCTTCGCATTTGCGACATTAATTCACGTGATCGTAGTGCTTTATGATTTTTTTGCTCGTGATCGCAATCAATGATCAAGCGATTGTGATGATTTACTATTTAGTTGACTTTGATCACGATGTGTTGACTACGCGATCACGATGCATAACGTCCCGCCAGTTCCAAAGTTTCAATTTTTGTCCTCTTTTTTCCTCGATTTCACTTGGTTTTTTGATTAATCCTCTCAATCACTCTATTTTTTATATTTCTTCAAAACAAGAAAAAAATCACATTAAATGCAACTATTCCCACATATAAAGGGCCATAAAGTAAGCTTAAAGATAAGATAAGTTGGTAAAAATACCCATTTAATAATATCCCCAAACTTAAATTGTTTCTTGTCTTCAACAGTTAGAATCAATGCATCAAGAACCTCTTCCTTTCAACCACACAAATTATTACAATTTTTTCAAATTAACCACTATCACTTAAGCATAAAGGATATGACCTTGGTTAGTACTAACAAATTGTCAGCACATGCAAAACATCACAAAAATTCCCCTCATTATCAGAACCCACTTTCAAGAATCATGAATGATCAATTGAAAACAACTCATTCTCAGGAAATGACTCAAAATCACTACAACAACTCATTCTCAGGAAATGACTCAAAATCACTAGTTCCTCCACATGCTCATTTGACTCATTTAAGAATTTTTAATATCACCATTTTCCTAATTCACAAGCACTCACAAGAATGAAAATATACCAAGAATTTATAAACCATTACACTTAAAATTCATGCACTACAAAAAAGAAAATAAAGAAATGGTGAAAATTATTACAATAGCGTGCTCAATCTTCAATTCAAAAGATGAATTGTTAGGGAACTTGATATCCAAGCCAACACCCAAGCTAAGAATATGGAATGTTCTTTAATTTGGGTAGGGATGATGAAAATATAGTTGTACATGATTGTAAAAAGGGATTTTTGGCATCAAATGGTGAATTTCCAAATCTCCCCAGACGCTTGACAGTTATCTCTTCACATTTGTGACATTAATTCACGTGATCGTTGTGCTTTATGATTTTTTTTCTCGTGATCGCAATCATTGACCACGCGATCGTGATGCTTTACTATTTAGTTGACTTTGAGCGCGATGTGTTGAGCAAGCGATTGCGATGCATAAAGTCCCACCAGTTCCAAAGTCTCAGTTTTGGTCCTCTTTTTTCCTCGATTTCACTTGGTTTTTTTATTAATCTTCTCAATCACTCTATTTTTTATACTTCTTCAAAACATGAAGAAAATCACATTAAATGCACCTATTTTCCAATATAAAGGGCCATAAAGTAAGCTTAAAGATAAGATAAGTTGGTAAAAATGGCCACATAATAACATCCCCAAACTTAAATTATTGCTTGACTTCAAGCAAGTTAGAATCAATGCATCAAGAACCTCTTCCTTTAAACCACACACGTTATTCCAATTGTTTCAAATTAATGATTATTACTTAATCATAAAGGATATGACCTTGGTTATTACTAACAAATAGTCAGCACATGCAAAACATTACAAAAATTCCCCTCATTATCGCAACACACTTTCAAGAATCATGAATGATCAATTGAAAACAACTCATTCTTAGGAAATGACTCAAAATCACTAGGTACTCCACATGCTTATTTGAGTCATTTAAGATTTTTTAATATCACCATTTTCCTAATTCACATGTGCTCACAAGAATAAAAATATCTAAAAATTACTCATAAAAGTATATCCTCGGCAGTGGTGACATTTTTGATAAAGCTCAACTACCATCATATAAGTCAATGAGTAGGCAGTCGCTAACAATATATAAAACAATGTATAATATTGGGGTAAAATCCCATAAGAAACAATGTCTAGGTAATCTAAGAGAAAAAATTATGAGCTACTAGTTTTTATCCAAACGAAAAATACAATTATAATATGAAGATGTTTTTGGTACAAATCATGGATAGAAGATTGAGGCGAATGAGGGAAATATTCTTATCAAGCAAGGGTGTCAAGGTAAAAGGAAATGGGTAGTTAATTCATGCTCAAATGATTCATCACAGATAAACAAGAATTATCTCAATAACCATGGGTAAGTCAACTATGCCTTGGATTCTAAAGCACTCACATGCATCTCACCATCACAAACAAGTATATATCTATCTTTACTAATTTTTCCAAACTTTACGAGTGTAGAGAATTAAACAGTCCATTATGGCAACACTAGGATTATTCTATCTCTAGTTCAAATCCAAAGATGAGAATTAAACCCGGATCTACATTGTCTCGAATTCTAGTCAATTAGCCAAATCACTAATCATGCTAATCAATATTTTCTATACTTAATCTACTTTCTCAAGTAAGATCATGATAAGTAGGTAAGTACTTTGGTTGATCAATCCCTTGGAAGTCAATTTAAGCATGACATCGATTAGAGAATCAAAGATCCATATCATAAAAAAGATAATATTCAATTAATTTGCAAAAACACAATACAAGAATCAAAACCCATTAAGGTCTATTTCTAGCACAACATCTCAATTATCTATAAACCATTAGACATACAATTCATGCACTACAAAATAATGAAATGATGAAATGGTGAAAATTGTTAAAAAAGAGTGTTCAATTTTTAATCCAAAAGGATAATTGTTAGGAAACTTGCTCTCCAAGCCTACACTCAAGGTGAGAATATTCAATGTGCTTCAATATGGAATGGAATGATCTAAATATAGATGTGCATGACTGCTAAAGGGGATTTTTGGCTAGAAAATGTGAATTTTCAAATCTGCCCAGACGCATGATAGTTATCTCTTCGCGTTCGCGACATTAATTCATGCCATCGTGATCCTTTATGATTTGTTGCTCATGATAAAGACCATTGACCATGTGATTAAGTTGATTTTGTATTCAGTTTACTGCAACTGCGATGCATTGACCATGCGATCGTGTTGAATAAAGTCCTTCTAGTTCCAAATTTTCAGTTTTAGTCCTCTTTTTGCCTCGATTTAACTTTGTTTCTTCATTTATCTTCTCAATTACTCTATTTTTTATTTTTCGGTAAAGCATGAAGAAAACTATATTAAATACACTTATTTTCACATAAGCAAGGCCATAAAGAAAGCTTAAAGATAAGATAAGTTGGTAAAAATACTCACTTATCAACATCCCCAAACTTAAATCATTGACTGTCCTCGTGAAAATTAGGATCAAAGCATCAAGAACCTCTTCCTTTAAAGCACACACATCATTCCAATTGTTTCAAATTCACCAATATCACTTAAGCACAAAGGATATGACTTCAGATGTTACTAACAAATAGTTACCACATGCAAAGTTTCACAAAATTTCCCCTCAATAGGACAACACACTTTCAAGAATCATGAATGATTAATTGACAACAACTCATTCTAAAGAATTGATTCAAAATCGCTAGTTTCTTCACGTGTTCATTTGGCTCATTATGGAGTTTTCAAAATCACCACTTTCAAAATTCACATGCCCTTACAAGAATGAAAATGTCTCAAATACTCACACAAGTATATCACCGGCAGCGGTGTCACTTTTGATAATACTAAACTACCCATCATATTATTCAATGAGCAGGAGGTCACTAACAATATATAACCCAACGGATAAGGTTGCGGTTGATTCCCAGAAGAAATAATGTCTAGGCAATCAAAGAGATAAAGAATTACAAGCTACTAGTTTTAATCCAAATGAAAAATATAATTATAACATGAAGATGTTTTTGGTACAAATCACGGATAGAGGATAGAGGCGAAAAATAAAAAAGGCTTTTCAAGCAAGGGGTTTAAATTTAAAGGGAATGGGGATTTAATTCATGCACAAATCATCGATTACAAATAACCAAGCATTATCTCAATAATCATGGGTACGTCAACTACAACTTGGATTCTCAAGCACTCACTTGCATCTCACGATCACAAGCTAGTATATCTATATCTTGACTAAATCTTCCAAAATTGCATGATAGCAAATTAAACAATCCAATATGGCAACACTAGGATTATACTATCATTAGTTCAAATCCAAAGATGAGAATAATGCCCGGATCAAGATTCTCTCGAATTCTAGTAAAATACACAAATCTCAGTCATGCTAATCAATCTTTAATACACTTAATCCTCTTTCTCAAGAAAGATAAAGATAAATAGGGAAGTACTTGGGTTGATCAACCCCTTTAAAGTCAATTAAAGTATGAAATTAATTAGAGAATCAAAGATCCATATCAGAAAAAAGATAATATTCAATTAATTTTCAAAAGCACACTACAAGAATCAAAACCCATTAAAGTCTATTTCTAGCTCAACATCCAAATTATCTATAAACCATTACACCTACAATTCTTGCACAACAAAATAAGGAAATGAAGAAAGAGTGAAAATTAAAACAATAGAGTGCTCAATCTTCAATCCAAAAGGAGAATTGTTAAGAAACTTCTTATTCAAGCCTACACTTAAGCTAATAATATAGAATGTTCTTCAATGTAGAATGAAATGATCAAAATATGGCAGAGCATGACTGTAAGTAGGGATTTTTGGGATTAAAAGGTGAATTTCAAAATGTGCCCAGATGCCTGGAAGTTATCTCTTCGCGTTCGCGACATTAACTAACGCTATCGTGATGCTTTATGATTTTGTTGCTCGTGATCACGACCATTGACCACTTGATCGTGATGGTTTAGCATTTAGTGGACCCCAATCATGATGCATTGACCATGCGATCATGATGCAATATGTTGTCCCAGGCACCGGTGCCATTTTGATAATTCTAAACTACCCATCATTCTAGTCAAACGTATATGATCAGGATCAAATCCTACAAGGAACAATGTCTAGGAAATCAAAGAGATAAAGAATTACGAGCAACTAGTTTGAATCAAAATAAAAAATACAATTATAATATGCAGATATTTTTGGTAACAAGATAGAAGATAAAGACGAATGAGGGAAAAAGACTTTTCATGTAAGGGGTTCAAGGTAAAAGGGAATGGTATTTAATTCTTGCACAAATGATCAATCACAAATAACCAGGAATTATCTCGATAATCATGGGTAAGTCAACTAAGCCTTGGATTCTCAAGCACTCAGATACATCTCACTATCACAAGAAAGTATATATCTATCTTGACTAATTCTTCCAAACTTTACAAGTATGGAAAATTAAACAGTCCAATATGGCAACACTAGGATTATTCTATCTCTAGTTTAAATCGAAAGATAAGAATTAGACCCAGATCTAGATTGTCTCGGATTCTAGACAATTAGCCAAATCACAAATCATGCTAATCAATCTTTCCTATGCTTAATTCTCTTTCTCAAGTAAGACCATGACAAGAAGGCAAGTCCTTGGGTTGATCAATCCCTTTGAAGTCAATTTAAGCATGGAATCAATTAGAGAATCAAAGGCCCATATCATAAATTTGATAATATTCAATTAATTTGTAAAAACACAATATAAGAATCAAAACCCATTAAGGTCTATTTCTTGCACAACATCTCAATCATTTATAAACCATTACACATAAAATTCATGCACTACAAAACAAGAAAATGACGAAATGGTGAAAATAGTTTTAAAAAGAGTGTTCAATCTTCAATCCAAAAGGATAATTGTTAGGTAACTCGCTATCCAAGCCTACACCCAAGGTGAGAATATTCATTGTTCATCCATATGGAATGGAATGACCTAAATATGGATGTGCATGACTGTGAAAGGAGATTTTTTGGAACAAAATGTTAATTTCCAAATCTTCCCAAACGCGTGATAGTTAACTCTTCGCGTTCTTGACATTAATTCATGCCATCGTGATGCTTTATGAGTTGTTGCTCGTGATCAAGACCATTGACCTTTTGATCAAGATGATTCAGCATTCAGCTTGCCACGATAGCGATGCATTGACCACGCGATCGCGACGAATAAAGTCCTGCTAGCTCAAAATTTTCAGTTTTTGTCCTCTTTATTCCTCGATTTAACTTTGTTTTTTCAAGTATCTTCTCAATTACTCTACTTTTCATTTTCCGGTACAAGATGAAGAAAACCACATTAAATTCACATATTCTCACATAAGCAAGGCCATAAAGTAAGCTTAAAGATAAGATAAGTTGATAAAAATACTCACATATCAACACCCCAAAACATAAATCATTGACTGTCCTCAAGCAAGTTAGGATCAAAGAATCAAGAACTTCTTCTTTTCAAGCACACATATCATTCCGATTGTTTCAAATTCACCACTATCACTTAAGCACAAAGGATATGACTTCGGTTGTTACTAATAAAAAGTTACCACATGCAAAATTTCACAAAATTTTCCGTCATTAGGACAACACACTTTCAAGAATCATGAATGATTAATTGACTACAACTCATTCTCAAGAAATGATTCAAAATCACTAGCTTCTTCACATGCTCATTTGAATCATTAAGAAGTTTTTCAAATCACCACTTTCAAAATTCACATGCCCTCAGAAGAATGAAAATATCCCAAAATTACTCACATAAGTATATCCCCGGCAGCGGCGACATTTTTGATAACACTCAACTACCAATCATATAAGCCACTGAGTAGGAGGTCACTAGCAGTATATATCCCAACGGATAAGGTCGGGGTCGAATCCCACAAGAAACAATGTCTAGGCAATCAAAGAGATAAAGAATTACGAGATACTCTTTTAATCCAAATGAAAAATATAATTATAATATGAACATCTTTTGGTACCAATCATGGATAGAGGAAAGAGGCGAACAAGGAAAAAGTCTTTTCAAGCAAGGGGTTCAAAGTAAAAGGGAATGGATATTTAATTCATGCTCAAATCATCCATCTCAAATAACCAAGAATCATCTTGATAATCATGGGTACGTCAACTACGACTTGGATTCTCAAGCACTCACTTGCATCTCACGATCACAATTTAGTATATCTATATCTTGACTAAGTCTTCCAAAATTTACAAGTACATCGAATTAAACATTCCAATATGGCAACACTAGGATTATTCTATCTCTAGTTCAAATCAAAAGATTAGAATAAGGCCCGCATTTAGATTCTCTCGAATTCTAGTCAATTAGCAAAATTTCAGTCATGCTAATCTATCTTTCATACACTTTATGCTCTTTCTCAAGAAAGATAAAGATAAATAGGCAATTCCTTGGGTTGATCAACCCCTTTGAAGTCAATTTAAGCATGAAATTAATTAGAGATCAATATCATAAACAAGATAATATTCCATAAATTTGCAAAAGCACAATACAAGAATCAAAACCCATTAAAGTATATTTCTAGCACAACATCCAAATTATATATAAACGATTACACCTAAAATTCTTGAAAAACAAAACAGGGAAATGATGAAAGGGTGAAAATTATTACAATAGAGTGCTCAATCTTAAATCTAAAAGGTGAATTGTTAGGAAATTTACTTTCCAAACCTACACCCAAATTAAGAATATAGAATTTTCTTCAATGTAGAATGAAATTATAAAAATATGGCTGCGCATGACTGTAAACAAGGATTTTTGGTATAAAAAGGTCAATTTCTAAATCTGCCTAGACGCTTGGCAGTTATCTCTTCGCATTCGCCACATTAACTAACGTGATCATGATGCTTTATGATTTTGTTTCTCATGATCGCGACCATTGACCACGTGATCGTGATAGTTTAGCATTCATTTGGCCCCAATCGTGAAGCATTGACCACGTGATCATGATATAATATTCTGTCCCCGGCAGTGGTGCCATTGTGATTACGCTTAACTACCCACATACTAGTCAATGAGTAGGTGGTCACTAGTAATATATAATCCAACGTATGTGTTCGGGGTCAAATCCTACAAGAAACAATGTCTAGGCAATCAAAGAGATAATGAATTACGAGCTACTAGTTTGAATCCAAGTGAAAAATACAATTATAATATGAAGATATTTTTGGTAACAAGATAGAGGATAGAGGAGAATGAGGGAAAACGACTTTTCAAGGAAGGGGTTCAAGGTAAATGGGAATGGTATTTAATTAATGAACAAATGATCAATCACAAATAACCAAGCATTATCTCGATAATCATGGGTAAGTCAACTATACCTTGGATTCTCAAGCACTCACATGCATCTAACGATCACAAGGAAGTATATCTATATCTTGACTAATTCTTCCAAACATAGCAAGTATAGCAAATTAAACAATCTAATATGGAAACACAAGGATTATTATATCTCTAGTTTAAATCCTAAATTTAGAGTTAAGCCCAGATGTAGATTCTCCCGAATTCTAGTCAACTAGCCAATTCTCAAGTAGTGCTAATCAATCTTTCCTAAACATTATCCTCTTTCTCAAGTATGATCGAAAAAAATAGGAAAGTCCATGGATTGATAAATCCCTTGGAAGTCAATCTAAGCATGAAATTAATTAGAGAATCAAAGACCCATATCATAAATAAGATAATATTCACTTAATTTACAAAATCACAATAAAAGAATCAAACACACAAAGGACTATTTCTAGTTCTAAATCTAAATCATCTTTAACCCATTACAAATAAAATTGATGACTACATAGCAAGGAAATGAAGAAATGGTAAAAATTGTTACAACAGAATCCTCAATCTTCTATCCAAATGAAGAATTGTTAGAAAACTAGCTATCCAAGCCTAAATCCAAGCTAATAATATGTAATATTCTTCAATCTAGAATGGAATGATCAAAATATGACTGTGCGTTAGTGTAAAAAGGGATTTTTGGGATCAAAAGGTGAATTTCCAAATTTGGCCAAATACTTGATAGTTATTTCTTTGCGTTCACGGCATTACTTCATGTGATCGCAATGCTTAATGATATTTTTGCTCATGATCACAACCATTGACTTGATCATGATTCTTCTGTATTTTGTTGACCACGATCATGATATATTGACCATGCTATCACAATGCATTAAGTTCTGACTGTTCCAAATTTTCAGTTTTAGTTCTCTTTCTGTCTCGATTTCACTTTGATTTCTTCATTTATCTTATCAATCACTCTATTTTTTATTTTTCCTGAAAAACATGAATAAAACCACATTCAATGCACCTATTGTCACATAAACAAAGCCATGAAGTAAGCTTAAAGATAATATAACTTAGTAAGAATACCCACTAATCACTATGCTTTTAAGTGTGGGGTGTGGTGTGATCGTGTACTTTGTAAACAAATAATTATTTTTTAGTGCTAGTTTTAGTTTGGGTTACTTGGAGTTTGTTTTTGGTTCTTTATCCAAGGATAGTCCCTTTGATCGTACAAAAAAGATTTTTTTCGTGTAGGATTGACTCAGTAGTTATAGTTGAGTAACGTTTCACTATGATGAATGGATGACGACGTCATAAGTGTAAATTTCATCAATGTGTATCTTAGTTCATGTGTTTCTACTGAGGCTGCATGAATGAATGTTGGTTATGTGTAAAAGCATGAGGGGAATTATGTTTAGAGACCCTTGGGCTCTTGTGTTGACTCGGAAGGCAACTTAAGATTAAAATGAACTCTTGCATGGGTCAAACTTATATATCTCTACAAATCCCACTTGATTTGAGCATGTGCAATTGTGTGATAAGGTTTGTGTATCCTGTGCTACATCATGAGGTCTAGAATTTTCCTGGTCTATGTGTGAAGAAAACTGCAAGTATTGCTCTGTTTAGAAGATGCTTATAGGCCTTTGTTAGTTTGTCTTGTGAATTCTAGTCTGCTCAAATATTCTATCACTTGTCAGCCCTTTTGAGCCTATAGCCCGTGATTGGTAGCCATATTTTTTCCTTAACCTTTTTTGTTGAATCCATAGTTTTTTCACCTTGTTTCCTTAAGCACTGTGCATAGACTTGATGAACTTATTGAAGCAGAAGAAAGGGGAGAAAGGGGATGGCTGAGTGTAAAAAGGTAGTCAATAGTTAACTACAAAGTAATGAAAAAGCCCTCTTTTAGAGAATGTGATATGAAAAATAAAAAAAATTGTGTGATATTTTTGTATGCATCATTCTTGATAAGAGAATATCACTAGTGAAGAAGTATTGAGGAGAGGGCCGAAAACAAAGGGAAGAAAATAATGGGTAATGAATTCTATAATTTCAAAGTTTTAGGAAAGTGGAAGTTACTATTATATAGTTTCCATACCCGTCCCCTAGCCCATATTACAATCCGTAAGTTCTCTTTGATTCTAGTCGAGCATACTGAATTAATGGAGACTCCCACTAAGGGAAAGCCTATGGCTCATTATGTGTAGCATGTGAATTCATTTGTGAGGGTGAGTTTGTTTCTATGTTGCACCCTTTGAAGAGATACATTGATTAAAAATGAGTAAAAATTGGGCAACTCTTTGTGGTGAGACCAGATGTTTAATGATAGATAGATTATGACTTAGTGATGTTGAATGAAGCCCTATGTTTGAGTTGCAAAATGTTTTTGAGTCAATGCTTGAGGTCATGAGGTTTTAATGTATTTTCCCTGAATGAATGAAAAGTATGCCATGCTTGATTGCGAAAAAACTAATGACCTTATGAGTTGTGTAGTTAAGGTACAAATGTTTTGATTTGTCGAGCCGTAAGTCAAGGTCTTAGGTGTCAAAGTGTGGATTTGTTTGGGAACGAACAAAGCTTTAAGTGTTGGGTGGTCATCTTGGCTGTATTTATATGCTTAAGAGCCAAGTGAAACACATGTTTTAGCTAATTTCTAGAACAAATTCCATTATGTTGATAGTACTCGAGTCGTGTTCATGCATTTTAACTAACAAAAATGATTAGGTATTTGAAGGTTGGAAAGTGTGTGAGATGGGCACTAAATGTGATGATTTAAGTTTGAGGAGAACATAAAATGTGAAGAACTAAGTTTGAGGTGAAACAGAATTGTGGAAGCAACTGATGCAAGCCTTGAATGAGTAAATGAAGGATTGGATGAGAAAGGAACCCAGCTCTGTATTGACAACGTATCGCGGAGCTGGGAATTTAAATTCAGCGTGCAAGATTTTTGAACCAGAGGAGTCAGTGATGGCTCTATGTCTTGGAGAAGGCTAGAGTGAAAAAAGGTGCAGGTCCGTAGCGACTCCATGTCACGTACATGCATGCCAGATTTTTTGCCGCATTTTTTCAACCAATAAGTAGACTTGTTTTTATTATTAATGGGGATCATTTTTCTAACTTTCTGGAGGACAAGACTTGTACGACTTTCTCTTTGAATATTAGGGTTCATTCCTACTCTTTTTTATCTTTTGAATGATATTATGATTATTATACATTCCAATTTTGTGAATAGAATTATGAGTAGATAAATCCCTTTGTGCTAGAGTAGTGGCTATGAATGATTGGTTAGTATTGAATATATGGATGAATTTTGGTTATCACTACAAATTACTCTTGTGTTCTTGAATTATTATTTTAATGCTTGATCATCATTAGAATAAACTTATTGTCCGTTCTTGAACTCGGGAGAGGAATATAAAGATAGAACGTGAAATACAAGGATCATGATCTTTTCTAGTACAAAACTAGGGTAGTTTTGTATCTAGGATAGGTATATACCTAGTTGCATACTTTTTTACGAAACAAGATGAAAGGTTAGTGCTCCGCAATTGATTCAATCTATCCCCACTCAATGATGTAGCTATAATGTAAATTTTTGTAGGTGATTAGAGGTCGAGAGTTCTTAATTATATAATTAACCTTGTAATTCAGTGATTTGACAACCATTCTAACCCCATTGAGGATATAGTATCCATGAATTCATAGTTAAGCTGTAGCCCTTGAATTTACCAAGTAATTTTTATAACTCCAAGTGAAATTGAATCGTAACTAGTAAATTTAGTTCAGGTTAGGACCCAAAATTGGGCCATGATCGTGCCTACTATAACCCCCGAGTAGGCAAGCCTAAACCCTAGAAAAGAAATGCGGCTGATAACATTTAAATAACAATAACTAAGAATAAGCGGAAAATGAATAGAATAAAGAAAATAGGCCACACCATAAATCTATAGTATGATACAAAATATACAAAGGAGGCCTGAAAGTGACAAAGATGACAAACTAACACAAGACATAACCCTGGACCTGGTGTCACCTATACAGGAGCTGCTAAGTATTGAAAGGCTATATATACACAAGAGAACTGACTAATCAAAATACAAAATACAAGTTATTATAAAAGAAGGAAAGCAAAATGTCTCTGAACGCCAGAGCTCACCACAATCCAAGTCTTTGACGGCCAAGGAAGATTCAATTCTCAAAGAGGATGGCTCATACTGGGAGCTGCATCAGAAAAAGATGCAAAAGTGTAGTATAAGTACCAAAACACGGGGTAATTTATAGGCATCATAGGCCGACCGATCTCAGAAAGATCAATATATAAAGAGAAGCATGATGATAGTAGCATTTCATGGAAAGATTCTAAGATACAAAAACACAAATACGAAGAGCACGCAAGCAATGCAAATAACTAAAGCCCAAGGTGCAAACAGATAGAAGGAAACGCAGTCACACTCAATAGAAAAATCACATAATGATTCAATGCAAATGTTGAATGAAAGGAACTAAGAAGCCCGGAAGAAACCTCGAGCCACCCGAAATGATGATCAAACTTACCAATAAACTACCAATAACTAGGATACATGTCAACGGGCCTCCTGGAATGATACCTCAGACTTATCAATAGCATATCAGTAACCTAGATATATGTCTATGGGCCACCCGAAAATGTACCTCGGACTTATCAGGTACCATAAAATAGTATAATGTAGCTAAGAACAAAGTCGACGGGCCATCCAGAATGATATCTCAGACTTATTAGTGTAACAGTAGCCAAAAGTATGGGCAATCACACAAATGAATATTTCCTTAACATTTAGATCATGAAGTTTCAAGAACTACCAAATTACTCGACTAAACTCCCTTTTTATCACTCTCAAGGCTTTATCAAAGATAAACAAGCAAATGTAACTACCATGCTAAAAAATATTACAAATCTGAAATATCACATTAGGACCACAACCCATCAAACACACATGCGGGTAATTACTGTCATAGCACAAATGTACTAACCTAGAACTCCAGCTAGTCCAAGTTCACGGCCTCACGCCCAACAATCAATAGAAACAAGGTTTATGAGCTCAAAAATACCACAAAAGCAGCCAAACAATTCAAAACAAGAAAAACACGCTGAAACGTAAGTTTCACCCCACCTAGAAGTCATTTCTAAGGATGCACTACAACAAATTCGATTATCAGGGAAACATAATTTCGTCATTTATAAATCATATTTCGTCACTAAAACTCTAGTGAGACGAAAAATAATTCGTCAATCAGTCGTCACTAAATGTGTGTCACTAAAAGTATACAAAGACGATTTAGTGCTTCGTCGCTAAAAGTATTATATTAACTACAGAAAGAAAAATCGTCCCCAAATGCATAAACATTTGTGACAAATTTATTTGTTGTAAAAAGTATAATTTTTTTGTAGTTAATAGTATGCTTTGTCACTAAAAAATCATTACTACCGACAAAATTATATTGTCCCTAATTATTTTACTTCAATTAGTGACAACATCAATTGTCTCTAAATTTATATATATTTCGTAGTTGAAAAAAATCTAATTTCGTCACTAATGACTATATTTTATGTACAAAAAATTATTTTGTCCTTAAATGTATTAATTAGGGACAAATTTATTATTATGAAAAAAGGTTAATAATTTTATTGTTAAATCTATCATTTTTTCGTTGCTGAAAGTTACCTTTGATGACAAAATATTTTTTCACTAAATTACTAAAAATTGATGATATTTAATTATTCTATATTGATATTATTTATTAATCATATTAATTGATATATAATCATAAATCTTGAGAATGATTTAATCCAATTATTCAATTGCAATTACAATATTTTCCACTTTCAAATATACAAATAATTTCTTTTCCATATTTATCCCATTTCCAATTTTTTTAACCCCTCCCCAGAAGTCTCACATTATGCCTCCTTGAGGACTCGAACTCACAACCTTAAGGTTGGAAGTGAGGAGTGCTTACTATCCGATCAACTCTCTTTTGTCTCTCATTTTCTCTCATTTTTATTTTATTTTTAACTTCATTCACTTTTTTCGAACTTAACTTCTATAGAAATAATATATTATATGATTATTTTATACACATACACAAATGCATGAAATTTACCACCCACAATTCATTCAAATGTAAATTATATTTTATGTCTGCCAATATTTGGCAAGAGTTTGCACAACAAATGTTTTTTCAATATAAACCCCATATTGTATTTATCCGTATCCAAATAGATTAAAGTCATTCTCTCTTCTCATTTTACATTCACTAAATCAAAGATGTACAAATGTGTGTGGTATGAGGAAAAATATTTATATATTTTTTTCATTTTGGTGGGTTTATATGTTTGTGCATGTGTATATTTAAGTTTAACTTCTATCTTATTTTTTTATTGTCAATACAGATAAATGAGTTTTAATTGTCATTAATAAAATATTATTATGTAAAATTTACTTATCCTTGAAATAGATAATTTTTTAAATTTATGATGAAGTTCACTACTTTTTTTATTAATTGAATTTTATATTGTGTGGTTGAAACATATAGTAAAAATAATGGACCAGATATATTCGTAATAAAACTTTGAACTTACATCTAAAATCTTTATAAAAATAACAGAATTATTAGAGACTACCAAGTTGCCACAAATCCTCTTAAGTGGCGATGATGTCACCGCTAAAAGACATTTTATAGCGATAATTTCTTCGTCGCAACCCATTAATTTTTCAGGCGTATTTTTTGTTGGATTATTTGTGGCGACGGCGATTAAGTCATCACTAATATGTTATCTTTCGTAGCGATTTCAAGGGTCGCCACTAAAACTATACATTTTGTGGCAACATTTATTTATCGCCAATGTTTCATCTCATTTTGTGGCGGTATGATAAGTGACTACGAATAGTTACAGTACACATAAAGTACTAAAACTAGTAAGTGTACAGTTAAGGGACTAAAAATGGCAAGTATTTAATTAAGAGACCAAACTTGGTAACACTTTGAATAGTTAAAGGACTAAATCTGATAAATGTACAGTTAAGGGACTATTTTAGATCTACTCCAATAGTTCAGGAACCATTTATGACATTTTCTTTAATTATGAACAATCATAGCCAAAGAAAATTTTGTATTTACCTATGAACTCTCTTTGTAGCAAATAGTTGAATTATTCAATTGAAAATTTTAAGTCGTCACTATTTAACACCTTACATATTTTGTGACAATTTTTTTGTCATTAAATCGCGGGTTGATTAAAGACAATAAAATGATTGTCACCAATTGTTTATATTATTTGTGATGAAAATAAATGTCACAGTTAAATATAAACTTTTATAGAGAAAACTTATAATATTTAACTACAAATACTAATTTGTCACTATTGTAACAACATAGTTTTTGAGACGAAATTATTTTTTGTCCAAAGACTAATTAATTTTAGGACAAAATATAATCTGTCACGAATTAGATACATTATTAGTGATGAAATAATGAGTCACTGGTAACTTTAAATTCGTGACTAACAGTACCCAATAAATGATACCAATTTATTTTTTGGTGGTTAACTTTAGTGGATAAAACTTTGCTATGAACTTTTATGTTTCGTCACTAAAAGTATCTATCTCATATATTTAAGCACAAAAAGTAATTTTTGTAACTAAAAGTATCTATCTCATATATTTTTTCATGTCGTAGCTAATAATTTTGTAGCTATATATCATATTTGTTGTAGTGATTCTACATGACACATACCATAAGGATCAACCTAGACTAAGGATTTCCAACCAAAAACTACACTATGCAACTCAAAAATGGCCATTAATTGACAAAGGATCAAGTAATCCTAAACTAGTCCTATATTCAAACCTAACCATGTGATACTACTCAAAATACAATAAATCATAATGAGCAAAGTCTAAGAAATAGGAAATTGTAACCTACCTCAAGGCCGAAACCACACTCGAACCTCTACTCGGGTGTTTTTCCCTTCCAAAGATCCTCAGAACTCTGCAAAGCTATCATGTAACACCTCGTATTCGAAAAGAAGGAAATTTTCTGGTTTTTCAGAACTGGTGCGAGTACTAACGGAAGCCACCTACGGACCGTAGGTTAACTTACGTGTCGTAGGTGAGAACCGTAGATGGTAAGGTAAACTTTTTGAAAATGTCAAGTTTCAGCATCTTTTCTACGACTCAACAGAATGGTTCGTCATTGTTTCTATGGGCCGTAGATAGGTCTCGTAGGTCATCCCCAGACTTGGTGAAATTTTTATGGTCAAAGTTGGGATCTACGGTTGGTATGTACGGTCCGTAAGTGGACCAACGAACCGTAAATGGCAACCGTTGTTTGAAGATCCAAAATGTAGGTTTCTGAATTTTTCTATGGTTTGACATGATGGTCCGTAGTTGGACCTACGATTCGTAGGTCGGAATCGTAGGTTGGAATCCGACAGTTATTTTAAGGGCCTTTTGGTCTTTTCCCTAATTGATCTATTCCTAATCTAAGTATGTTTAGTCCCAATCCTAGGCCCTATATAAGTCATCTAAGCCTATATTTCCACCCATTCTAATCACTTTTAAACTTCCCCCAAAATCCCACCAAGTTTTCTCTCAAATATCTCTCTAAAAAGCTTGAAGAAGAAAAAGAAGAAGAAGATCTAGGGTTTAAAGTCAAGTCTCCTAAATTAACCATTGATTGTGGGCTTTTGACATCAAGGTATGATAGCTTTCACATATGGAGTCCTTTCCTCCATTGGGTCCCTAAAATCTCCAACTTTGTAAAGCTAGATTCTTCAACTGGAATTAGGGTTTTCTTCAATCTTATGGGTTCTTTCAAATTATGATCTAATTGATTGGATTATGTCTTTTTATGCATGAATTGAGCTAATTACATGTTTATTAGTTGAATTACCATGAACTTATGTGAAACCCATGATTTCTAGACTTTGATCTTATGATGAGGTTTTAAACTATGAAAAGATGAATTTATGAAGATATGCATGTTTTTTATGAAATAAAGATAAATGATTTAAGTTTCATTTGAGAGTGAAGCATCAATGATGTTGTGTGGTGTTGTGAAAAGATTTCTCACTTACTACTCAAAATATGATTTATGAAAGAATTTTCTCACATAAAGGATTAATAAGTTGAAATGTTTTCTCAACTAAATTTGAATAAAGATTAAGGAACTATTCTAATGAACTCTAGCTTTGATTGGCTAATTGATGTGCTTTCCATGAATAAAAAGGTGCAAGAGGCGATTATCCATGCCCCCTAATGATAATACAAGAGGCAATTACCCATGTCTACTAATTATATGATAAGCTATAAATTATGACTATTCCGTGGGATTTATGCTTAGCACCGAGTGGACAAGTAGTGATTACCCATGTCCCATAAACTATGTGCCATCATAGGTTGTCTTAGATAGACACTAGCTAGTGGATCCACTTAAGCTAGAAACTATGATTTTTACCTTGTCAAGTAAGGACACCTCTTTTCGGTGTGGGGTAGACACCGGATTCCATGTTATAGCTCACATGGTCTATGTCGGTTAATGCTAATTTCCCACATAATGAACTAATGTTATTTTTAAAAGGGTATTTAAAGTATGTGTTGTTTAAAGATAATTTTACTTGCACTGACCATGGCTTTTAACCCATGTTTTCTGTCATGTCATCATATGATTTATCTTGGTTATTGCATCATATGTATAGCCCATTTTTAGCATGATTTTATAACCTCTATGCATAGTTATCATACTTGGTACATTCTTTGTACTAACGCATACTCTTTCTTACATGTTCTCACAAGGGTAGGATCCGACTCTTCTCCATCTTTTCGTGGCTAGATCGTGGTTTCGTGATTAAGAAGACTTGGTGAGTCCTCATACTTAGAGGACAATGCCACATTTACAGTTTGATATCATTTCATTTTAGAACTTGTATGGGTTACGTCCCACTTTCATTCTCTTGATGTATTAGATGGCTTTGAGATTATTTTTAGACTTCCGCTACTTTTGTCAACTCTTTGATATATAGATTGTCTTTTGAACATTTAGTTGCTATTATCTTGTATGATGTATGCTAAGTGGCTTGTATGGGGCCTTTCGGGGTCTTATACGCCATGTCACGTCTAGGGGGTATTTAAGGTCGTGACAAACATGGTATTTAGACCACAAGGTTTTAGAAAGGTCCTAGGAAGTCTCATAAGACATGTCGAGTAGAGTCTTATTCATGGGTGTGAAGCGCGCCACACTTATGAATGAGAGGCTATAAGATGTTTAGGAAACTCTACTTCTTTCATCACTCTAAAGTTGTACGATAGAGTTTAACTCTATATGTCTCTCTCCTAATCCCTATCCAATGCTTTTCAGGATATAGCCACTCGAACGACATATGCTAGGAGGAATGCGAGAGAGAATGTGGAACAAGAAGCTCCTCAAGTTCCGGTTGACCCTTTGGATGAGCAAGTACTTAATGCGGAGTTTAGGGCTGCTTTTCAAGAGTTGGCCCAAGTGATGACGGCTCAAGCCAATAGGGAGGCTGTGGTCCCCGTGAACCCAAATGTGGGTACGGCGGCAACTAGAGTGAAGGACTTCACTAGGATGAATCCTCCGAAGTTTCATGATTCCAAGGTTGAGGAAGATCCTCAAGAGTTCTTTGATGAGGTGTATAAGGTGTTGATGATTATGGGTGTAACCCCGGTGGAAAAGGTGGTATATGCCACTTATCAACTTAAGGGTGTGGCTCAAGTGTGGTTTGAACAATGGAAGAGTGAGAGGGAGGTTGATGCGGGTCTTCTTTATTGGGAGAAGTTTAAGGTCACTTTCCTTGATAGGTTCTTTCCCATTGAGATGAGGGAGGCAAGGTTGCTTGAGTTCTTCAACCTTCATCAAGGAAACATGAGTGTGAAGGAGTATTCTTTGAAATTCACACAATTGTCTAGGTATGCTCTTACTATGGTTGCCGATCCTAGAGAAAGGATGAGTAAGTTTGTTTCAAGAGTGTCTGAAATGGTGGTTAAGGAATGCCGTACCGCTATGCTTATCAATGATATGGACATTTCTCGTCTAATGGTGCATGCTCAACAAATAGAAGAGAAGAAACTTAAGGAAAAGTCTAGGGAGGCGAAGACTAAGACCGGTAATGGTGACTTCTCACGCTCAAGGCCCGATCGGTATTGTCGTCCGAAGTTTCGACAAAGGTTCACGAATCAAGGTTCCTCCAATACTCAAGCTCCTAAGTTCAACAAGGAAAGGGTGTCTAACCCTAAGCCTCAAGGAGGAAATGGTAGTGGGTCTTCTTTCTCTACTTGTGCTAAGTGTGGAAAGAAGCATGAGGGTATATGCCTAGCTTGTTCCAATGCATGCTTTGGTTGTGGCAAGATGGATCATAAGATTAGGGACTATCCCTCCATTGCTAACAAAGGAGGAGATGACCATCGACGGGCTCAACCTTATCCTCCATTAGGTTCTACTGGAAATCAGAAACAAAATAGGTTCTACACTTCAAACTCATCATGAGCAAGAGGGTTCTCCCGATGTAGTTACTGGTATGTTGAAAGTATTTCAACTTGATGTTTATACTTTGCTTGATCCCGGTGCTACCTTGTCTTTAGTGATGCCATATGTGGCTATGAGGTTTGATGTTCTTCCGGATGTGTTGTTAGATCCTTTTTCCTTCTCTACTCCTATTGGTGAATCTGTCGTGGCTAAGAGAGTCTATAGAAATTGTTCCGTTTCCTTATCCCATAGAGTCACTCATGTTGATCTTGTAGAGCGTGATATGTTAGATTTCGATGTTATTCTTGGGATGGATTGGTTGCATTCATGTTATGATTCTATTGATTGTAGAACTCGAGTGGTCTAGTTCAAATTTCAAAACGAACCCATTCTAGAGTGGAAATGGGGAAATTCTATGCTTAAGAGTCGGTTTGTTTCTTGTCTTAAAACTAGAAAGATGATTTCTAAGGGTTGCATATACCATCTTGTTCGGGTTAGGGATATGGATTCTAAAACCCTTGTCTTTGAGTCGGTCCCAGTTATAAATGAGTTTTCGGAAGTGTTGCCCGATGATCTACCATGTGTTCCTCTTGAAAGGGAAATAGACTTCGGTATTGATTTTCTCTAAGGTATGCAACCTATCTATATTCCTCCGTAACGAATGGCTCCGGTAGAACATAAAGAATTGATTGAGCAATTGAAAGACTTGTTGGATAAAGGCTTCAGCCGATCGAGTATCTCTCAATGGGGTGCTCTGATTTTGTTCGTTCAAAAGAAGAATGGTTCACACCGTATGTATATTGATTATCGAGAATTGAATAAGGTTACTATTAAGAATAAGTATCCTCTCCCAAGGATAGATGATTTATTTTACCAATTCCAAAGAGCGAGTTACTTCTCTAAGATTGACCTTCGGTCGGGCTATCACCAATTGAGGGTGAAGGATGATGATATTCCGAAGACAACTTTTCAAACTAGATATGGTCATTATGAATTCTTAGTGATATTGTTTGGTTTGAAAAATGCTCCAGCCGCTATTATGGATTTGATGAATAGGGTGTTTAGACGATACCTAGATATGTTTGTGATTGTGTTCATCGATGATATCTTGATATACTCGAGGAGTGAGGATGAGCATGCCACTCATTTGTGGATTGTGTTGCAAGTTCTCAAGGACCAACAAATCTTTGCAAAGTAAAGTTAATGCGAGTTTTGGTTGAGGACTGTGGCTTTCCTTGGTCACATTGTTTCCAGTAAGGGTATTGAGGTAGATCCTAAGAAGACGGATGTGGTTAAGAGTTGGCCTAGACCTCAATCCCCTTTGGATATTCAAAGTTTCTTGTGTTTGGCTGGTTACTATAGAAGGTTTGTTGACGGGTTCTCTTTGATTGCCTCTCCATTGACGGCATTGACCCAAAAGAAGGTTAAGTTTGTATGGTCTGAAGTGTGTGAAAAGAGTTTTCAAGAATTGAAAGAAAGGCTTAACTTCACTCCAGTATTAACTTTGTCGGAAGGATCTGATGGATTTGTGGTTTATTGTGATGCTTCAAGGGTTGGACTAGGATGTGTTCTTATGCAAAATGGGAAAGTGATTGCTTATGCATCAGGACTACTTAAGATCCATGAAAAGAAATATCTTACCCATGACTTAGAACTAGCGGCAGTTGTGTTTGCTCTAATGATTTTGAGGCATTACTTGTATGGTGTTCATGTTGACGTCTTCACCGACCATAAGAGTTTGTAATATGTGTTCAAGTAAAAGGACCTGAATCTTCGACAAAGAAAGTGGCTTGAGTTGTTAAAGGACTATGACATGAGTGTCCTCTATCACCCCGACAAGACGAATGTGGTGGCGGATGCCCTTAGTTGGTTATCCATGGGTAGTGTTGCTCATGTTGAGGATAATAAGAAGGAATTGGTTCAAGATGTTCATAGATTGGCCCAACTGGGTGTTCGGTTGATTGATTCCAATGAAGGTGGCATTGTTGTTCATAATGGTTTAGAATCGTCCTCTGTGTCGGATAAGAAAGCAAAGAAAGGTATTGATCAAATTTTGATGGAATTTAAAGAAGCGGTGCTTAAAAAGTCTGTTGAGGCCTTCTCCCAAGGGGAGATGGTGTACTCCGATATCAAGGTCATTTGTGTGTTCCGAATGTTGATAACTTGAGAGAGCAGATTTTATCGAAAGCCCATAGTTCCCGATATTCCATTCACTCGAGAGCCACAAAGATGTGTCGTTACTTGCGAGAGGTCTATTGGTGGAATGGGATGAAGAAGTACATTGCAGAATTTGTGGATAAGTGTCCTAATTGTCTGTCACGACCCAAGGTAGCCCCTAGATGTAACACGGTGTACAAGACCCCGAGAGGCCTAACACAAGCCCTTAGCATACATAACATACAAGATAATAGAGAAATAAGAGTTCAAAAGAGCATTTTCATATCAAAGCTTTACTTAAAATAAGGGAAGTCTACAACTCATGTCTCAAAGCCTTCTAACATCATAGAGTACGAATAAAAGTGATAGGGACGCAGTCCAATGCAATATCCAACATAAGGAAAGACATCAAAGTAAAATCCAACAAGGCTATGTCCTCGGATGGATGAGGACTCACCAAGTCTTCTTCTCAACTCTAAGTCAATGCTCTAGCCACGAGTAGGAGAACTGCCACGTCCTACACCAAAGAAGTTGATGCAGGCAAGAGTATGCGTTAGCACAATAAAGTACTAAGTATGATAGTCGTGCACATAAACTCATAAAACTAGCTAGAAACTGAGATATAAAAATGACATGCAATTGGACAAGCTAAACATGACATGCAATTGGCCAAGCTAAACATGATAAGGCATATAAGAAAATAGCATAAAGCATAAATCGTGGCAAAAGCAAGCCAAATCATCTTTCTTTACTCTTCCTTTCTTTACTTTACTTTTAGTAACCCATGCACCATTGTGCAAGTTGTAGTGTGGGAAAAGCCTTAAACCGATCTGTAGACCATGGAATAACTCAACATGGAATCTGGTGTCTGCTCTACACCGAAAAAGGGCCATTCTACTTGCCAAGGTAGAATCCTGAACCATAACCTACGGGGATCCACTAGCTAAGCTGATATAATATGGGCCTATTAAAGAACACCTTTGGGGGCACATAGGCATAGGACATATGGGGACTTGTCACCCGTCCACTCGGTTCTATGCATAATTCCCACTGTAAAATCATAATTATTGATATCCATGGAAAGGCACAACTGGGGTGGCCAATCCAAGCTAAACATGACTTTACATATCATAGACTAGTCCAAGCTTACTTCATTGAGTGTTTCTTCTTTCATGAACTTGTCCAAGCTTACACCCCTAGAATAGCTTATTTCAGCTCTTGATTCAATTTTAGTTCAGCAAACCTTTTAACAAGTTATGAATCCTTTACATGTGAGAAAACCTTTCACAAGCTTAGGTTGAGCATTATATGAGAAAACCTTTTCAAAACTCAACATTATCATATCATAGATTTCATATAAAACATGCTTGATCCTATAAACCTCTTTCTTCATGATTCTATCATTCTTTTTCTTCAAAGCTAATGGGTACATGTTACCTTTATTTTAAACCATGCAATTCAATGCAAGCTAGTTCTTAAAAGTCATAATCTAGGCAATTTAGTCATACTTGAAGTAACCCACATAAAAGAGGAAAATCATTTTTTTACTTGAACATGCTATATGCATGCACTTAGCCCCAATTTATGCTCAATTTCATAGATGATCCCTCAATTTCATCAATTCATATCTCAACCCAACAATCAAGGGATATATTATTAAATTGGGGAGAATTTACTTGGGATCATGGGGGTTCATGCAATAATTACAATTAGACATGTAATTCATGTTAGATCGTGCACTAAATTACTTTACCCATGCTAGATCATGCACTACAAAGCATTCAATCAGTAATTGAACCCATACTTGAAGAACCCATAACAATTGATCAAACCCTAGCTTGCTTGAAGGGAATTGAACCTTGAAATTCATGAATAAAAGGGAGGGCCCAATGGAGGAAGCAACTCCATTGGTCAATACCATCATACCTTAGCAAAGCCCACTAGATATTGGAGGAAATTGGGTGATCTTCAATGTAGGACTTAGCTTCTTCTTCTTGGTTGAGCTAGAGAGGATTTATTTTAGAGAGAAAAATATTTGAGAGGTGAATTTAGGGAATGAGTTAGAATGAAGTGATTTAGGTATAGCAAACTGTATATAGGACCTTCATTAAGGGTAAAACCGACTTAGTTAATTAGGGAATTAACCAGGGAAAAGACCAAAAAACCCTTAATTAAAAAACTGTCGGGGCCCATCTATGGTCAGGACCTACGGTCCGTACATCCATTGACGAACCGTCCTGTTGAACCATCATTCTAGTCAAACGTATATGATCAGGATCAAATCCTACAAGGAACAATGTCTAGGAAATCAAAGAGATAAAGAATTACGAGCAACTAGTTTGAATCAAAATAAAAAATACAATTATAATATGCAGATATTTTTGGTAACAAGATAGAAGATAAAGACGAATGAGGGAAAAAGACTTTTCATGTAAGGGGTTCAAGGTAAAAGGGAATGGTATTTAATTCTTGCACAAATGATCAATCACAAATAACCAGGAATTATCTCGATAATCATGGGTAAGTCAACTAAGCCTTGGATTCTCAAGCACTCAGATACATCTCACTATCACAAGAAAGTATATATCTATCTTGACTAATTCTTCCAAACTTTACAAGTATGGAAAATTAAACAGTCCAATATGGCAACACTAGGATTATTCTATCTCTAGTTTAAATCGAAAGATAAGAATTAGACCCAGATCTAGATTGTCTCGGATTCTAGACAATTAGCCAAATCACAAATCATGCTAATCAATCTTTCCTATGCTTAATTCTCTTTCTCAAGTAAGACCATGACAAGAAGGCAAGTCCTTGGGTTGATCAATCCCTTTGAAGTCAATTTAAGCATGGAATCAATTAGAGAATCAAAGGCCCATATCATAAATTTGATAATATTCAATTAATTTGTAAAAACACAATATAAGAATCAAAACCCATTAAGGTCTATTTCTTGCACAACATCTCAATCATTTATAAACCATTACACATAAAATTCATGCACTACAAAACAAGAAAATGACGAAATGGTGAAAATAGTTTTAAAAAGAGTGTTCAATCTTCAATCCAAAAGGATAATTGTTAGGTAACTCGCTATCCAAGCCTACACCCAAGGTGAGAATATTCATTGTTCATCCATATGGAATGGAATGACCTAAATATGGATGTGCATGACTGTGAAAGGAGATTTTTTGGAACAAAATGTTAATTTCCAAATCTTCCCAAACGCGTGATAGTTAACTCTTCGCGTTCTTGACATTAATTCATGCCATCGTGATGCTTTATGAGTTGTTGCTCGTGATCAAGACCATTGACCTTTTGATCAAGATGATTCAGCATTCAGCTTGCCACGATAGCGATGCATTGACCACGCGATCGCGACGAATAAAGTCCTGCTAGCTCAAAATTTTCAGTTTTTGTCCTCTTTATTCCTCGATTTAACTTTGTTTTTTCAAGTATCTTCTCAATTACTCTACTTTTCATTTTCCGGTACAAGATGAAGAAAACCACATTAAATTCACATATTCTCACATAAGCAAGGCCATAAAGTAAGCTTAAAGATAAGATAAGTTGATAAAAATACTCACATATCAACACCCCAAAACATAAATCATTGACTGTCCTCAAGCAAGTTAGGATCAAAGAATCAAGAACTTCTTCTTTTCAAGCACACATATCATTCCGATTGTTTCAAATTCACCACTATCACTTAAGCACAAAGGATATGACTTCGGTTGTTACTAATAAAAAGTTACCACATGCAAAATTTCACAAAATTTTCCGTCATTAGGACAACACACTTTCAAGAATCATGAATGATTAATTGACTACAACTCATTCTCAAGAAATGATTCAAAATCACTAGCTTCTTCACATGCTCATTTGAATCATTAAGAAGTTTTTCAAATCACCACTTTCAAAATTCACATGCCCTCAGAAGAATGAAAATATCCCAAAATTACTCACATAAGTATATCCCCGGCAGCGGCGACATTTTTGATAACACTCAACTACCAATCATATAAGCCACTGAGTAGGAGGTCACTAGCAGTATATATCCCAACGGATAAGGTCGGGGTCGAATCCCACAAGAAACAATGTCTAGGCAATCAAAGAGATAAAGAATTACGAGATACTCTTTTAATCCAAATGAAAAATATAATTATAATATGAACATCTTTTGGTACCAATCATGGATAGAGGAAAGAGGCGAACAAGGAAAAAGTCTTTTCAAGCAAGGGGTTCAAAGTAAAAGGGAATGGATATTTAATTCATGCTCAAATCATCCATCTCAAATAACCAAGAATCATCTTGATAATCATGGGTACGTCAACTACGACTTGGATTCTCAAGCACTCACTTGCATCTCACGATCACAATTTAGTATATCTATATCTTGACTAAGTCTTCCAAAATTTACAAGTACATCGAATTAAACATTCCAATATGGCAACACTAGGATTATTCTATCTCTAGTTCAAATCAAAAGATTAGAATAAGGCCCGCATTTAGATTCTCTCGAATTCTAGTCAATTAGCAAAATTTCAGTCATGCTAATCTATCTTTCATACACTTTATGCTCTTTCTCAAGAAAGATAAAGATAAATAGGCAATTCCTTGGGTTGATCAACCCCTTTGAAGTCAATTTAAGCATGAAATTAATTAGAGATCAATATCGTAGGCGAGGTAGGAGCATCGGACCCTACATATGAGACAATGTAGGCACAAGTATGCATTAGCACATAGAATGTACTAAGTATGATTGCAATGCATAAAAGGTATGAAATCATGCAAAAAGGACATTACATGACATGCAATAACCAAGCTAAACCACAAGATAGAAGGTTAGAAAACACAAGTCATAATCATGGTCAATGGATGCTTAACATATTTAAAACACTTTGTGAGATACACGAAAGTAACCTGATTCATTATTCTAGGATGTTTACCATTAACCAACATAGACCATGTGAGCTAGAACATGGAATCTGGTGTCTATCCCACACCAAAAAGAGATGTCATTGCTTTCCAAGGCAACAACCTTAAACTTCTAACTTACGTGGATCCACTAGCTAAGACATCCTATGGGGGCACGTAGTTAGGGACAAGGAGATTGCTAATAGAGAACCGGCCTCTACTAACGGGAGAGCCTCCATCTCAATATCCTCTCGCTGCCAAGTAAAACCCCATGGAATAGTCATTTATCATATTCATTTCATCATCCATGGAAAGTCACAATTAAGAAACCAATCCAAGCTAAAGTTATTTAGAATAGGTCCAAAAAAATTGATTCAACTTTAGCGAGAAAACCTTTTAACCTTATGAATCCTTATGTGAGAAAACCTTTCACAATCATGATAATATTAGCTTGTGAGAAAACCTTACACAATCTCACTGGTACTTTCATCTAAAAGAATCCTCAAATCATTTAAATCAATTTCATAACAGCATGCATATCTTTATAAATTCTTCGATCATACATAGTTCATAAGCTTCATCATATGTTCATAGTCAAAAATCATGGATCATGCATGGGTTCAAATGAATTAAACTCAAAATGATGTAAATACTTCAATTCATGCATTAGAAGATAGAAAATAGGCAATTGAATCATAATTGAAAAGAACCCATGAAGATTGAATAAAACCTTAACTTTGAATTGAGAAGTTGAACTTGTAAAATTTGAAGATCTTGGGAACCCTATGGAGTAAAGGACTCCATAGGTGAATTCTAATTGACCTTAGTGATCAAGGCAGCAAAAGCTATGGTGAGTTGGAGATCTTGAAGTGAAACCCTAGCTTCTTCTTCCTTAGCATTAGAGAGAACTTTGGGGAAGAACTTAGAGGGAATTTGGGAATTAGGAGAATGATTTTAGAATGGGTAGTTTTAGGACTTAAAATATTTATATAGGACTTAGAATAGAAGTTAAAACGACACAGCTTAGGTATTAAATGCATAGAAAATGACTAAATTAGCCCTGACTTAAAAGCTAAAAAGAAACCTATATGGGAGCCTTCAAGGACAATTTAGCCCTTCACGGTCCGTGAAGAGGGTCGTGAACATGAGGGGTGAAAATTGTGCTCCTTTAAATGGCCACCCTAGCCCTCTCCATGGGTGGTGAACCCTTCTACGGGCCATTTAGGCCTCCGTGAAAGGTTCATGGTTGGGCTAGGGTATGTGGGCCTGCCCGTTCAACCCGTCTTACCTTTATGAAATACCAAGGTGTTACAATATCTCCCCTTAGAAACATCCATCCTCGAATGGGACTAAAGCTAACATGAAAAGAGTAGGGGAATGAGATATAGCAACCCAACATGAATGCAATTTTTTAAATGCACATAACCAAGGAGGAAAACCAATTCCAAGCTAAAACATACTCAAAAGATCATTTCATAAAACATACATGTATACATATGGAAACATGAAAATGACTAAGACACAAGAATGTGAAAGAGTAAATTATGAGGACCTAATACCTCAAGCTAGAATAGGAATGGAGGGAAAGAGATGAGAATATCAAGACATCATATCGGTTTCGGCCTCCCAAGTAGCACCCTCAACCGTTTGATTCCTCCTAAAAACTTTTACGAATGCAACTTCCTTATTCCCCAACTTTCAAACTTGCTGGTCCAAAATCTCAACTGGAACTTCTTCATAAGAAAGGCTTTCATTTATACCAAGATTCTCTAATGGTATAATACATGTCGGATCTCCAATACACTTTTTCAATAAGGACACATGGAATACCAGATGTACCAACGATAACTCGTAGGGAAAGTCTAATTAATAAGCCTCCTTGCCTATCTGCCTCAAGATAAGGACCAACATAACGGGACTAAGCTTCCCTTTGTTACCAAACCTCATTATACCCTTCATAGGTGAAATTTTCAAGTAAACCCAATCATCAACATCAAACTCAAGATCTCTTCTTCTAACATCGGCATAGGACTTTTGTCGACTTTGAGCTATTTTCAACCTTTCTCTAATAAGTCAGAACTTTTCCATAGCCTCATGAAATAACTCATGACCTATCAAAGCAACCTCACCAACTTCAAACCAACCTATAGGAGATCTACACCTCCTACCATAAAGAGCCTCAAAAGGAGCCATACCAACACTTGAATAATAGCTATTATTATATGTAAACTCAATCAAAGGAAAATGATCATCCCAATTACCCTTGAAGTCAATCACACAAGCTCTTAACATATCTTCCAAAGTTTGGATAGTATGCTCCGCTTGCCCATCGGTTTGAGGATGAAAGGTCGTACTAAGCTTGACACGGGTACCAAGACCTTTTTGGAAAGACTTCCAAAATAGAGAAGTAAATTGTGTACCACGATCGGTGATAATGAATAGGGGCACTCCATGCAACCTAACCATTTCCCTTAGATACAACTTAGCATAATCTTTCGCCGAACAAGAAACCTTGACGGGAAAGAAATGAGCCGACTTCGTCATACAATCTACAATAACCCAAATCGAGTCATGTTGCCACTGGGTGCGGGGTAAACCAACAATAAAGTCCATATTCAAATCTTCTCACTTCCAAGAAGGAATACTAATATCCTGGGACAAACCTCCCGACTTTTGATGCTCAACTTTTACTTTTTGACAATTAAGGCACTTAGCCACAAATTCTATAATATCCTTCTTCATCCCATTCAACCAATAGACCTTCTGCAAGTCGCAGTACATCTTAGTGGCTCCCGGGTGAATGGAATACCAAGAACTATGGACTTCTGATACAATTTTTTCCCTCAAATCACTAACATTTAGAACACATAACCGACCTTGATATCGAAGGACACCATCTCCCCCTTGGGAGAAAGCCTCTATGACTTTTTCGGAAACTGACTTCTTCAAGTCGACCAATACTAGATCAAGATCTTGCTTAGTCTTCATATCCAATACAGGAGATGATTTTGAACCATTTTGAACAACAACAACACCTTCATTAGAAACAACAAAGTGAACACCCAATCGGGCCAATCTATGAACATCACGAACCAATTCTTTCTTACCATGTTCATCATGTGCAACACTACTCATCGACAACTGACTTAAGGCATTGGCCACCACATTGGTTTTGCCTGTGTGATAGAGGACACTTATGTCATAGTCTTTCAAGAGTTCTAGCCACCTTCGTATGTGAAGATTTAGATCTTTTTTCTTGAATACATATTGCAAACTTTTGTGGTCGGTAAATATATCAACATGGACACCATACAAATAATGCCTCCAAATCTTTAAGGTAAAAACAACCACTGCCAATTACTAATCATGGGTAGGATAGTTCTTTTTGTGAAGATTAAGTTGCCTTGAAGCATAAGCAATTTAAACTTTCCCATTTTGCAATAGAACACACCCTGATCCAATTCGTGAAGCATCACAATAAACCATAAAACCATCCTATCCTTCCGGTAGTGTAAAATAGGAGCCGAAGTGAGTCTATCCTTCAACTCTTGGAAACTCTTCTCACAAGCTTCGGACCATAGGAATTTCACTTTCTTTTGAGTCAATATTGTTAAAGGAGAAGCAATGGAGGAAATTCCTTTCAGAAACCTTCTATAATAACCAGCAAAACTCAAGAAACTTTGAATATCCGAAGAGAATAGAGGTCTAGGCCGATTCTTAACTGCTTCCGTCTTCTTAGGATCAACCTCAATTCTTTTACTGGAAACAATGTGACCAAGAAAAGCCACAGATATCAATCAAAGCCCCCATTTACTAAACTTTGCAAATAGTTGTCGGTCATTGAGAATTTCCAACACAATCCTCAAATGATCGGCATGCTCATCCTCACTCCACGAGTAAATCAAGATATCATCAATAAACACAATCACAAACATATCAAGGTATTGTTTGAAGACCCTATTCGTCAAATCCATGAATGTGGTCGGAGCATTAGTCAAACTAATCGACATTACTAAAAACTCATAATGACCATACTAAGTTTGAAAAACCATCTTCGAGATGTCACCTTCCTTCACCCTCAATTGGTGATAACCCGACATGAGGTCAATCTTAGAGAAGTATCTTGCTCCTTGAAGTTGATCAAACGAATCATCAATCCTTGGAAGAGGATACTTATTCTTAATGATAACCTTGTTCAATTGCCGATAATCAATATATATGTGAAGTGAACTATCATTCTTACGAACAAATAAAATTGAACCACTCATAGAGAGATATTCGATCGGATGAAACCTTTATCCAACAAATCTTTCAATTACTCCTTTAATTCCTTAAGTTTTGCCAGAGCCATATGGTAAGGAGGAATAGAGATAGGTTATGTGTTTGGGAGAAGGTCAATATCAAAGTTTATTTCCCTTTCAGGAGGAACACCAGGTAGATTATCAGGAAATACTTCTGGAAACTCATTTACAACGGGGACATACTCAAGAATAAGGGTTTCGGAATCCATATCCCTAACCCGAACAAGATGATATATGCAACTCTTAGGAATCATTTTTTATCTTTAAGACAAGCAACAAATTGACCCTTACGCAGAGAATTTCCCCCTTTCCACTATAGGACCGGGCTCATTAGGAAATAGAAACTTAACCACTCGGGTTCTACAATCAATAGAAGCATAACAAGAATTGAGCCAATCTATACAAAGAATAATATTGAAATCTAACATATCAATCTCTACAAGATTAGCATAAGTGACTCTATGGGATAAGGAGATGGGAAACTTTCTATAGACTCTCTTAGCCACAATAGATTCACCAATAGGAGTAGAGACAGAAAAAGGGTCTATTAATACATTCGGAGAAACATCAAAACTCATAGCCACATATGGCGTCACAAATGACAAAGTATCACCGAGATCAAGCAAGGCATAAACATCAAGATGAAAGACTTTTAGCATATCGGTAACCACATCGGGAGAACCCTCTTAATCATGTCGAGTTTGAAGTGCATAGAATTGGATTTGCTTTGGCGCAATTCAACCCGAACCACTAGTTGGAGCTAGCCTACCATCTCCTCCCTTAGTATCAAGTAATGGACAATCCATCATCTTGTGACCACTCTTACCATAATTAAAGCAAACATCTATACCGGCTAAGCATTTACCACCATGCTTCCTCCCACACCTAGCACAAGTAGATAAAGAAGATCCACCACCATTTCCTCATTTAGGCTTAAGGTTAGACACCCTATCTTTGTTAAACCATGAAGTAGGAGTATTAGAGGAATCTTGACCGAAAAACTTTTGTCAGAATCTAGAACGACCATGTCCATCAGACTTTGAATGTGAAAAGTCACCATCACCGGTCCTTGCTCTCTTGGAAACTTTTGCCCTTTCCTTGAGCTTTTCCTTCTTAATTTTTTGGGAATGAATCATCAAATGATAAATATCCCTTTTCTTGATCAACATGGTGGTGTGACACTCTTTGACAACCAAGTCAGACATACCCGACACAAACTTACTCATCCTTGCCCTAGAGTTGGCAACCATAGTTGGAGTATACTTAGCCAATTGAGTAAACTTCAAAGCATACTCCTTCACACTCATATTTCCTTGACGGAGGTTTGTGAACTCAAGAACTTTATCTTCTCTCATTTCAAGAGGAAAGAAATGATCAAGAAAAGCTCCTTTGCATTTCTCCCAATCAAGAGGACCCGCATTAACCGCCCTCTCACTCTTCCATTGTTCAAACCACACTTGAGCAACATCCTTGAGTTGATAGGTGGCCAATTCCACCTTTTCCACCGGCATCACTCCCATGATCATGAAAACCTTATGCAACTCATCAATGAACTCTTGAGGAACTTCCTTAACCTTGGAACCATGAAACTCTAGGGGATTCATTCTAGTAAACTCCATCACTCTAGTTGCCGCTGTACCTATATTTGGGTTCACAGGAGCATTAGTCTCTCTATTGACTTAGTCCATTATGACTTAAGCCAACACTTGGAAAGCAGCTAAAAACTCCACATTAGTCACTTGTT